>JAGFBZ010002627.1:0-399108 GCA_018398805.1 Hirundichthys speculiger | reverse complement strand
CTGATGTTTGAGCGATAAGGTCTGTCTCACACTGAATACTCTGTGAGAGCTCTGTGCAGCTCATTCGGGTTTATTCTGAGTTAAAATTGAAAAACACTTTGTTGAAAAAAGAGCTGGAAGCATTGAAATCTTCCTCAAGCAAAACAGCTCCTGTCCAAAAGGAAACACTAAGCAAAGCGGGCTATCAGAAGATATTTGCTTATATTTGGATTTTATTCTCAGTAGGTATATAACAAATGTTACCCAACATAAGTCCCCTTTATTGCACCTTTCCTCAATGAAAAAGAAGCTCATGTGCGAGTTTGTCTATAAATATGTGATTCTCAAGCCCCAAAAGCAAAAAAAAACCTTGCTCAGCTGAACAAAAACAATTGGTCTTGGGGTGTATGTGTGCAACGCGCACATACCCACGCTGAACTGAAAATAAATAAATAAATAAAAAACACATCAAAAGGGAAAGAAAGGCTTTTGCTAAATAAAACCACAACTCAGTAATGGCTGTAAGAAGACGATAAAGAGTGCAGGAATTTATCTTCAAGCAATACCATTATCTTTCTGCTCTTTTTCTGTTTGCAACTTTCTCCTCCTCTCCTCTCCTCCTCTCCTCTCTCTCTCCTCCACACACACACATAAAGAGAAAAGCTAAGAACATTTTTTTTTCCACAAGGATGTATTTTTAATTCTAAAGCGAGGGATTGGTCACAGATCATCTCATTAGCATGAGCAGCTCTATAAACCCGCCACTGCAGAATTTTGAGCTGTGTTGAAGGCGAGGCAACGAGGCAGCGTCTGACTGGCTGCGCGCGCGAGGACTAACTTTCACTTTCAGTCCAGTCCAGTCCATAAACGCGGGAGCTGCGTGGAGAGCTCGCTCCTCATGTGAACTGATCTCAACTCTTCTGGCCACGACGAGGCTGCACACAGAGGGAAATATCACCACAAAGATGACGAGGTTCACGCTTGAAACTTACTGGCACCGGTGGGTTTTTATTTTCTCCCTCCACCTGTTTTTATTTGCCTCGTGGGCTCAGCCTGAGGGAAACACTGTGAGGTATCAGACCAAAGAGGAGGACGCGCCAGGTACTGTCATCGGAAACCTTGCGAAGGACATGTCCTTGAGTCTGTCTCAGTCCTCCAAGACCAATTTCAGGATGATGAAACAATTCAACGACTCGTTCATTAGAGTGAGAGAGAGCGACGGGGAACTCACTGTCGGGGAACGAGTTGACAGAGAAAGAATCTGCAGACACACTCCACAGTGTCTGATCACTTTTGACGTGGTTAATTTCTCCAAAGATCGCTACAAATTGATTCACGTTGAGGTGGAAATAAAGGACATCAATGACAACTCTCCGGAGTTTCCGAGCAAGGAATCTATAGTGGAAATCTCAGAGAACGCAGCAGTTGGATCCCGCATCCCCTTAGACCCCGCCGCGGATGCTGATGTCGGGTCAAACTATATACAAAGCTATCAAATCTCTGTAAACAGTCATTTTACCATTGATGTGCTCCTGAGAGCGGATGGGGTTAAATATGCGGAATTGGTTCTAATGAAAGAGCTAGACAGGGAAATTCAGTCATCATACAGCGTGGAACTGGTCGCCACAGACGGAGGAACCCCACACAGATCGGGGTCAACGAAGATAACTGTCAAAGTGACTGACTTTAACGACAACAGTCCTGTTTTTGACCAGAACAGTTTCTCCGTCAGTTTGCCAGAGGACGCGCCGATCGGCACCGTTATCCTGGACTTAAACGCAGCTGATGCTGATGAGGGTTTGAACGGAGAGGTCGTGTACGGGTTCGGAAAACAGGTTTCTCACGAGATCCGAGAACTTTTCCAGGTGGATAATAAATCGGGGCGTCTGACCCTCAGGAAGCCCCGTGGATTTCGAGGACAAATCGACCTATGAGCTGGACGTGCAGGCGACCGATCTGGGACCCAATCCGACGCCGTCCGTGTGCAAAATCATAATTCACGTCACAGACGTTAATGACAATGCCCCAGAAATCAGCATCACCCCGATGACCTCCATCACCTACGGGTATTGCGTACATCAGCGAGGCGGGCAGACAAGGACAGTCTGGTGGCGCTGATCAGCACCCTGGACAGAGACTCTGGCGTCAACAGCCAGGTCCACTGCACCTTATACGGCCACGACCACTTCAAACTCCGGCAGGCTCACGAGGACAGCTACATGATAGTCACGGCAGCGGCTCTGGACAGGGAGAGGATCAGTGAGTACAACTTAACGGTCATGGCAGAGGATTTTGGGTCACCTCCGCTGAGAAAAATCACCCAGTACACCATCAGACTGAGCGACGAGACGACAAGGGTCCCAGCCCTTAACGAGAAGTTTTTTCCTCCGTCGTCCGTCTCGCAAAAACGTACATTAATAATTATTTCACCGAATTTGGTGGAAGCTGCTCTTGAACGTGCTGTCACCACCGTCGCCATCTCTCTTCCTCGTCGCCGTATTTTTTTTTCGAGTCTGGGAGTCGCTCTACGAAATAAAACTATCGCTGGCCCTTCACGTAGCTCTAGCTAAACTTTCACGCATTTTACGTAGCAGTTGGGGCTACATTTCCAGCGCCCCATGGGCGTTAAATTTGATGACGTTGATAGGCCAATTATCAATAATTTTTCCCCTAGCAACCATAACCGGATTGGCTATTTAGCTGCAGGTCAGCGCCCCCCGTGAGAGAACGATGCTGCACTGTAGGTCGGTGGACATTCACTGTTTAATGAGTGTCAGTTGGTGGAAATGTTGTTTAAATTATTTAAATCGCCTTAAGCACACACATATTAAGTAAATCTGATGCTGATCAAAAAAATAAATAAATGAATAAATATTTTTCCCCTCCACAGCTGGTGGGGCAGAGCCCCAGCGCCCCCTATGGGCCAGCCGCCTCTGCTCCTGACACACCCAGGCCCGCCTTGTTATACGTCTAATTATGCAAATGTAACCACCGTAACAGCAAACAGGTGGACAGTAACACACGGTGCATTTTTCCCAAAATGTTGTCAAGTCAGTTTCAAAGAAAACTTCTGAAACGCGGCGAGGAACTAACGTTCATTTCTTAGCATTAATGCGAGCAGGTTCTTAGCATTTCGGCTCCATGTCGGGATCCAAATTGCACCGCTGGAGGGTCACGTGTCACGCGGCATCCGTGCTCGTTGGGCATGAACGCACGAAAGACTCTCCTGCAGATGTAGGCGTCTGCAGCTTTAGTAAATGCAAACCTTAGCTGCCAATGTCTGCATTTTAAACATCTCCTACCCGATCTTTGAAATGCAACCGGACAAACCCCGCCGCCAGAAGAGTCGCGGTCATTCTCATCGACTACTCATCTCACTCTCTACTCCGGCGCTCAGCTCGACTGACCGAGGCTGCACACGGGAACGCCGATCTTCAAGATACCGACGCCCCGTTAACCCCCGTGTGAACGACTCAGAGGACTTTAGAAGATATCTGAACCTCGTAAGAGGAAAGGGTCCGTCTATACGCTGAAAAAACTAATTTTATTTGACAGAGCTCAGTCCTTTTGAACGCACAATTCCGGAAAGATCAAGACGTCACGAGATCTGAGTTTTAAACGAGCGGACGCCCACGTAGGTCGAGGAGAGATTTCAACCGTGTAGGAGGGGAGGTTTTGTTTTAGTCGAAATGCAAAAGCAGATTTAATTTGGCGCCGCTCATCAGATTCAGCGGAGAGGACGAGACGTGGCGACGAGCAGATTACAGCGAGTTACCTCAAAGCGATCCGGTTAAACCCGTAATCTGGCGAATCCAGCCGAGCAGGCTGCGCTCGGAAGCGCTTCGCTCCCGAAACCCGGAGGACGGAGCGAAGCCTGGACCACGCCGCTCCCTGGAATCGAGCTTTACGGCGCCGCCGTCGCTCCTGAACGTCAAACTGCAAACGTCAAAGCTTCAGCAGCAGTGAAACCCAACTCAGCTGCAGGAAAGGAGAAGCCCACACTTCCTTCTGCTCTCGGCTCTGATCCGTCAGCGTTCTGCTGACACATCCCTCGCCGCTGCATCTCTGGTGCGGCCGAGTTTACCGCGAGTTTACCGCGAGTCACCGGAGACCAAAACAGGAACGAGCAAAGAAAAACAAAAACAAGGCGTCTCACCGGTGGAAGCCAGGATGTGAGCCAACCACCTTCCTGCACACAAAAATACCACATGCAGGAATAAATTAGCTCCGCTACACTCGGATGAAGGTTCCCCTGAACCGTTCGCTACGGGCCCGAGAGGCGCCGAGGTCTTCCGCTGCGGCGCCAGCTTCTCCTTGTTTTAGTTGACTCATGTACGGTGATATAAGCCCGTAAATATAGATGCATATTTTGGATCCCTGCCTGACAAAGCCAGCTGGTTCTCCTGGCAGAGAGGGAAATAGGTAGGTGGGCGGCAGCTAGATCTGGGACTGATACCGCCGTTTAAGCACCATCAGCGATGATCACATTTGATCACACTGATCAGAAATTAAAAAAAAAAAAAAAACACCATTTACATTTGTTTCCAGCAGCACAAACACACCGAGGGAGTCTGATAAGTTGTTTCTGCAGTTCAGCCGTTAGCCGCTACCGTCTGTCAAAATGCAGTATTTTGTGTGAGGCGAACGGCGCTATAGATAGGAACTGTAACCCCTCCATCCTGTAGCTATGGAAACAATAATGAGGTCACTGTGCTATTTTAGCTGAGTTTACTCGCAGATCATTACTGACATTACCGCCGTCAGCTGAAGTTTGTGCGAGTTCAGGGAGACGGAGTCCTGACGCGAAACGGAGAGACCGTGACACGCCGGGTAGCGTTGAGCCGCTAACTCACGAGGAGCTCGTTAGTCGCCGCAAACACTTCAGAGCCGTTTTCATTGATGTCAAAAACCTGAAGAAAAGTCCAGATATCCACTCTTCTTTAAATCCATTTTAATTGCACATTGTTTGGCCTCACATCTGTGGAGAAACTGTCACCGACAGGAAGTCGTCTCTGAACCAAACAACTGTTTGGGGAGCAAACATGAGCGTTCACGTCGTATCTGAAGGTGCCATCTAACGAATTACTTATTTCCCCGATTAATTAAACCGCTTGCTTGTGGGGGGTGCGTACGTCGAAACTCAAAAACATTGTTGTTTTTTAATTCATTTCTTGAAGGAGACTCGTAATTCCCCCTTTTTCAGATGTTGACGCGGTGTCTCGAGGCGCTAATGAAACGTCTTCTGTGGAGCGTTCTGGTGTGTCAAACACGTTTTATGTGGCCCTCGAGAGCTTGCGCAATATTGGCTTAAATTTTAAACCAATATTTTAAGACTTAAAATAAGCTAATGCCGCTTTAGAGCGCATGTTGACAATAAACTACATCTCCCATAATGCATTTCGTCGTTACCCACAATGATAACAGTATATCGCCAAGATGATTTTCAGAACTCTACAAACTAATCTCAACATGTCAACGAAAAAGAAAACTTGATGCACAAGGAAGGAAGTTTTATCAACGACGGGAAAAACGGAAATAAATACAGAATCCGTTATTTCACAATATAATAAGGTGTAGTTTAATATATTTTGACTTTCATTGCATTTTGTTACACTCATGCTGTCAATCTGGCCCTTCGAGGGCCACTATGATACTGATGTGTGTGACGGTGGATGTAGAGATGGGTAGATTAGTCCAACTCTGATCGGGGTCAGTGATGTCACACGACGAAGGTTCTAACAGCTAGCCCGGCTCGCGGGGCGGCAACGGAGACGTAACGGGGGTCCGAAGTGAGAGCTGTGCGACCTGGAAAGGTGCAACAGTGACGGGAGGACGGCTGCAGCGAGACCGACCGCCGCCGGTGTGGCGAGAGAGACGGGCTGCGACCTGGAGGCGCCTCCAGCTGCTGAAGCCGAGCCAGACGGCGCTCCCCGTCTGAGGGCGGCGCTGCCGCCGTGGGTCCCGCGGGAACAACCAGGTAGAATCTGTTTGTTTTTTCATTTTATTGGCGCTCCTTCAGCGCCGTGTTTTATTCGGCGCCAGACATCAGGGGCTCGTTGCTGACTGGGACACTGGGGAGGTGATATCACGCCATGATGGGATCGGTGAGAGGGTGACGGTGGAGTGAAGGGATCTCCAGCACATTTTAATACCAATTCATTAGACGCCAGCATATTTAATTAATGATTTACCATCTACGCGATACTAGATGACAATATTAAACCCTTCCTTATATGCGTATATTGTCATCTCTTTATTCTCACTTGTTTGTCTTCGTTTTCTTCATTAACTCATCTATTTCTGTCTCTTCCGTCCACGGTCCTCCATAAATTTCTCGCTGTAAAAGATCAACGTTCATCAGCGCAGCGACGCCGGACATTTCCAGTAATAAACAACTTTAACTTGTTGTTAAAATGTGTGTTTTTAATCTTGTTTTTCAAGCTCCTTGTTACTCTGAAAAACACATTCACTGCGTAATGAGACAAACATTCAGAAACGCATGAAGACCGAAATAAAGATATTAGGCCAAGGTGTGATAAAGTTGACAATAAAAGTCCCGTTTATTGTTTTCTACACCTTTATAGTAGCTTTTTTGGAACATTAATCAACTAGAAACATGTCTGTTTATATTCATTTTTACATTTTGCCTCTCTATTAAAGCAACATGATGGTCTCAGTTCTCTGTCCGTCTTAACGTAATTAAAACCACTGACTGAACTTCAACTTGCAAATTTAATATCACGTCTTGAATTACTCCTGAAGAAACTCCTCCACCCTTCAGTCGCTGCCCGACACCTGAAAAACGCCTACTTTTGTTCTGAAAACAAGGTTGAAGGATTAACTGCTTCACCTTTGGAGACGAGTGCCTCAACTTCATATGAGGAACAAGCAGCTAATGCTAATGCTAATAATGTATCAGATAACGAGTCGTTCTTTGTTGGAAAACCAAAAACAATTACCCATTTGTCTATTTACTGTTTATTCAGGACCTCTTGTGCACGTACAAGTCTTACAGATGCCATCCAGAAGAAAGAGGGAAGGATGCATCACAAAGATCTGTAAATCTGGGTGCGTCAGAAAACTGTGAGCAGACGAGTCTACGTTGCTGCTCTTCACATCCTGGAGCTTCACATGATGAAGCTGGAGTTGGACCTGCTGGATCTGTGGACAGATCTCATCTGTCTCATCGGTTTCAGTCTCAGTCTCGGTCTCATCGGTCTCATCAGTCTCATCGGTCTCATCGGTTTCAGTCTCAGTCTCATCAGTCTCATCAGTCTCATCGGTTTCAGTCTCAGTCTCATCAGTCTCAGTCTCATCAGTCTCAGTCTCATCAGTCTCATCGGTTTCAGTCTCAGTCTCATCAGTCTCAGGCTCATCAGTCTCAGTCTCATCAGTCTCAGTCTCATCAGTCTCATCAGTCTCATCAGTCTCAGTCTCATCAGTCTCAGTCTCATCAGTCTCAGTCTCATCAGTCTCAGTCTCATCAGTCTCAGTCTCATCGGTCTCATCAGTCTCATCGGTTTCAGTCTCAGTCTCATCGGTCTCATCAGTCTCAGTCTCATCAGTCTCAGTCTCATCGGTGTCATCAGTCTCAGTCTCATCGGTCTCATCAGTCTCAGTCTCATCGGTGTCATCAGTCTCAGTCTCATCGGTCTCATCAGTCTCAGTCTCATCGGTCTCATCAGTCTCAGTCTCATCGGTCTCATCAGTCTCAGTCTCATCGGTCTCATCAGTCTCAGTCTCATCGGTCTCATCAGTCTCAGTCT
Organism: Hirundichthys speculiger; assembly: GCA_018398805.1. Classification (NCBI taxonomy): domain Eukaryota; kingdom Metazoa; phylum Chordata; class Actinopteri; order Beloniformes; family Exocoetidae; genus Hirundichthys; species Hirundichthys speculiger. Next base: position 391,363 of record JAGFBZ010002627.1, on the reverse strand, counting down.
CATCGGTCTCATCAGTCTCAGTCTCATCGGTCTCATCAGTCTCAGTCTCATCGGTGTCATCAGTCTCAGTCTCATCGGTGTCATCAGTCTCAGTCTCATCGGTCTCATCAGTCTCAGTCTCATCGGTCTCATCAGTCTCAGTCTCATCGGTCTCATCAGTCTCAGTCTCGTCAGTCTCATCGGTTTCCATCTCAGTCTCATCGGTCTCATCAGTCTCATCGGTCTCATCAGTCTCATCAGTCTCATCGGTCTCATCAGTCTCATCGGTCTCATCAGTCTCATCGGTCTCATCAGTCTCAGTCTCATCGGTTTCAGTCTCAGTCTCATCGGTCTCATCGGTTTCAGTCTCAGTCTCATCAGTCTCAGTCTCATCTGTCTCATCAGTCTCAGTCTCATTGGTCTCATCAGTCTCAGTCTCGTCAGTCTCATCGGTTTCAGTCTCAGTCTCATCGGTCTCATCAGTCTCATCGGTCTCATCAGTTTCAGTCTCATCGGTCTCATCAGTCTCATCGGTCTCTTCAGTCTAAGTCTCATCGGTCTCATCAGTCTCAGTCTCATCGGTCTCATCAGTCTCATCAGTTTCAGTTTCATCAGTCTCATTGGTTTCAGTCTCATCGGTCTCATCGGTTTCAGTCTCATCAGTCTCATCGGTTTCAGTCTCATCAGTCTCATCGGTCTCATTGGTTTCAGTCTCATCAGTCTCATCGGTCTCTTCGGTCTCTTCGGTCTCAGTCTCATCAGTCTCATTGGTTTCAGTCTCATCGGTTTCATCAGTCTCAGTCTCATCAGTCTCATTGGTTTCAGTCTCATCGGTCTCATCGGTTTCAGTCTCATCGGTCTCATTGGTTTCAGTCTCATCGGTCTCATCGGTTTCAGTTTCATCAGTCTCATCGGTCTCATCAGTCTCATCGGTCTCATCAGTTTCAGTTTCATCAGTCTCATTGGTTTCAGTCTCATCGGTCTCATCGGTTTCAGTCTCATCAGTCTCATTGGTTTCAGTCTCATCGGTCTCATCGGTTTCAGTCTCATCAGTCTCATCGGTCTCTTCGGTCTCTTCGGTCTCAGTCTCATCAGTCTCATTGGTTTCAGTCTCATCGGTTTCAGTCTCATCGGTCTCTTCGGTCTCAGTCTCATCGGTCTCATCAGTCTCATCGGTTTCAGTCTCATCAGTCTCATTGGTTTCAGTCTCATCGGTTTCAGTCTCATCGGTTTCAGTCTCATCGGTTTCAGTCTCATCAGTTTCAGTCTCATCAGTTTCATCGGTCTCATCAGTCTCAGTCTCATCAGTCTCATCAGTCTCATCGGTCTCATCGGTCTCATCAGTTTCAGTCTCATCGATTTCAGTCTCATCAGTCTCATCGGTTTCAATCTCATCAGTTTCATCGGTCTCATCGGTTTCAGTCTCATCGGTCTCAGTCTCATCAGTCTCTTCGGTCTCAGTCTCATCGGTCTCATCAGTCTCATCGGTTTCATCAGTCTCATCAGTTTCATCAGTCTCATCAGTCTCATTGGTTTCAGTCTCATTGGTCTCAGTCTCAGATCACGAACACTTGAATGCTTCAACTGCCACCGCTCACATTTTGTTAATGGGGATCAAAGGAAAGTTTTTCAACAGAACCACCAGTCATTAGGGGGTTTTAATCTCTTCAAGTATTCCGTTTTCAGTCTTATTAATATTTCTGACAAATTCTTTGGCTGCACTTGTGCAGCTGTTAGCGCGGTCACTGTGGTCGTAGCTTCTGATCCAATTATTGATCAGAGATACATATTTCCATATTTTCCAAAGAAAGACTTTATTATAAATCCATCTCTTTTCAATTGTGGATGGTGCCCTGATCTACTTCTCTTTTTTTTTTTTTTTTGGGAGAATTTTAATTATTCATTAAAATACCAGAATTATGATCAGCCATTTATAAGATGGATTTTACATGTCTGACTAGGATATCCCCGTAATCTCTACATGAATCAAGCACCACCCCGTTGTCACTTCGCTTACATACATTTATGGTTTTTCGCCATGGATGACTGAATAATGGAAAAAAACAAAACAAAAAACAAGATCTTGTCTTTGTATTATTATAATGAGTTTTCCCGTTGTCAGTAATGCCGTCATGCCACAGCTACGGAGGGTTTACTACTCCAGGAATTACATGCGTTTAAGGGGATGTGTTACATAAAATGAAACACTGGGGCCTCACACTTTCCTCACCGTCTCCGGGCATCTGAGTGAACGTTGTCGCCCTTGTATCGGCTCCGTCTTTAACCATTCGTACTCTGGTAATGACTCCAACACGCTGTGTTCACTTGATCGAAGAGGAAGAGGAGATGGGGGAGAGGTAAAGAGCGGAGGCTTATCGCACAGTTAAGCTGCAGCTGCAGTTTCCATAACAACTACCTGCTAAAACCCGGCTCCCTCGACCATCATTAGAATAACATTTTTACTCGTCAAATAAGCATTAGTGGAATCTACATGAGCAATGAGATGGGAGTGACACGGAGGGAGGAAAAGGAAAAAAAAAAAAAAGTGTCGCTATCCGTCGAGCTATCATTTGAAAGCCGGAGCTTTCTTTCTTTTTTCTTTTTCTTTTTTTGAAGCAGTACATCTGAAGGTGTAATTACAGGATGTAGTAGTAAAGCAGTTTCTCTGGAAGGATGTGCGAGACGCCCAGGTGCTCGCCGCTCGGCGGTTCAGCGTAGAAACGTATTTATACGCCGGCTGGGTCTGTGAGAAAAAAAAACACATAAAAACAAAAACATCCTGTGCAGAGCTCAGTGTTTAAGAGGCAGCTCCTTCATCATAACCCCCCCCCCCCCCCACCCACCCCCCAGCAGGAACTCCGGCGACCGACCGACTCAAGGAGAAATGCGTCTTTCCCCATCCAGCCTCTCTTCTGATCATGCTTCACGCCATCAACTTGAAAAGAGGATAATCAAGAGTTTAAAGAAAGAGTAAAGGGAGCGGGGACACATTAAGTGGCGGCTAGTCCGGGGTATCATTTAAAATCAGCGCTGATGGCTTCATCGCTGCCAGGCTGTAACCTTGAGCGAGGGCTGGCGGGGGCCCTGGTGACCGGGGAGGGGATGGGGGAGAGGGGACCGGGCTCTCTTTGCATTCACATTCAGCTCAGCAGGCACCCGGGGGCTATAACCCTGAGAATCCGTATTAGGTGAGCCAAAGTCACCATTAATATAGAGCACTGGGCCATACTATAACCTTACACTTCACATCTCTGGGGCGTCCTGAACTGAGAAAAAATGGTACTTTCGAACAATCACTTGGGAGGACTTTCAAAAGTGACCTCTTACCAAAGTCAATCCGTTTGCTTTTCTCTCTTTTTTTTTTATTCATTTTTTTTTTTTTTATCTGTGTTTGCTGTCCCTGCTCAATCTCTCCATCTCTGTCGGGCTTTGCCCGTAGGCTCCGGGTGGGGGGGGCGCCGTGCTCCTCGGCCGGTCACGTAATAGAGCCCGTCCCTCGCAATTACAGATTAGAGCCAGAACACGGGTCCGGACCACGCCACCTCCCTCCGCCGTATGAAACACGCCAAAACAATATCACAGATTAACAGATCTACATTGCAAACTAAAGAAATAAAAGGAATAAGCAGACAACAGTCACATTTAAGAAACGGCTTGTCCTCGCAGACTTTTGGCTCAGAACATGTGGACATAAGATTAAATATCCTGCCACCAGTGACCTTTTTAAAGGCTATTTAATTATTAATATCCCATAGAAACCAGACCTTTAGGTCTTTTTTTTTGTTTTTTTTTTTAACCATTCTGACCACGGAAACATCTGATTGTTCAACACCCGCTGAAACATTTTATATGTCGAGTTTCGTGTTGAGACTTTATCAACTGAAAATGCCGGCGCTCGTGTCGCGGCGGGTCATAACGGGTTAAAATACACCTGACGGTGGAGAAGCTCACGTGTCGCAGCTTCACGGATGCTAGAGGCCAGTCACATGGTTGCCACCCCCCCACCCCCCTCCCTCCTGAGACCCCTAAAGCCAAATCTGTGATGGTTTGTGATCTAAGAACATCTAGCCACAAACATGCTAGCTTCACGCCGTCATCAAGGCATCTCCAGCATGAAAAGACGGTTTCCTGCATTGAACGGGTGCACGTGAACCAGCACGCTGTTGGAAACCTGCTCCAGATTCATGGAAGGTAGAGGTGGGCGGATCAATCCAAATATCGATAATATCGATATCAACGCTGGTATTGATATCGAATGATACTCGTGTAAAAAGATCGACACTCAAGCTTTTTTGTCTCTCCCACAACACTAAGAATCTATTGAAGTTTACGTGGGAAGTTTAATTCCTCTTTAATTCAGAATTACAATTAAATCCGAATAAAAATTACAATGTAAACACCTAATTCCGAATGAAAATGTGCATTCCGAATTAAACTTAATTCCGAAGTAAGTGGCTGGTTTATTCTGATTTTAAATCCGAATAGAATAATTCAGCAGTCATGTATACACTCATTCCGCTTTAAATTAATTCCGGTCTTTCTGCGCATGCTAGTTCCCTTGCCCGTCTGTTGCGATGATGTTTATATTCCGCACTGGGCTTGTTTTTGAAACAAAGTTTCAAGATGGCAGCACGCAGTAAACGGTGGCATGATGTTGTCGTGCTGCTGCTTCAAAAATAAAATCAAAACAAATCCAAAAAGGGTGCTAATGTAGTCCTCTATGTTGTTGCTAATCGAATAAATTTGTTTTCTTCCGGTAAACGTAAATACGTAAAGACGTCCGCCCCCCCCATCCAATCAGAACCCTTCCCAACCCCCAGACCTTAAGCAGAATTGGATAAAGCCGATCAAACGTGTTTTCCATGTAAACCTCAATTCGGAATTACTATTTCCATGTAAACTCGAAGGAAAATATTTTAATTCTGAATTATTAAATTCGGAACAATTAAAAAACATCATGTAACCGTGGCCACAGTGTCCTCCTCTCCCTCCCCTCTCGTCTCATCTTTTGACGTTGCATCATCACGTGGCTCAGTGGCTTCGGCCAAACAAGCATGCAGGTAGACTCAGTCTGGCCCCTCCCCCAGGCCCGCCCACTTAGAAAAAACATTAAGAACAGAACAATTCAACTCCAATCAATATTTACACAAAAATGTTAATTGTGATAATAAAGTATTTTGCTGTCACCTATAAAGTTTGCCGAAATGTTATCCTACGTTTTAACAGAATAATCCAAAGACAAAAATTATAAAAGCGCCAAAAAGTCAGCAGTTTCATGATAGATTAAGCAAAATATGAAAAAGTATCGGTATCAGTATCGGCGATACTGGCCCTGTATATACTCGGTATCGGATCAATACCAAAATTCCCAAAATTGCGTCTGCGGCATCGTCCCGTCGCCTACAGGCGGTCTGAGCGACGTCGGTAGTCGGGTGCAGACACCTGCACAGACGGCGCCGTTTATACACTTTTTTCGTGACGTGACTGCAGCTTTCAGGGTTTGAATTCAGATTCTCTGTTCGCCGTACGAAAAGGATAAAAATATAAATAGCTTATTGGCGAGAACTAACGTAAACAGATCAGATCGCAGCCAAGAGGGCCGATCGCGTCTCGATCACGCCGAGCGTCGCACGGCTGAAGATTTGGCTCAGAAGCGACCGCGTGCTATTCTGGCAGTGCAAACGGCGTGCTGTTCTCCTGGCGGGAAAAAGAATAAAGCTTTTAGTTTCTGGTCATAGCAGATGGAAGAGGGAATGAAGAAAAACACCTCCAACATGTTTATTTTCCTCAGTAAAGGAAAAAAAAAAGAAAAAATCGAAGCGAGTGTTCGTCCCGAGGGAAGCGGGCGAGGAAAGCGGACCCCGTTTGTGAGAGGAAATGGTGTGTACGGATGTTTAAGGAGAGGCTCGCAGTGGTGTGTTGAAGATGTGGCTTCCAGTAATTAAAGCAATGTATCAATCTGGATTTTACAATGACACCGCGATGGGGAAACAAATAATGAGCGCGCACGAGCTGAGAAGCAGAAAGAAAAACCAAAAACGCTACACAGGATGTGTTATTTGCTCTCGTTTCAGAAGACAGACTTCATTCAGGCGGCTCCATTAATTCTTTCCACATCTGCCTTCAGAGGAGATAACAGTGAAGGTAAAACAATCACGCTCTGACGGGAGATTCTTTTATTTTTTATTTTTACGTAACATGGAAAGCATCAACATAAATCACGTGAAGGTCAGCGCCGAGCCGGAACGAATATATAAATATGCAAACGAGCGGTCGACCTACCGTAAATACCGACGAGGAAACACCTGCTCGGAGGTGTGTTTGAGGCAGACGTGCGGCGGCCGTTCAGACGTCTTTAACGCTGCAAACTCTCGCTGAAGCAGCGCAGCAAACCCGTCGTCGTGTTTGTGAACCGCGACCTTCGTAAATGACCGAGCTGCTGCGTTCACCAGTTGGTTAAGAGGCTCGTCAGTTTGGTAGAGAAAGAAAAATACTAGGGCTGGGCAAGTTAACACGTTATTATCACGCTAACTCATTAATTTATTAACGCCGACATTTATTTTATTGCGTGTTAACGCATGTTGCTCACATGCTTTTGTTTTGAAAAATCTGTTACTTGCGGCTGCAGAACCGGGAGAGAATAAGCAGGTAAACGTGCAGAAAAGCTAAAACAGACATGAAGAACGGTAAAAATCTGTGAACTTTACAGTTCAGGTAGAAACTCAGGTAGAAATATTAACAATTCTGTCTGAAAATAAAATTCTGGACTGCAACAAAACTTTGTGGTCATTCCTCCATGTTCCATCAGATCTGCTCCATGTGTTCACTGTCCTGCTGTTCTCTAGCTGGTTACTGCAGTGCAGCTCCATCTAGTGGCACAGATGTGTAATGACAACAGAAAGTCCAGTCCTCCATTATAAAACTAATTCAGTTCTGTGGCCCGTTTTTTAATTTCGTATTTTTGATCCAAGTCTAAAAATTGGAATATAAAAAAAACAGCCATTTTTTTTCGTTTTTCGAGATTTTTTTCGTGTTAAATTAAAAAAACGAGAAACGTAATAAAATTACACTTTATTTTTTGTATTTTTGATTGACAGTTGAAAATGGAAAGAAGGAATGACACACGGATTGATAAAGTTACAGAACTTTAACATGGACATTTTCATTTTAAAGTTCTCCCAGACGGAGGATTCAACAGAAACAAGGTTTTTTGTTAAAAGTTTCTGCTGTTACCTTAAGAAATTACCTGTTTTAATGTTCGGATTGTGGCTCAGGATTTTGTTAGTAGACTTTTTCTATTTTTATAAAAACAGGATTACTTTGATGCCCTGGCTGTGGCAATAAGCTTTATTTTATTTCACATTAATATGTAAATATATGATATGTATATGTATGTATATAGATCGGTGTGTATACATTGGATATAAATTTTGTTTATTTTTTATTTTTTATTTTTGGGGGGAATATGTCCATTTAATATTTAGATTTATTTACAAGAGGCTCTATATGTTTCTAAATTATGGTTATGCACATGTGTCAGTGTATATTGATTTATGCATTATTATTTTATAAATATATTTTATATTTTTTTTCAGATACATAGATTCATGATAGTGTTAAAATTGTCTATGCTTTAAAATATTGTTTTGACATGTCTGGAATGAATCAATAAAATGAAAATGAAATGAAATGAAACATTTTTTAAGATGAGATTTACACTAAATATGTGTTACTGACAAGTGCTGATGTTAAAAGTGTTTGAACAACAAATTTTATGGCACTTTAGTTCATATGGCAGCAGAACATTTAGATAAAAGTGACCTTTACACTACTTTTGAATTCATTATTTGATTTTGTTTATACAATGTGATTAATTGTGATTAATCAGGGAAATGATGCGATTAATCGTGATTAAAAGTTTTAATTGTTGCCCAGCCCTAATGAATAAATAAACGAGCGGTTGACTTACCGTAAATGCCGACGAGGAAACACCTGCTCGGAGGTGTGTTTCAGGCAGATGTGCGGCGGCCGTTCAGACGTCTTTAACGCTGCAAACTCTCGCTGAAGCAGCGCGGCAAACCCGTCGTCGTCGTGTTTGTGAACCGCGACCTTCGTAAATGACCGAGCTGCTGCGTTCACCGGTTGGTTAAGAGGCTCGTCAGTTTGGTAGAGAAAGAAAAATACCTCAGCGAGCAGATCAAGGTTACTCTCTGAAATACTGAAACGAGGTCCCCGGCTAACACGGACGTTTTCAGCGCTAAAGCAAAGACCGTGATCTCTCTACAGCCTGGAAGAGGTCAAATTACCATCTTTGGGTTCTCTCCTCTCCGTCGGTATTATGAAGCTTTTTTTTCCCTTTTTTTTTTTTTTTAAAGGTTTGTAAAGTTACGAAGTCAAAAGTCAGTGCCGAAGGGATTTATTCTCTCCCACATAAGACAGAGCTCCTGAACTCTGTGAAACACCTCGTTTGTAGACTTTTTCCTTCTCGGCATCACTGTGGAAACTTTTGCATAATGCCTGCCTCGTGGCCAGTTAAGCAACGCCGAAGGAAAATCCAGAGGCGATTTATTCTGCTACGCGCCGCTTTTTATACCGCGGCCAGCCCGTAAACTTCTCAAAGATGTAGTGTTTCAATTGTAACGCCGGCGCAGGCGGCGAAACGTCCCCGTCACTCCTCGCTCTTCATTTCCTTTGATTAATAATCTGGACATGTAAAGTTGTTTCTTTTTCCTTTCTTTTTTCCCCAGAAGCCCACTAACAGTTGGAAGCGTTCACATGAAAATCATAATAAAACAATTTAGCGCAGTCAAACCGGATTAAATCAGAACTCACCCCTTTACCATCTTGTAACTAATGATTAATTGATTCTGTCCGTTTTCTGTGATTGCCTCATGAAAGAAACAACAGGTTGTAAATTTCGCAGTGTTACACAGGAAAGAGATAACTGTCTGGCTGCCTCTAGCAAAAATATATGTGTTTAATTATTTGCCGTGATTGCAACGAGGAATGACCTCACAGACTACCTCCCTACAATTTTCATAAGGGCCGTTTCGGCTCATTACTGAGGCCGAGCCGCTGAAGTAAATTATATTTTTTATTTTTCCACGTTACGGAGAAAACACACCAAAAGCCCATTTAAGAGGAGTTGTGTTGGGAAGTTTGCATCAGCAGCTGCGAAGCCCTGTTCTGGCTTTAAAATGTTATTGCAGGGATGTCAACAGGAAATTGGGAAAAACTCTGAAGTGGTTCGCTTACAGCCAAAAAAACCAAGAAAATTTTGAGTTTTGAGCACAACATTGTGTATTTGGGAAGCATCAAGAAGAGAATAGAGATGGACTGACTATTGGTTAGGCCGATTATCAACGGCCGATATTTGGAAATTTTGACATATATATATATATATATATATATATATATATATATATATATATATATATATATATATATACAGTCATGGAAAAAATTATTAGACCACCATTTTTTCTTCACTTTCTTGTTCATTTTAATACCTGGTACCACTAAACGTCATCATGTGACTAAGACAGAAAAGAAAACACTGAATGCATAAAAGCAGTGTTTTTGGCAGTACAACGCCATAGCTATTGATGTAAAAACTTAAGTGATTTAGGTTATAATCAAGAAAACCATGGAAAATAGTAAGATATCAGCTCTTAAATAAAACTCTTATGAGCAATCTTTGTGGTTATCGTTATGTTTGTTCAAACAAATGTACCTTTAGTTGTACCAGGCATTAAAATGAACAAGAAACTGAAGAAAACAAGGGTGCTCTAATAATTTTTTCCATGACTGTATATATATATATATATATATATATATATATATCGGCATTGGCCTCTCCTGCCTGCTGTCTCCTGCATTATTCACCTCGTCCTCTGATTGGTTGAGCGGCAGAGGCGGAGCCTCAAAAAAGAAGCTGTCATCACACACACTGGAGAGTGAGAGGAAAAGTTTTCTTGAGTGAGAAGCTCCGGACAGAAAACACGTGTCAAAGGTAAATGAAGAAAGCTCTTCTTAAATTGTAATAAACATCCCAGAACTCTGCATCTCACAACTACTACTAACGTTACAGTGAGCAGCAGAATAACGTAAGAGCAGAGTAAACCTTAGCGGCAGCTCTGCTAACTCGTATTACGTCCCAACATATCTGTGAATTGTTTAAAAGAAGACTGCTGATAATATCGACATGGAAACAGTCCATGATAGAAAAGCATGTGTGAGTGATTAAGAGAGCGCATAAAAAACTCAGTTCACTTGTTTTAGGGAGCGCTAAGGTGGAGGCTGCTTAGCTTTTACCATAAAATAAGTTTGTCCATCTGACTCTAAACGCTCTGCAGACTATGTATTAGCAATGGGGAAAATACACCGTACTTTCCGGACAGTAAGCCGTTACTTTTTCTCATGCTTTGAACCATACAGCTTATACAACGATGTGGCTAATTTACAATACAAACAATACAATACAGATATACTTTATTGATCCCCCAAGGGGGAAATTCAAGTTTCAAGTACACCAGACGCTGCAGTCTGGTGCCGGCGTCCAGCACTCCTTCTTCATGTCCCGGTCCTGTGGTCCGAGTGCTAACTCCAGTTAACAGCCGTTAAAACCAGTATATCTCCACAATGGTGAATCAAGTGAATTTTCACAGGTCAGAGGAGGAAACACCAATGAACCAAACTGTCTCTTCTGGGAAGCTCCCTCAGTCCGGCGAGCGACGGAGCCGACCGTCCCAGAGCCCGGTTCATCATGCGGACCAGGTTGTTGGCGTCACCCCTGGCGGTGCCGGGCCCACCAGGTCTCCAGACGGCCCCTGCCAGGTCAGCTGACTCACCCCGTCGTGCAGACTGCTGGATAGGGGCAGCATGCCGCCGCTGCCACGTCCCGGTTAAGGGGCTCCCGATCCCGGCTCAGTTGCCACGGGTAGCAGTTCACGATTAGCTTCCCCAAACCGGCCCCCAGCGACACCGTCCATGTCCGTGGCGGCAGGTCTCCACCAGCCGCAAGAGGACCGATCCGCACCCGCAGACAGCACGTTCGACACCCGACATGCAGGGATAAGTCACGATACGATACGCAATATTTGGCTCACAATACGACATATATCGATATTCATCTTACAATACATTTACATCATTTTTTGAAAGATTTTAAAGGGACAAAGTGATTTTGGTGACATCTTGTGAGTGTTCCAATGACTTTGTTTGAATTAATTGAACTGAAAGCATCAATTACACATTACATGGCTGACAGGCAGCTTGCAAATGCTGGACAAAATGAATAAAAGATATGTTGAGAAAAATAGTTTCATTTATTTAAACAGTGCAAATTGTTGCTTGCAAGCTTTTAAAGGTGGGACACGGGGGTTTTGGAAGAAGCTTAGAATATCGATACCTGTGGCTGAAAAATCGATACTCTCTGGGGAAATAAAATATCGATATATATCACAGAATCGATAAAATCACTCAGCTCTACTTTTGTGCTGCTTTGAGCTGTAAATGTTGTAAAGATGAAATAAAACGAGTGTCATTATTATCAGAACAACACAGGTCTTTATCACTATTTTTTTCAATTTGCATGTATTCATTAGTTCATTAATTAGCAACACGTCTTAAACGACAGCAGGATCAGTTCCTACAGAGCTGCTGGAATAAAAATAACGCTCCCAAATAAGATCATGAACCTGCTAATCAAAGCTGTTTAACAGGAGCAAACTAGTGAAACCGTATTTATGATCCAGTCAGAAAGCACCAGTTGCACTGTTTGCTTTAGAAATGCTGGAAAAACAAACAAATGTTTGGGGGGAAAAAACAAAAAAAAAAAAACCCCACGTTTGGTCTTGAAGCTTTCATTAAAGGTGAGGCTGCCTTTGGCGCCTGTTGCCCTGATTTGATCTCGAGTTCAATTTGATTTCTGTCTCGCTGTCATTGGTTTAACACTGACCAGTCCGGTGGGGGGAACAATGAAGTCAGTAATTCATCTCAGGAAAGGGCAGCGTCAGACCCAGCCGTCCGCCGAAACGTAATGCGCGGCCAGAAATTCATGGGATCTGGAAACGGGGCTTACCTCTGACTTCTGACCTTTCAGAAATGAGGAACCTTGAGCCAGATGACCTATTTGAATCCCGGCGCCGTTAAAAAAAAACGAGGCTGAATGATACGAGTTGGGGAAAAGCCCTGCCGTCCAAAGCTAATAGTTTTCTGTCACGGTGCCACCGAGCAGAAAAGCTGCTTTATTTTAAGAGGATGCGTGAAGAGATGCATGCTTACGGTTTACTGAGAGCTTTCAGGGACAGCACTCCCTCTCTTTAAATGTATTTGACAGAAACAGAAGTGAAATGGAACTGCCAAACGGTGTTAGCAAGGGTCAAAGAATGTGGCCCATCCTGTCAAAACAGGTCCAAATTGAACTCTCCTCCTCCTCCTCGACTCGACCTGCTGTGAAGCCACCGCCAACCCTCGGGGCTTGAGAAGGAGATGGCGTTGGGGATGGAGGCTTGATTATAATGATTGGCACCTGCGAGAGAGGGCTTGGGCAAGTGAACGGACCATATCAAAGAGGATCAGCCGGGGCGCCGTGTGACCCGACTGTTATTAGGTGCCAAAATGAAAAGGCCGCCGCGTAGCCTTTCAAGAAATCATTTAACTGGTCACAGCTGAGTGGGACACACGCATGCACGGGCATGCACACGCCCCCGCCAAGTTACGCCGCGTACGCGGCAGTCGTGATGGCGTACGGCAAGCGTGCTCTGAAAAGGGAAGTTGGTCCAGAAATGCAGAATTTGTTTCATCAGTGACAAGACAAAAAATAACAGCAAAGATGTAAATCAGAGGCTTTCCCGTCCACACAGATGCGTTTGTTGCTGCCATCATCCGTCGTTAACTGGCTAGTGAGGTCACGTGAGGTCACGCTGCGAGCACATCTGGATGGAAACTAAGATCTGATGCAGCCAGAGCTGAAGGAGCGACCGGAGACGTCGCCGAGTTTATGAGGGATTCGGCGAGCGAATGAGGGGCTTTTCTCAGCCCAACCTCGGCTGCAGCTCCGAGCGAGCGGCGGTGATACGAGTGAGAGCCTCCTTATTGGTCAGAGATGATCCTCACCTCACCTGACCTCAGAGGTTAAACTCTGAGGTCAGAACAGGACAAAATCAACTCCGCATATCTTCAAAAACAAACGGTTTATTTTTAAACCTTTGGCACGCTTAAAAGCAGGCAAAAAACAAACATTTTTTTTTGGTTGTCGTCACACTTGGCGCCGCCAAGTCAGAGCTGTTGACAGGACTCGAGTTGAGACATAGCACCTCATTTACCTGGTGATTTCGCAGCGGTCGTGCCATAAAGAACAAAGGAAAACATCCGCAGCGCCGTCCTTTTACCCCATTAATGACTTCGCCAAGCAGATCAGGCGGATCCAGGTGAGTGACAGGTGGAGCTGTGACGGTTCAAACTGCTGATACTGGTCTTGAAGAACCTTTGGACTTAAACGGTTAAACGGTTGCATCTCCCATCGCATCCAGAAGTTTCCATCAGCAGCTGGGAATTCATTGATCCAGAAAGACGTCCGTTCTTCGACGTCTCACGAGCATCTGTTTACCGGACCGACGGACAGAATCGCTGGCAGACATCCTGAAGCTGCTTCATCAGTTCTCTAAGCGTTTCATGTTGCTGTATTTAAAAATACAGTGATCCCTCGCCAATTCGCGCTTTATGTTCCGCAGTTTTAGCTACTTGCGGATTTTTCCGAAATATATAATATAATAAAAAAAAATTTAATTAAATTGCGGAAATATCACAGGGTGTTGTGCTCGTTCTCTCACTGCGAAGAAGAAATGCTGTGAGCCAGCCTGGCCCCTTTAAGAAGGTGGCCTTATGGGTAATGGAGTGTGTGTGTCGTGCGATGGCAGAATTGCAGATTTACATTCTCTGTTAACCGACAGGAGCCCAACAATACAACCTGTGTGATGTTACAAGTTCCTGCAGTACCAGAATAAAGTTCCTGTTCCATGCAGAGAAAACCGGATTTTTTCTTTTGTTGTTGTTAGCGTGTTAGCCGCTAATTACGAGCCAAAAATAGCACAATAGCAGCAGTTTGTTTACTACGGTTCAGAGACCAGAGGCTGTGAAGGAAACAGAAAGACCACAGTTGAGCCTTTGTCTTGTTTCGCTGCAGTGACTCGCTACTTTTTTGTGGTTTTTAAATATATTTTAAACACATTATTGAGGCTCGGGGGGCTCCGGCTCCAGATCGCGGATTTTGATTTTCGAGGGGGGGCACCGGTCCCCATTAACTGCGAAAAATAAGGGATCACTATAAATCATATTGGTGGATTACATTACATTTATCCATCCTCTGTGGCTGTGAAGGTAAGAAAGACCTTTGTTTTGTTCCGCTACTTTTTTGCGGTATTTTAAACACATTATTGAGGCTCGGGGGGCTTCGGCTCCAGTTTGCGGGATCACTGTAGAGCAGTTCAACTCCTTAAATACGTCCTATCCACCAGAAGATTTCAATTAAAAGATCAAACTGAAGTTTGGCGCCCATTTGTGGAGGCTTCTTCTTCTTCTAACGCCATAAAAGTCGGCTTGTGAAGCTAAATAAGCCGCGAGAGTTGGAACTGTAATCTTCAGTTCAGATAAAGATGTTCAGTTTCTCCTCACTGGAAGCCTGCAGTTTGTTAATAAATGCTTCCTGTCACATCTCCAGTCCAGCCGCCGCTCATCAGCCTCGTCTCTGCTGCCATTTCCTCATCCGTCGTGACTCGGCGGCGGCGGTGGGGCTCGCCGTCCCCCCGGGGGGCCGCTTCACTCTTTACTCCCACCGTCGCGTCTCGGCGCTGCTCTGCCCTTTGCACAAACATATCGATCACCTCCACCTCCTCCCTCCTTTGTCACCTTTTCTGTCCCGGGCTAAAAATACATTTTCACAACCGGCTCGTGTCGGCGATGACCACCCCCCCCCCCCACCCCCAGTCTCCTCTCCTTCATCCCCTGACCCCTCTTGTCCCGCTTTAATCCTTTTTCATATTTCCATTTAAAACGCCTGCTTCACCCTAAGTCCACCACGTGACCTCGAGGCTCCTCAAGAAGATCTCTTCTCCTCGATGGAAACCCACAAATGTGCCATCTTGAAAATGAATGCTGATTGGTTTCCTTCAGCTCATAAAAACGTGAAAGCCTCTAGATGTTTACAGAGCCGGCCACTTTACGGCGGGTCAATAAAAGGAAATTGCTGCTCGACGAAGCTCTGGGAGGTGTGACTTAAGACACGCAACCCGAACGACGACCCGGTCTGAACACACAAATAACTGGCCAAGACGGAAACCGTCGGTGTTTTTAATTGCACAAATGGAGGAGGCATTTGCAGAGTACTCTAATTTTCCCCTCAGTGATGAAATCTTAACCCGTGATCCTCTTATCTTCCCGTGACAAGGCTCACAATAACAGGACGCGAAGGTCGCCCGCAAAGACGCCGCTTTTACTCTTGAAATAAGTTTCGAAAGGTTAAAGTCGCGGCGACGCGGCGGACCGCGGGCGCCCCAAAACGAGAGAGGTCTGTTTGAGGGAGGCTTACGGGGGGGGTCACGGCGGCAGGGCCGCGACTGAAGTGTCTCAATCAACGCAGGGTTGCCTGACGGCCACCGGCGTCTGTTCCCGGGCGTACTTAACCCTGGATGAGTGGCTAATGAAGGGAGTCATCCGGAGCAGATTGCCCTAACTGATTTAAATAGGCATCCACTCACGGATGCATGGACGAGCATGGAAACGCTGAGTGCTGCTAAGCCAAAGGTGCTATTAGGGAGACGAAATGACACTCGACAATATCCACAGACGCTCTTCTGCTGAAGGGGGGGGGGGGGGGGTCGAGGAAGAGAAAACATCCTTAAAAACAGACTTTCCTCTGAATTTTCATGACTGAAGGATGCGTCTCGACGTCCGTGACCGGCATTTCAGCTGAAAACAAGGAGAATGCGGCGTTTCTGCTCGATGCTAGCGGCCCCGCTGACGCAAAAAAAAAAAAAAAAAATCAGAGGAGCAAGAAAGTCGACAGCGCATTAAATCCGATCGCGGCCGTAACGAAAAGCGAGCAGTGATAATGATAAGCTCTGATGGGGCACTCTTATGGCCCATCGATTTCCAATAGCTGAGATCATAGAAAGCTGGGGGGGTAATTACACTGTGCAAGCAGAGGTCGTCCTGAGCAAATATCATTATCATCAGATTAGAATGAAAGGCTGGCGCGGGTCGGGCGCGAGCGGGTGAAGGAGACCCAGAGGAGAGGCGTCTCCCTGACCCTTCATCCGTCTCAATGTCCCCGGCGTTGCTCACAGCTCCCCGGGTCAGCCCTACATCACACTGACACAAACAAGACGGGGAGGGGCGGGATGCGAGGGTGGGGGGGGGGTGGGCAGGTCACCGAGGCGCAGCCATTCATCAGTGAGAGACAAGGCGTATGATGAGAGTGATACCTCAGAGTAGCAAACGGACAAACAAGGAGGCGACGCCGCAGACGTTTCTGGACGAAAAAAAAATACGCACACGTGCTGAACCGATTGGACGCCTGATTTGTTCAGATAAAAAAAGTCATAACAGCAGAAGATCGTCCTCTTCTACGTAACTGGTCGATACATGAACATAAAAACAAAAAATTAAAAAAATTAAAATTGGAAGTAACATTTTCTATCCGCAGCTTCATTAATAACGCAGCGCACGGTAAAAACTCCTGACCCGACAAAACAGTTATATTTAAAGAAAAATAAATAAAGGTTTAAATTAGGGCTAGGCAAGTTAATGCGTTATCGCATTAACTAACCGACATTTATTTTATCGCATGTTAACATATGTTGCTCACATGCTTTTGTTTTGAAAAGTCTGTTACTGGCTGCTGCGCAACCGGAAAAGAATTGGCGGGAAAACATGCAGAAAAGCTATAACAGACATGAAGAACGGTAAAAATCCGTGAACTTTACAGTTCGGGTAGAAACTCAGGTAGCAATATTAACAATTCTGTCTAAAAAAAAATTCTGGACTGCAACAAAACTTTCCCATCATTCCTCCATGTTCCATCAGATCTGCTCCATGTGTTCACTGTCCTGCTGTTCTCTAGCTGGTTACTGCAGTGCAGCTCCATCTAGTGGCACAGATGTGTAATGACAACAGAAAGTCCAGTCCTCCATTATAAAACTAATTCAGTTCTGTGGCCCGTTTTCTATTTTCGTATTTTTGATCCAAGTCTAAAAATGAAATATAAAAAAAAACAGGCTTTTTTTTTTTTTTGAGTTAGATTTAAAAACGAAAAACCTAATAATAAGTTGTCACTTTTTATTTATTTTTTTTTATTTTTGATTGACATTTGAAAATGTAAAGAATGAATGATACATGGATTGGTAAAGTTACTGAACTTTAACATGGACATTTTCATTTTAAAGTTCTCCCAGACGGAGGATTCAACAGAAACAAGTTTATTTGTAACAACTGACAAGTTGAACTCCCCGTTAAAAGTTTCTGCTGTTACCTCAGAAATTACCTGTTTTAATGTTCTGATTGTGCTGAGACACAATCATTTTGTCGGATTATGTTTGTGGACTTTTTTTAAAAAAAAAATTTCATAAAAACAGGATGACATTAATGCCCTGGCAGTGGCAATAAGCTTTATTTTATTTGACATTTTTTAAGATGAGATTTACACTAAATATGTGTTACTGACAAGTGCTGATGTTAAAAGTGTTTGAACAACAAATGTTATGACACTTTAGTTCATATGGCAGCAGAACATTTAAAAAAAAGTGCATTTTACGCTACTTTTGAATTAATTTGATTTTTTTGTATACAATGCGATTAATCGCGATTAATCAGGGAAATCATGCGATTAATCGTGATTAAAAATTTTAATCGTTGCCCATCCCCAGTTTAAATAAATAAATAAATCTTCCTTTTTCCCCAGAGATATGTAAGTAATGAGAGGAGCCGTCCTCAGACCGGATGGTGGATGGTGGTGGTGGTGGGGGGGGGGGGGGGGGGGGGGGGGGGGGGGGATGCTGGGGAGCCTGGAGAGGAAGTCAGCAGTGCCACGCTGATGAGCTCCTGACATCTCTATCCGGCTGCTCGGCGTGAGAGCTGGCGGCCCGGACCGCTCGCATTAACAAAAACAAGGCGTGCTGCCGGGGGTCCACCTGTCAGGGGTCCACCTGTCAGGGGCTGTCACCGCCGAGGACGGAGGAGAGACGCCTCCGCATTAACCTCCGGGCTTATCTGGCGCCGTACGTCTCCACGGGAAAGCGGGGGATTAGTGCTCAGTCAGGAATTGCTTTTTGGGTCCTTGTCATTCCCGCGCGATTACTGAACTCCCTCCTCGACGCTCAGACTATTATTCTCGTCTCCCTCTTCCCGTCTCCCGGAGGACGGGGATCCCCGGGGGCTTCGGCGTGGCAGCCCGGAGGGTACTTGCCGCCGCCGTCGCCCTCAGTGATGAGTTGTCACCGCAGCCGCCTCTTCCCTCTACGTGAGCCGACTGAATTGATCGGCGGCGGCTTCGACAAATCGTGACAAATGAAGTGCCCTTTTGATCGCCGGTCCACGTGCGGCGGGATCCACGTGATCAGAGCATCCGAACACGCCGCCGGACTTTATTACGACAGTTTGGCAGCTGGTTGACTGAAGCCGCTGATGGGACGTCCGAGGAGATCCTAAATACCAACATTAGGTTGAAAGAATAGAAAAATATGTTGAATAAAAATCTAACAGGGTGATATGAAGCGCTGGTTAGCTCAACGACATCAGAAGGTCTGGGAGACGACAACAGAGGTCAAGCAGACGCAGAAGAAGAAGGCGTCACTATCAAACTCTACAATCAAGAGAAACTTTCCTGAATTTAAATACAGAGGGTTTACAGCGAGGTACAGCTCATTGGTGACATTCAAGAAAAGCTAAGCTAGATTAGGACTTTAGTAGCTAAAATAAAACCTCCCAGACTCCGAGATCAAACTCATGATGAACCTGAGTGATGCTGAGGAGGACGGAGGAGGAAAGGAGCAGCTGCTGAAGACTGGCGGCAGATCCTTAAAGGTAAAGGTCTTATTTTTGAGAAACCTCTTTTTTAATTAAAAGTTGAAAGTCTCCCACTTTGATCACATCTTGACAGTTTTATTTCAGATTCACCGAGGTGGCGTATAAAGGCACCCAACCGTACATTATTACCGAAGCTTGTTCTGGTTAGTTAAAGGTATGACGGTGGGAGATCTTTGAAAAAAAAAACGGTTCCAGCAATCCAACTCAAGTGAGATTTTGAAAATAAACGCTCCCTCCCTCCTCTCAAAGGCTCCGCCTCCTCCTCTTCAGCCCACCCCTCGAAACCACGCCTTCACACGATTCACGACTTCATGAACGCGGACGCTGTCTCGAGCGGTCACGGACGTTCCCGAGCACTCACGTCGATTTGCCAACAACAAGTAGCATCAGAGTGGTTGGCTAACTTCAAGCCATGGCGTCTTCTCCATCAAGGCTAACAACAGCCTAGCTAACGGTGTCACACATAGTACTGTAGCCTAGTTGACAGAGTTGGTAGCTTAGCGAAACATGCTAGAATATGTTTGTCATGTCACTCGATGGACAATAATTTAGTCACCATCTTTCATTTTCTCACTGACTGGGTGAATAGGCCTACAATACCCATAACCCATCAGTATGTTGAAATATTATACAATAACCAGAACGGCATCATCTTACCTATCCAGTAGAAACTGGGCCACCTTGGCGTCGGTCTGGAGCCCCTTTTCATTTTTTAGCTGGCGCCAGCGCTGGAAAGCCGTACCGATAACCACTCTTGTTCTGTTTCGTTCTTCAGTTAGCTTCTGTTAGCTTCGGTTAGCTTCGGTTAGCTTCCGCATGGCTGTTGCTTTTTCAACAACAGTTTTCTCTTTGATTTTGCTGCCGGTTGACGTCGTCTTCTCTGCCATTGTTGCAACGAAATTATCTGTGAGAGCTAACTTGATTTCTGGCTTTCAAATAGCAACGCTGTGTCCGCTCACCTGATTGACAGAGCTGTGGCAATTGATATATGATGGATGTATTAGGCAGTCAATAAATGTAAAGATGATCAGTACATTGATTGGTCAGAGTTTTCCTCTGATTATACCCTCTAGACCGGACCAAAACGTTTCTTTTTTTTTGCTAACGTTCTAGTTCAGTGGGTGAAATGGGAATGTGAAAAGCTTTTCAGGCAATATTGTAAAAAAAATGCTTGCAAAAAAAGATCTCCCACCCTACCTTTAAGACGACACAAGAAGAAACATTTAAGTTATTTAGCGAGGCTCATGCAAAGACCGGACTCTCATATTTTACATCGTTGAGTTCTGCTGAACCACGGAGGCTTGACCCGCGCCCTCCGGGCCGACTGAAGCGAAGCGAGGATGCGGCGGAAAAGGTGGCTCCACGCTGTGAGCTGAAGGTCGTCCACCGGACGGCGCCGCGGCCTCCTCGCCAGCGGACTACCACGGACTCCATATCTGAACCTGTTTCTCGGGACCTCGGGCCGAATCAAACAGTCCGGGAGCGGCGACGGAACCAACAGCTGCTTAATTACTAACGAGAGCGATGACGATGACCCGTCACGCTGCTCTGCGGCTGACGGAGGGAGATCTGCCTCCGAGCAAGGCAGCGGTCAGAAGCTCTCAGACGTCAGCAGCATCAGGGCTTCGTTGTATCCGTCCTGAGCAACGTGTTTGGCTCAACTGGCTTTCAGCAGAACGTCATTGGCGGCTGCCATGTTTAATGACCCCCCCCCTCCTCCTCCTCCTCCTGTATCCAGCGCAGCATGCAACGTGGGGAAACACTCAATTTCTGTAATGGCTTGAAATGGAGTAAATATCACCCCCCCCCTGCATTTGTTACTCATTCAGCCCCGTTATCACTCGCTGCCTAATTTCCTCGTGCGCTGACAAAGGCGGAGGGCGTTTCCATGGAGAGCGAACCCTTGCGGTTTCCGTGCTTCTCTCGACTCGGCGCTCTGTTCATTTCACAGCAATTATCCTGAGTCACTCCACACGTTCTGCCACGGAAACTCGAGGGAGGGACCTTTCAGCTAATTGCTTTCAAATGGAAATAAAAAAATAATCACACGGCTACTTTGTCAAAATGACTCCTGTTATGCAGCGTTTGGTGTGGGAAATTGATGTGGGATTCCTTTTAATGTGCCATTTACAACGCCCGCCGCTCTATTTCCAGATGAAAACCCTTTTTTAAATGCATTCTGGGATGGAGTCCTGACACTGCATGCACCGTGATTTTTCATTTTTTGATAAACCAACATGTTGGTGCGGACAACATTTTTTTTCTTCAGGGTTATTTTTTTGCGTCTGCAGCGTGAAATTCACTTGTAGACGGTTATAAATGCTGCTATTTATTAGGGAATAAATATTTAATGGCGTGTTTCAGTCGACTCCATCTTTAGCACATGCAGTCATTTTTTCATTTTGGTTTTTATGACTTTTTCTCTTTACAGGAAGCACGAAAAAAAAAAGAAAAAAAACGATTACAGGCTGCTGCTTACAGTAATTAAAATTCGTCAAGTCCAGGCACAAAGTCGATGTGCCAACTTCTGCTGAATGTGCTCCTACAACACAAATTAGGTGAACCGTCAGAAACTGTGGAAAGTGTGGAAATGTGGCTACTGACGGGCAGATTTAATGATGCCCTGAGGGCCCGAACACTTCCAGTCACACTGCAGATTAGACGTCCAGGATCAGCTCAGGCTGCAGAGGTCCTCTGACCGTCTGCAGTGTGACCCGTCTGAGGAGAACCATGTTGTCACCTGTGTGACAACAACAACAACAACAACTGCGTTTTTATTTATTTAAAAAAAGCTTTTTTGTATTTAAAACCATTGCGTTACTACATTCGGCCAGAAAACGCCAATTAAACTGGAGGGCTGCAAGAACCGCCATCGAGCCCAAGCCGTCTTTAACGTGACCGGTCCAACGGTCACAGAACAGCGTCGCAGGTGTGACACCTGGGAGATAACGGATGCACGCGACGATCGTCGAAGCACCGCGGTGGAATAATCCAGCGATTCGGACCAGTGGGAGGTTCTGACGTCTGAAGTGGTGAAGCAGTGAAGCTCAGGCCCATTTGATACTGGAGGTGTGTGAACTAGAGGTCTTCACGGGTCCACTTTCATGGACCCGAACCCGAATGGAGCCGTGAAAATTCAACTCGAAACCGACCCGACCCGAGTCTTTAGTTTCCGACCACGAACCGGACCGAGTCACCCGAATAGAACCGAGACAATCCAGCCCATAGTTGCTCATGTTAAAGTTGTCTAGCGTTGAATAAAACTTGATTTTTTTCCCTAAAGTTGTCTTCTTCTACCGGTTCAGTTGCTACATAGGCTACGTGATGTAAACAACAATAAATCCACGTCGTTATTTTCTTTGTGGATACAGATGCTATTGGTTGCAACCGCTAACGCTAATAGCCTACACCGGTCAGGACGTGTCGTAAATATGTTCTCTCATCCAGCGTTGTCATGTAGGTGATCCGGTTCAGTTGCTACATAGGCTACGTGATGTAAACAACAATAAATCCATGTTATTTTCTTTGTGAATACAGATGCTATTGGTAGCAACTGCTAACGCTAATAGCCTACACCAGTCAGGACGTGTGGTGAATATGTTCTCTCATCCAACATTATCATGTTGGTGATCCGGTTCAGTTGCTACATAGGCTACGTGATGTAAACAACAATAAATCCATGTTATTTTCTTTGTGAATACAGATGCTATTGGTAGCAACTGCTAACGCTAATAGCCTACACCGGCCAGGACGTGTTGTAAATACATTCTCTCATCCAGCGTTGTCATGTTGGTGATCCGTTGTGCTTTACAGCTGCCGGGCAAATCGCTAATAACACGCTAACAACACGCTACGGCAACACGGTTGTTTCATGACAAACACGCCACGTTAATGAATAATTAATTAAACTGCCCCGAGTCCTGACTAAAGCATATTTCGTTTTTCAAACACTGCTTTTATCATTTTGCCGGGGCTTTTGTTAAGTCAATGACGGGGCATCTGAAGTTGTGTTTGACTCATTTTAAGATCTGATCAAGACCAGGTGAGGTTTTTATTCTACCTGGATGGATGAAACCTCAGATCTGACAATGGTGTTGTTTCTTTTTCACGGCTTTTTTCCGATCTCAGATCTTATGCAGAAGCCTCTGAGATGTTCGGCCAAAGTTTGCTCATGGTGACACTCGCAGAGTCGGTCCAAGAGGTGACTGGTTAACCCGTCCTTAACCCGCAGCAGCGCCTGCAAGCTTGTGTAACGTGCCCCCCTACCCCCGCCCCCCACAACGCCGCCATGGAAGAAATAACATCTTCACTGCGGAAAAGAACCAGGCAGAGAATCTGCCAAACAGCCGAGAATTATGGCTGTCACAGTTACAGATGATGAGCAGTCACAGATGATGAGCTCAAAAAAAGACAGTGTGAAAAATGTTAACTGTCAGAGAAAATGAGTCTCACTGCTTCAAGAACCTGTCAGGAGAGAGTGTGGGTTTATGACTGATAAACACAATACACAAACGATGCCTTCAAAGCATTACTGTATTTCATGTTTCACTTAGACGAGAAAAAAAAAAAAAGGTTTGAGCGATGACGACTCTCTTATCCCCGGATTAATGGCATCTCCGGGAAACTTTCCCGAAAGTACGAGAGTACAGTGCGTTCGGAAAGTTTTTCAAAGTTTCGCCTCATTTCTGCTTCCGTCTGCACACGACCCCGAAGAATTTAAAAATTCTTCATAAATCCAAAACGCTCAGCACTTCTGCTTTGCTTCATGGTTTACGGGAGACGTGCCCGTCTGCAGGTGCACCTCCGGATTAAACGGAAAACGTCACCGGACAGTAAATGCTACGAGAGCGTCCTCATTAAATGAAACACAGGTACGGCCTGGTACTGGACGCTTCTTTCTCTTAAATACCGTTACGCAACGGCAGCGTGATGCTGGGGGGGTTATGAGGTATGAGAGAGAGGCAGGGTGAGTGGTGCTGATGCTCGGTGGGAGGTCAGAGGAGGCAGGTGCTGCTCAGGATGAGTGGAGAGAAGATCTGAGTCACAACGAGTGGGGAGGCGTCAGGATATTATTAGGGTGGTGCGTCCGCCGTCCTCCGGTTATACGCTTCCTACGTGGTTGCTGCATCCACGAGTACAAACCCACCGGGACCGTGCAGATGTCCGTACGGCTCCGTCATGTGGAGTAACCCCCCCTTTATTAAATGACAGCATCCTCGAAGAGAAATGATAAATAAGGTTCAAACTAGGGGTGCACAATAACTATAAACAGGAAATTGATGACGTCATCCCGATAACTCCGATATCACGACAAATAGCTCAGATAAATATATATATTTCTGTCAACACGGCAGTGTCTCGCTCCCTCTGAGTCTTGAATGACCGGTACTGAATGTTATGTTCAAATGACGTCGGCATAATCAGAAAAACGATTACTCAATAAGGAAAATCAAGAATACCCCCTCATGCCAGAAAACAACTCGTTAACTCGGTCATAATTTTGGTAGTTGATGACTTTAATTGATATTGTAGTATTTCCCTCACATGTTACACATAAAAAAAGAAAAAAATAGAAAAGGCTGAAAGAACGACATAGCAAACGAGGGAAAACGTGGGAATTTACGTTACACCTTGAATGCAGCCTGCAGCACAGCGTGCTGATCACAACAAACATGGCGGCACGGAACTTTCGCTCGGAATCCTACGAGCAAATTCTACGAGGAGGGAAGCAAAAGCTTTAATACGTAAAACCCGTATAACAATCGCTTCCATGGAGTTTTGAAATCGCGCTAATGTGAGCTAACGGAAGCTAATGCTAACGTGCTTCCCTCTCCTCTCCCTCATTCCTCTCATCTAAAGCTTCCATGAGATTAAAAATAAAAACTACTGAACCTCATTTACTTTAATTAAATGTGTTAATTTAAATGGAACCACAAGTCAAAATCCTTTAAATGTTAATCTTTTTTCAGTTTGTAATTCTGATGCATGTATTTCCATCAGTTCAAGGGGCCTTTATTTTTTATATCAGTAATGAACCTTATTTAAGTTAATGTGAGATACCAAATAGGTTTGTTTGATAGCTTTACGAAAATGTTTTAGAGGCTTGACAATAGTTTTTCATTGGACTATTTTTGATTTTGTTCATAGTATTGATGTAATGATCTTAGGTATATATGTGCGTTATTGGTTATCGGTATCGGTTTTAAAAACCAGTTATCGTGCATCCCTAATTCAAACCCTTTAGTCCAAGTGACGCTTTGAATTGTTGTGAAAGCAGAAATCTAGTGATCACAGATGGAGATGAAACTCAGGAGGAGAACATGGACATTAGCCGCAGTTATAATTATATCATCAGCGTGCCTTCAGGTGCGCCGGCGTTACCTGAACAGGAGGAAATCTGCTGTGGCGCCCAGCTGGAGTCCTGGTTTGTTATTCTCCTGAATTCTTCAGCTGAAAAAAAACTCTTATCTCAAGTGAAACAGCCACACCGCGTTTAATCTCCAGTTTAAATGCTCCAAAATAAATGATTGAATATATAACGCGAGAATGGAAATGTCACTGATGAGCACTTTTTAATTTTTTTATTTTTTTGAAGCTTTGTGTAAAACATAAAAGGCAAGAAAGGAAAATGTTAATGAATTGTCTGAGGAGGAGGAGATCAGAGCGGCCAAACGAATTTCATATCACACCTAAAGACCTGGCATTTAATTAAAGTGGCCTGAAAAATGGCTGCCTGGTTGGCTGACAACAGTTTCTCTTGAAGCAAATTAAAGAAATCAATTACTGCCGTGTGAAAGTGTAATGCCAGCGCACCGGAGCCCCCACATCACCGCCGAGAGACACGGGGCCAAGAGGAGAGGGGCGGCGGAGGGGGGGGGGCGCCACATCTGAATGGCTCGGCCGCGGAGTTTATCACGTCAACCTGTTACCGGCGGCGGCGCCTGAAAGGGCCCACGCGCCGGGATGAAGCCGCAAATCAGGCCGGCTGCCTCCACAGACCCGAGCCTCCTCCCCCTCTCCTCCCCCCCCCCCGGCGCTTACTCATCATCCTCTCACCTTCCCGCACGGAAAAACCCACAGCCGAGCGTTGACGACATTTAAAAGGCAATCATGGACATAAATACCACCCGCCGCCCGTCTGGTGTCGGTCCCAGCAGAGGTCCAAAATCTTCACGCCCTTCTTCTCAAGATTTAAATTAAGAATAAAATAAAATGAAAGTTGAAGGGGCTGCTCTCCCTCCCCTCCTCCTCAGCTCCTGCAGCAGCTGTGTGGGTGCTCGGATCCATCATGTGGGGGCACCAGCGACGGTTTGGACCAGAACAAGGTGGCAGCATTGCACATTGTTCTTATGTCAACAGATTTTTTTTTTTTTTTTTTTTAAAGAGCATCAGGGCGCTAGTCTGTCTTCACACTTTCAGACTTCACAGGCTCAGCAGCTGCAGGTTTTAATTAAACCTCACTCAAACACGGGGCCGGTAATTGTTGGGACTATTCTGAGCTGCAGATCAAACTGCTCCCGGCGATTTTGGAGGCGACGCGCCGTCGCCGCTTCTCCCGAAGTTGACGTGTTTACCTCCGGTCTTAATGAACGAACCGCTCCGCGGCGCGCTTTCGTCAAAATAACCCCAGAGATGCAGCATTTCATCGCTCAGTCACTCTGAGGAGACGGGTACCATAAACGTTCGACTGGTTCGATCAGGGGTTAATCTTATTTTGAGAACGCCTACAGACAACGCTAACCTTGGCCGTGCCGGTTGGGCACCGAAAAACAATTCCAAGTAGTAATCGGTTCCTAACGTCTGGTTCTGGAATCGTTTAGAACAGCCATTCCCAAACTTCAGAATACCAAGGCCCAATTTGATAAGCGAAAAATCTCCGCAAACCTTTAATCACAACTGTGATCAACATCCAGGACCAGGAACCATGATACGATATTAATGTTAGGGGTCAACAAATAAGGTGACACTTGTCATAATAAGTTGACGGTAGAATAACACTTAACTGGTTTGTTTTATTACTTCTTAATGTTTTTAAATCATGTTGTTAATATTTTACAGTAATTAAAAACATATTTTAAAAAGATCGAGGATTTAAAACATTTTTGTTTAATTTTAATGACCTCTCACTGCCCACCTGCAGTACCGCGATGGCCCACCAGGGGGCCGTGGCCGTCACTTTGGGAATCACTGGTTTAGAAGATTTTGGAATTTCGATTCCTTTTATCGGTTCCTAAATGTCCGCGCTATTTTTTATTTTTTTTTTATTTACTACACTACTTTGTTGATGTTACTCAGGCGTACTCAACTCCGCGCTAGTGTCGATGTCACGTCCGTCGCCGACGGGACTTCACTCGCCACAACATGGATCCTAAGAGACGCCGCTCTCGAGTTTGGCTGCATTTCAGTCCAGGAAATGACGGCTACCTGGCGCAGTGCAACATCTGCGGGAAGCGTGTTACTGCCAAAGGAGGGAGCACGACTAATATGGCAAAACACCTTCGCCTGCATGGCATCACAAAAATAAACGAGTGTACCGTATTTAATTGACCTTTCGATAAGCACCGCCCCCTTCCTAGTTACTCTTGCTAGGTCGGACAAACTTTCTGCTCCTCCGTTAAGGACTGTTTTTTTTTCTCAGTTTTTTTTAATGAAAAAATTCTACTGTTTGATAAGTCGCGATCTGTCAACCTACACATCAAAGAATCGGAATCGAGAATCGTTTTGAACAGGAAATGAAACAGAGAATCGGAATCAGAATCGTTAAAATCCAAACGGTATTGGGAAGCTGGAGGGGCGTTTCCTCGCAAAGAACGCAATCTTCCACCTTGCTAAACCCGCTATCCCACCTGCTCTACCTGCTACATTATCCATAGGAGTGGTTAGGGCGTTCCACCTGTTAAACCAATCAGTGTGTCAGTAACCGTTGCCTTTAAGAGCAGGTTGCGCTAACCGCTATGGAGCATCTTTTCATCCAGATCGGAGCAGCTCTCATTTGTAGCTCATCTGGGACTCTGCTGTAGAGCTTCCTCCTCTTCCTTCCTCCTCCTCCTCTGCACTGATATATACATATATCATTACTTTCAGTGAGAGACACATCCCACCAAAATGCACAACTGAGCGACGCACAGGAAATCATTCCTGCCTGTGGCCATCAAACTGTACAACTCCTCCCTCTGAACGGCCCGTGGACTTTTTCACTCCCTGTCAGCTGACTTAATACAATAATCAAGTGCAATAAGGAACAGTGTGATTACTTGTGCAATAATTCAACTTGATTGAATCACAATGCACACTCTGTACACCCTAATTCAATATATATGTATAACAAGACTGTACAATCTCAGAATACGACTGTTCAAAGCACCTTTACTGTATATACTCTTTTACCTATTTTTTTCAGTGTATATTTTTGTTTTATATTCATATTTTAATTATATATTTTTGTTTATACTCATATTTTATTTTATTTTAATTTTATGTTCCCTTCCAATTGCACTACATGTTAAATTTCTTCTATTTCTTATTTCTTCTATTCTTGTAAGGAGCACCTGCAACGATAACAATTTATAAAGTATAAGATAAAGTATTTCTGATTCTAAATTCTGATATAAATATTTTTACACAGACAATTCCTATCAGGTACCTGAAAGTCCCAGATAGCTGGTGTCCTCCCAGTAAACACGCTCTCGTCGTCTATGGTTTAACTGGCGATCAAGCCGTTTAAGACGATCTCTGCTATTTTATCAGGGGTTCAACTGAGGCCAAATCACGCTTTTTATACAAGAGTTAATTCCAGAGGTGGAGCTGTTTGTGCATTGATGCCATTTGGACGCGCTCTTGTACATGTCGCATGTGGGTTTAACCCGTGATCGCAAGATACCAAGTTTGCGGAAAGGGCAAAAGACACGCCCATTGCCACACCTACAATGTGAGTAAGGGAGTCGGTGTAACGGGTAGCAGCTTTAGGGAACGGAAGGTTGCATTAGCGGTTAGCGGCGGTTCCTGGCGGCTAGCATTAAGGGGTAAGGGGAAGTGTACGATCGGGGCCTTTATCTCAAAAAGCTACTGACCTCAACTACGGTCTGAATTGTCTGGATTTCTTGTTACGTGCCATGTGAGAACAAAACGCAAACAAAATGCTATGCTACATTGAAAAAAAAAAAAAAAAGCTGACTGGCATTCATGCAGTCCAGTCAGAGTCATTACGTAATTGCAGTCTCAATATCACACAGCAATAATAAGCTGGAAGGTAAAAGTACATGAGGAATTATTTATACATTTATGGCCATCGAGAGTCTTTAAACGCGGTTGATCATTGACTAGATCATATTTTTGCACATCCTAAAGTGCCACTAAATAACTGCAGGTCAAACAACCCATGTGTGCAACAAATAAAGGAAGACCGTGTTTATTTGATGGGTTTTTCACGGGCTGAAGAGATAATAATGACATTCTGGTCTGCAGGAGGAAGAGCTGCGGTATTACGGGGATATTTGTTGTCACTTTCCTGCTGTTCACTTTTAATAATGTATGTTATGTGTGCTGCGCTGTGCAATTCGGGCGGAAATGACTGCCACCCTCTCTATATGTTAATCTCACTGTTATCAAATCAATGTCAACGCACATTACAGGAGCAGTATTCATATATGGGCTTTGTTCAACTCCGCGAGCAGACGCTCAAGGTCGGCCTGAGTTTGAAGAAGCGCTGACACGGACATTAACGCTGCCTCCGGCAACCGGCAGTGACACTGGATTTGAATGACAAGGAACGCGTTTATTTGAAAACAGAAGCTCTGCTTGTACGCTCGCCTCGCCGTGAACCTCTGGCCCCCGGCCCTCTGCTGTCATCGTATGTTTACCATATGTGGGCGTGCGCCCCGCTGAGGCGCTAACACCGAGCGGGGACATGGCGTCTGACAGGTGTGGAAGGGTCCTCTCCTTGTTGTAACGCGACCACTGCCCCGGCCAAACATGAATATGCTGACAACAAATCAAAAAGGGAGGAGACGAGGCACAACGAAGCCACCTATAATCTGCACGGAGGATGCTCATGAGGGAACCGACAGTGGCAGCAGCGGAACATGTCACAGCTGGGCCAGGGGGCGGGGCACATGACCGGGCCAGGGGCGGGGCACATGACCGGGCCCTTTAAGCCCAATAAAGGTTGTGATTACATCGTTTCACATTATACTCATCCCCGCAACAGCGGAGCTTACAAGCATTACTACATTTTTGACACATAGCTCAAAGCATTTGATAGTAAGAGTTCAACAGTAGTATTATGGAATAACATATTGTTAAGATGTATTCGGCGGTATGCAGTTGTGACGTCGCGTGGGAGACGCACCACTGTTATTGATTTAATAGCTACCGGCATTCATTCATTAATTCATTCATTCTGCTTGGAACCAAGTGCCAATTTCGCCTGATGTGTTTCCATTGCTGTTAATAAATACCAACTCCAACCACGTCGTTGTACGAGCCTTTTTGCAAGAGTAACCCGACAAAACCGACATGAAGTCTAACAAACCATGAGAATAACAGAAACATTAGGCTACCTGGCACCTAATAATAACGTTAGGCTACCTGGCCCCTAAAAATAACTTTAGGCTACCTGGCCCCTAATAATAACGTTAGGCTACCTGGCCCCTAAAAATAACGTTAGGCTACCTGGCCCCTAACCTAATAATAACGTTAGGCTACCTGGCCCCCTATAATAACTAGGCTACCTGGCCCCTAATATAACGTTAGGCTACCTGGCCCCTAATAATAACGTTAGGCTACCTGGCTCCCTAATAATAACGTTAGGCTACCTGGCCCCTAATAATAACGTTAGGCTACCTGGCCCCTAATAATAACGTTAGGCTACCTGGCCCCTAATAATAATGTTAGGCTACCTGGCTCCCAATAATAACGTTAGGCTACCTGGCCTCTAATAACAACGTTAGGCTACCTGGCCTCTAATAATAACATTAGGCTACCTGGCCCCTAATAATAACATTAGGCTACCTGGCCCCTAATAATAACATTCGGCTACCTGGCCCCTAATAATAACGTTCGGCCACCTGGCCCCTAATAATAACGTTCGGCCACCTGGCCCCTAATAATAACGTTAGGCCACCTGGCCCCTAATAATAACGTTAGGCCACCTGGCCCCTAATAATAACGTTAGGCCACCTGGCCCCTAATAATAACGTTAGGCCACCTGGCCCCTAATAATAACGTTAGGCTACCTGGCCCCTAATAATAACGTTAGGCTACCTGGCCCCTAATAACAACGTTAGGCTACCTGGTCCCTAATAATAACATTAGGCTACCTGGCCCCTAATAATAACGTTAGGCCACCTGACCCCTAATAATAACGTTAGGCCACCTGGCCCCTAATAATAACGTTAGGCTACCTGGCCCCTAATAATAACGTTAGGCCACCTGGCCCCTAATAATAACGTTAGGCTACCTGGCCCCTAATAATAACGTTAGGCTACCTGGCCCCTAATAACAACGTTAGGCTACCTGGTCCCTAATAATAACATTAGGCTACCTGGCCCCTAATAATAACGTTAGGCCACCTGACCCCTAATAATAACGTTAGGCCACCTGACCCCTAATAATAACGTTAGGCCACCTGGCCCCTAATAATAACGTTAGGCTACCTGGCCTCTAATAATGACGTTAGGCTACCTGGCCCCTAATAATAACGTTAGGCTACCTGGCCTCTAATAATGACGTTAGGCTACCTGGCCCCTAATAACAACGTTAGGCGGGGGGGGGGCTACTCCGATAACAACCACATCAACAGTTTACAACTAACTCACATGTTGTTTTCAGTGTCAGTGATTGTGAGTAATTGTACCTGTGAATCTGGCTGTACTGGTGGTCTCTCTCTGAGAATAAATCTATAATTAAACGGATATTTGATGCCAAAGATGCACATGTTCACATGTCAGTATGAAGTGAAACTGGCCGACCTGTTTTACTCACCAAGTGGCTCTCTGATGTCTGATTTGTCAGACGAAGGCACTGATGCCAACTTAAATATAGTTTGACCAGTAATTATGAATCATTGATGTACAAAACACAACGTGGGGAAACTCATTAAGCTTCGTTAAAAGGAGGAAAACCAGTTCATCCACCTGCAGATTATCTTCTTCTTTCCATCCTCCGGAAGCTCCGGTTAAAAGTCTGCATTCATTACGTGCTCTGATCGTGAAGGCCTGTTTTTACCTCCGTTCTTATGACTCCCGTGTCCTTGTAAATTGAGGGGGTGGAGAAGGTTTTCCTGATTAACATAAATACACGCCCCGGCAGTCCCCATTAAAGTGCATGAGGCTGCGAGGTCGCCGTGCGCACACACAAATTAAAAAGAAAAGTTGACAAAGAAGTCAAGATTGCCTAAATTAGAATTTCAAGATGGTGGAGCAGATAGCCTCAGCACTTCCTTTCATCTCCGTGACGTTTTTGGACGAATTAATAACAGAGGAGCACATTCATACACCAGCATAAAAAAAAAAAAAAAAAGTAAGGTTATGTGTGAAAACCTCAGTTTTCTTTTAAAAATGATCCATTTCTCTCTTGATATTAATTGCAAGTTGTAAATAATCATGCAGTAAAAGTCATTAATTTTAATTGATCTCCTAATAAAAGAGTAATTATGGGAGTCTCTAGCTGAAATTCATAATTAATCAAAGATGCGTGCCAGTGAGCTGTGCAACTGCAGCAGGAAAAGAAGAATCAAGAGTCGCTGATGGATGCTAACAGGCTGCACGGCGCTAAAGCAGACGTAAACACGCCATCTGTGCCTTTAAATGATCGACAACCGACCAATGGGCCGCATTGTCCTCGATAAATGTGAATGATACGAAGTGATGCATTAGTGTAAAGCTCGTTGATAGTTTAAAAAAAAGCAATTAAAATATTAAAGGAAGAGTAAGTGATATCTGGACGACGTCTCGACTGTTGATATTTGCAACAAAACATGGAGCGCTCGCCCCTCCCCCCTTAATCCCGTGATCCCCTGTTTTCGGTGGCGTTTATCTGTCTGTCTGTGTACAAGATAACTCAAAAAGTTATGGATGGATTTTAATGAAATTTTCAGGAGTTGTCAGAAATGTGAAAAGGAAGAACTGATTTCATTTTGGCTGTGATCCGGAAGAAATCCTGGATTCTGGATCGCTTTCAAATTTTTGATAACATTGCGGTCATTGCGGCAGAAAATTTTGTTTCTCAATATCTCCGTTAATTATTGCCCAAAACTCATGAAATTTGACTCAGGGATTGACAATGGGAACCTCTATCAAATTTCAAAGGCTGATCCGGATCTGAACCACAATGCGGATTTTATCGCAATCTGTAAATCGCTATATGGAGGAATTGTTGCATTTGGCGGAGGTCTGCGCTCTCTGAGTGCTTTTCTAGTTATTATCATTATTATCATTATTGTGTATTCACAAGATGGACAGCTAGCAAACGGTGAGGGAATATTCAAAAAGTGTGTTCCTGATTAGAAACTGCAAAAAGTTGCTTACCCTACCTTTAATGCAGCCAACGATATCTTGTAGGAATATAGTTATTACCATTTAATTAATTCAGCTGTACAGGTGAAAAAAGTCCAATTACCAGTTATTTTGAACAATAATATCAACTGACTGCTCTTTTATTTTATTTTTTGCTACATAGTAAAAATCAAAAATATGCAAAGGATGTTTGAATCCACATTCGGACTGCACAAGTGGGTCTAAAGATTAAATCTCGTCTTGAATATAGTCTGGAAATATCACGTCAAACACAATATGCGGTAATATCCAAGTAAAGTTATCTATCTTTATATGACATCCATGTAGCAGATAAATTTATCCAAAGTGAACTACAGCAGAGGAAAGACTCTGCATCCTGAGCTGCAGACCTCCTGATGTTTGTGCAGATATTTACAATGTGTTTCATTCTGGATTTATATTCCACCACCTCATTATTTGCAGACAAATCTGACGAAACTAACACCGTGGGTTTATTCAGCATGACGGTAATTAATGCAGAACAAGCTGTTGAAACGTCACGCCGAACTGCTGTTTCTGCAGCAGCGATGGCGTGAGCAGCGCACGTGTGAACGCGGCGCACCTCCAGGGGAGTTTTCCTGCGGTTCGGAGTTTTACGCCTGGACTTACCTGCGTGTAACCTGATAATAAGCTGCTCATGCATAAAAAGTTTGTTTGTACACAATTGCCAAACACATCGATCTGTGCACGCCGGCATGAGCTTGATGGTTTACTTCCAGTCGCAGCGGGGATCCCAGCAGCCTGAGATTCAAACTCCAGAGAGCAAAAATACAGCTGAGGATTTATTTTCCAGCTCTAAAAATGGTGTTTCTGTGTTTTCTACTTGGATCTCACTCATTTTTCGTTAGATATTCTGATTTAAGAGCAAACGCCCGGTGTGAGTCAAATAATGGTTTATAATCTGACAATACAAGAATCTCTACTCTTTAAAAATGCAGGAATTTTTTCTTTTTTTTTCCTTTTTTTTAAACCCTTTTTGACTCCAGACAGAAGAAAAACACTGTAGAAGCGATGGAAATAAAAGAATCCTTTTGTAAATCTCTGGTGACATTTAGATCTAATGTGTGAAGATTAGAATAAATCTTTGCATTCATGCTGCATTAAAGCTGAAACACAAACATTAAGACTTTTCTCAGCTTCGCGTGTTTGTTTAGAGCTGCTTTGTGACAAACTAAATGCCGTTTGTCTTTTAAACTGGATATTAAGACACTAATGTTTTCAACAGTATGTCATACAACAACTGAAATCATCTACACACACACACACACACATATATATATACACACTAGTATATGTATGTGTGTGTGTGTATATATATATATATATATATATATATATATATATAGATATATATATATATGTATATATACATATATATACACACACACATACATACATACACATACACACATATACATATATGTGTGTGTATATACTAGGGCTGTCAGTCGATTTTTTAATCGCGATTAATCAAAAGATTTTCATGGTTAACTCACGATTTATCGCACATTAATCGCATTTTTTTAATGTTCTGTTTATCCAGCCATCCATCCATCCACCCATCATCTATAACCATTTTATTTTTTTTTTTTTTAAACCTTTAGTTTGAAAACCGGAAGTCCACCAATGCTGCCGTACTTTTTGGGGGTTTAATTCATCAGCTTCTTAGTGTATTTTGTCGGGCTGCTGCTTGACCGCAGTAATTTGCTGACGGTCCCTAAACTCCAAGGCAGCAGCAGGTACTCAGAAGGACATTCAGCGCTGTTCCTGAGAGTTTTAGCCCCACCCACTGAGCTTGGAGGGTTGATGACACTTGTGAAATGTCTGGCATACTTATATCTACAAAATGATACCAACCTGGATGAAATCGGTGCCGTTTACATGACGCTATTAAAGTTTAAAGAGAAAAAAAACGAGCGAATGTCTGTTGTGAAACTAACTTTACCGTCCTGTGGTAACTCAATTCACAGCGACAGTAAGAAACATTTACAAAAATATTTACAGAAATGTGTGTGCGTTAATCTCATAAAAAAAATTACTGGCGTTAAACAGAATTCGCGTTATTAACGTGTTAACGCGTATATGTGCATATATTAGGACAGGGAAGTTTATGCATGAATTTTGATTAAGTACAGAAAAAATAGCACGTTAAAAAAAGCATTTAATTGCACCTTTCTCAGGTCTTTAATTTCTGGTACACTGGGAACACTGATGTTCACCTTCCAGCCCAGTAGGGGGCAGTCATGCCCCAAAAGTGTGTTTGACTGCTGCGAAGAGGCAGCGTTGCCCTATTAGTGAGCAATCAGACTCTTCTAGAGACTTTTGTTTTTTTCCAAGAGAGCGACTAGCGACAAATATACCGACTTTTTCTGGTGTTATTAGAAACTTTTGGAGACTTTGACTTGAAAACGCGTAGCGTTACTCTTCTCTAGTGATGGTGAGATGAAGCCCCATCGAACCACTTGAGCCTGTCAGTTTCGAGAAAGGGTTCATTACTCGAAGCGTCATGCTCACACGACGCCACCTACTGGTCAGATGTATAATCACAGGCAGCTGTTTCTCAACTACACCTGGTTGTGGTGCATTAATTATTAGTGTCTGTCATGGCCCTTGGGAATGACTCTGAATTACAAAAAATGTCAATGACTATGACATAACAAACAATGTATGACCAAATAAGATCTCTAAGTAGATTATTACATATGTGTTTAATAAAATATGTCATGAATGTATTCTGTGTGTGTAAAGTTTCCCAATGTGGAAGTATCATATGTTATGCCAGGTTGTGTAATAATGGTTTTCTGTCACTTTAGGAGAATGTCATGGACCTGAGCAGGCAGAGGACAGAAAAAAAATGCAAGAACAAGATTATATAAATAGGGATACAGTCATTTTAGCCTCTTCCAGTATTCTGGAGGGTTATTAGGAGTTATCACATCAAGATGTTTCCACACAGGGGACACCCCCTTCTTCCTAGCTGGCTCCATCCTCTTACCTATCCTTCTATCCTTCTACCTGTCCTCACCCTCCTAAATCTTTAAACTCTCTCTCAACTCTCCAAACTATACAAGCACTAGTGTCCAAACTATCAAATCTCTATCCAGACTCTGAACTGAACAACTCTCTACAAACAACCAACATCTTGAATGGAGCTCGACGGGTTTAAATCGCTGTCAAACCTCGAGGCGACACCTGAACCACTTCCAGAAGCAGTCACGTGATACAGTCGGGCGGCAAGGCTTCAGATGTCATCATTTTTGGCTCATCCCCTAAATGAAGCAAACCTCGATACGTGCTTCAAGGAAACGCCCCCTACACTACTCGACACAGAGCCTCGAAGCCTCGGCACATCTCGTAGCATCGCTGCTCTTCTCGACGGGCAGCGGATGCTGCGGTGGGCCGCCTCCCCGACCAAAAAGCACTCTGACGGTCCGGTCCATCTCAGCTGCAGTTAGAGATGCTCAACCCTCCGCATCCAGGCCTGGGTTAGTGCTCGAGTTTACTAAAAGTCTTAGAATTATGAATATACACTGCTCAAAAAAATCTAACTTTGAAAATACATCAGATCTCAATGGGAAAAAAATCATGCTCTTTATTTAAACTGATATGGACTGGGTGATGTGTTAGGAACAAAAGGACGCCACATCATTTGATGTTTTGATGGTCGTCTCGTTGTTGCCCCTCTATTTATTAATTTATTAATTTCATTAACACCAAAGCAGCTGAAACTGATTAACAACCCCCTCTGCTACTCACCTGACTAAATCAATATCCCAGAAGTTTAATTGACTTGATGCTATACTCTGATTACAAAGTGTTCCTTTAATTTTTTTGAGTAGTGTATAAAGGCTAGAAAGGCACTGTGAGTTCGCAATAATCTGTGAATGCAGTAGACAGGTGAAAAATGCAGATAAATATAGATTTTATAAAAATCTACCGAATCTATTTGAACTGAAAAACTTATCGTCAAACATTTTGTGTCACATACCGCTATCTTTAGCGTTTAAGTTTCAGATCCATGGATCGACCACAACATGTTCTTCAGTGCCAAACAGTCACGCTTCAAACAATGATCGAGGTCTGAAATGGCATTTATCCAAGCACTTATTCAAGTAAAAACATCCATTCTGGTTCGATTCTGTGGACCATAAAATCCCGCTGGACGGACTGGAAAACTGGGTGGGGTTATCAGGTCCAGCCCTCAGTTAATTCAGATCAGATCTTTGTTGATAGCTTTCATGGGTGAGCATAGATCTGAGCCAACTCTCGTGACCTGTGGAGTCCCTCAGGGATCAGTTCTTGGAACGCTGTTGTTCAACCTCTACATGCTTCTACCAGGTCAGGTCATACATGACCACAGCTATGCAGATTTACTGGATCTTTAACCAGATGACTCCGGTCCATCAGATTCAGTCTTGTCAACAGCTGGATCCAGTAAAGCTCCCTTCAAATTAAATCCAGACAAGACAGAAACCGCTTGAATCCATAGGGCTCAAGACAAAACCCAGGTGAGAAATCTTGGAGTTTTAATTGACTCAGACCTGAGCTTCAGCAGCCACATCAAGGCTGCAGCTAAAACAGCTTTTTATCACCTCAAACAGACATGGAGACTCACAGATCTGATGTCCAGAGCAGATTTAGAGGAGCTCATCCATGCCTTCATCCCCAGCAGGCTCGACAACTGTCACGCTCTCCCCAAAAAGACAATTAGACTCCTTCAGCTCAACCAGAACGCTGCTTCCTGAGTTTTAACCAGAACCAGGAAAACTGGGAGCTGCGATGCTGCAAACCTCCATCTTCATGCCTCATATTTCCCCTTGACACAATATACAGATGTCTACTGGGGGAAAAGTACATTAAATAATTTTTTTTGCATGGTATAAGCGCGTTTCATTTCTCAAATCATCCTCTAATTGAATTAGCTACACGCTCGCATGCACACGCGACACGGATGATGAATGTTGCTTCTCGTGTCACAATAAAATAAATACGACCCATAAAACGAAGCAGTAGCGGCAGAGACGGCGCGTGGGAGTTTGTCACTCGTGTTCAGGAGTTCTAAATATAGAAAAATAAAGAAACGTGACCAATCACAACAGCTAACCACTGCCAAGGCTGAATCAAGGATCCTGGATCAGATACAACTCTTAACCCCCCCCCCCCATCAGAAGTTCGTGACTCCGGAGATGATGGGTTATGCCTCATCTCTGGCAAAAAAAAAAAAAACAAAAAAACACATTTTTAAATCTGCGTCGAAGCTTCCTTGAAATCCTGCTAACAAATAAAAAAGTACCATAGCATCATTTCAGCAAATAAAATCCCTTAAAATAATAAGTGCACCTCTAAAAAATGTACACTCTGTTTCAACATTTTAATGTTTATAAAAGTTAAAACTGACACTTGGCAAAAAAAAAATGCAACAGTTTGAAACTTGCTGCAGCTGAATTTATGCATTTGATGTGACGCTGTAACTTCTCTGGCTCAGCGCGTTTTTTTTTTTTTTTTTTTAAACGGGGGGGGGGGGGGGGGGGGGTGAAGCAGCAGGGAGAGCTGAAGGCAGAAAAATGTACTTTTCTTCTTTGCGAAAATGTAATAATCCCGCTGGAAATTCTGTGAAGGACTGAGAGGGTCAGATAAAGTTTGCTTGAACCTCAAGTTCAGAGTGTGAGAGTGTGTGTGTGTGTGTGTGTGTGTGTGTGTGTGTGTGTTCGCGTGTGCGCATGTTTGATAAAGTTCTCATAGCAGAGATCTGAGACTCTGACTGGGTCTCGGCTGTCCAAAACACTCCAAATCTTGCTGACGGTGGACGACGAGCAGATAGAGTTAATATGAGAACGCCGATGAATATGAATGAGGTAAATGAAAGCTGATGAATGTTATCCCTTATCTCCATAAAGATTAGACTTCTCCCTTGAACCTCTGCCAAGGACACACACAATAAAGAACAAATTTCAAGAGTTAGCTTGTCCAGCAATTTGATGGACTGATAAGATTACATCACAATGCAGTGATATTATGTCTATATATATTATTATATATATATATTAGAGCTGGGCAACAATTTAAATTTTTAATCGTGATTAATTGCATTATTTCCCTCATTAATCGCATTGTATACGGAAAATCAAATAATGAATTCAAAAGTAGTGTTAAATGTCACTTTTATTTAAATGTTCTGCTGCCATATGAACTAAAGTGTCATAACATTTGTTGTTCAAACACTTTTAACATCAGCACTTGTCAGTAACACATATTTAGTGTAAATCTCATCTTAAAAAAATGTCAAATAAAAAAGCTTATTGCCACTGCCAGGGCATTAATGTCATCCTGTTTTTATAAAAAAATATAAAAAAAAGTGACATTTTATTAAGTTTTTTCGTTTTTTAATCTAACACAAAAAATGAAAAAAAAAAGACTGTTTTTTTTTTTATATTTCAATTTTAGACTTGGATCAAAAAATACGAAATTAAAAAACGGGCCACAGGACTGAATTAGTTTTATAATCGAGGACTGGACTTTCTGTTGTCATTACAAATCTGTGCCACTAGATGGAGCCGCACTGCAGTAACCAGCTAGAGAACAGCAGGACAGTGAACACATGGAGCAGAATTGTTAATATTGCTACCTGAGTTGCGACCCGAACTGTAAAATTCACAGATTTTTACAGTTCTCCATGTCTGTTTTAGCTTTTCCTTATGTTTACTGTTTTCCGGTTCCGCAACAGCCAGTAACAGACTTTTCAAAACAAAAGAATGTGAGCAACATGCGTTAACGCGTGATAAAATAAATGTTAGCGTTAATAAACTAATGCGTTAACGCAATAACGCGTTAACTTGTCCAGCACTAATATATATATATATATGTATAGACACATATGAAATATCAGGATGAGAATACAGAGTACTATATGAGCTGAAAATAGTTTGTCCCTCCTCATAGTTGCCGTGATGCAGCCTTTATAAGGATCCAAGCAACATCCAGAGGAGATGAATCTACACATTAGACTTATTAAAATGGGTATGTCTATTAGGGTCTCTTCTTCCCAGGGGACCACTGCTGGCTGACGAGGAGATATATGCTCTCATTCTCCTCTTCATTTTTCCGGTGTCAGATCAATCATGCACCATCCCAACTCAAGGTGAAACCCATCAAAGTGTCATTCCCCCATTGTCGGTGATTCACAGGAAACTGACACACAGACGGGCAGGCAGACAAACAGAAAGGCAGCATCAACAGCGCAGTTAGGGAAGAAACAGGCAAGATGCCTGAAGAGATTAATCTGCTTTACTGCCAGTACTCAAGAGTAAGGGGAGGAGGGGGGGGGGGGTTCACAGCGAATACAACTCCCAGCCATAAAACCAGCCCATAAACCTCATCAGTCCACATGCAGAAAGAGCCCAGATAAAGTCCATCCAATCAATAAGATAAGATAAGTTGGTAAACTTTGTTCAGACGTTGTTATTCCAGAGAATAAGAGGTGTGCAGACCGGAGGACAGACCAGTTCCCGTGCGCCAGGCGTTCGATCACGATGTGGACGGCGGCTCTCTGCTTCTTCTGGGCGTCCTGCGTCCACGCGGCCCCCGTCGGCAACGACAGGCCCAAGGTGCTGCTGATCTCCTTCGACGGTTTCCGGTGGGATTACGACCTCGACGTGGACACGCCGAACCTCGACCAGATGGCCGTGGACGGAGTCAAAGCCCTGTACGTTACGCCCCCGTACCTCACCGTCACCAGTCCGACGCACTTCACCCTCCTGACAGGTAAAAGCCTTTTCATTTTCTACAACAGCAGCTCCGCTCGGCGGGGGATCTGCATATCTTGATGGAACGGGAAACTGCTCTGAGTTTACTTTGCAAGGACTGGAAAAAAAAAGGGCCATGGGTAAAAGGAATTAGTTGTAATTGAATGTCCTAGGGTCCACCAGCTTTTATAGCTGAGTAAGATGCTTGGATGACTGAGGGAGGGAAATCTGTTCCCCTTCTTATTTTGACTCTCAAATCATCAGTGCCTACTAAAAAGAAATTTAACTTCCTTGAAATTAAATTCCTCTAATCTCCGAAGTTGGTAGTAAGACCTTGTCCAAAAGCGTCATGCCACTCAGCCCGCTAAGTTGATAGAATTTTTAATGCGGACGTGTCACGCTGTGAATAATGAGTGCGCCCAGACTGACGGCGCTTCTCTCTCTTCCTGCAGGGCGATACATCGAGAACCACGGGGTGATCCACAACATGTGGTTCAACACCACCACCGGCGCCAAGAAGCCCTACTATCAGACCCAGTTCGTCGATAGCTGGTGGGACAACGGCAGTCTGCCCATCTGGATCACGGCACAGAGACAGGTCTGCGCTGCACAATCAACGCGTCATCGCTGCAATTCAGAAACCATTTCTCTTGACAAAACATCTCTGAAGTTCTGCTGGGTGATTTCAGCGAGATCTCCTCAGCTGCCCGGCGGCTGCAGACGCCCCCTGCATGCCAACGACAGCTGCTGCGAGCTCGCCTAGCGCTATGTGTAGGGTTGGGCACCGAAAAACGATTCCAAGTAGGAATCGGTTCTGGAATCGTTTAGAAGATTTTTGAATTTCGTTTCCTTTTTTCGGTTCCTAAATGTCCGTGCTAATTATTTTTTTTTTTTTAATTTACTACATTAGTTTGTTGATGTTACTCCGCCCAGCGTACTCAACTCCACGCTAGTGGCGACGTCACGTCCGTTGCCAACGGGACTTCACTCGCCACAACATGGATCCCAAGAGACGCCGCTCTCAAGTTTGGTTGCATTTCAGTCCGGGAAATGACGGTTACCTGGAGCAGTGCAACACCTGCGGGAAGTGTGTTACTGCCAAAGGAGGGAGCACGACTAATATGGCAAAACACCTTCACCTGCATGGCATCACAAAAATAAACGAGCGTAGCGTATTTAATTCACTGCGTTGCTCCCGTCGCTTCTTCGACTGCAACAGAGTCCGTCTTCATCCAGAAACTCTTGCCTTCTCATCTACAGCGGTACCTCTACTTACGAACGTTTCTACATACGAAATTTTCAGGTTACGCAACGCATCAACGGGAAAATATTGCCTCTAGTTACAAAAGAAATTTCAGGATACGAAAGGCAAAAACACAGTACGCGCTGCTACTCGCGGCTCCTAGAGTTTACCGAACGTAAACATACTTGTAGCTGCTCTGCCATTGGCTATCGGCTAGCATCTTCCTGGCATCCCATTGGCTAGGAGGGCCCCTTGTCTGTATGAGCGTAACCCAGCAACCCAGGTAAACAAACAATTTTTACCTCCGCCAAGGAGGTTATGTTTTTGTCTGCATTTATCTGTCTGTTTCTGAAAGAGCAGATATGATCATCTTCCTAAACAAAAACTGTTGATTTGGTTTTTTTGTTGGACAAAATGTATTTTGGAGGCCAACTGCCAACTGTAAGTTGTTTAACATTTAGACTGTAAGTGAATTCTGTGTACGCATATGTGCAAATGTGCAGTTTTTTTTTTTTTTTTTAATGAAAAAATTCTACTGTTAGATAAGTCGCAATCTGTTGACCTACACATCAAAGAATCAGAATCGAGAATCGTTTTGAACAGGAATCGAAACAGAGAATCGGAATCAGAATCGTTGAAATCCAAACGATGCCCAACTAGCTATGTGGGGGAAAATTCATCAAAACGCAGCCGTGACTGATTTGCCTTCCTTTCATGTTGACCCGCACCACGGTGCTGATGAAAACCCGCCCCTGCTTAACAAGTCCTGGTACACGTGTCCCGTTTATGCTAACGCCGCATCTTTCCCTTCCTCTTCCAGGGCCTGAAAGCCGGCTCCCTCCACTTCCCCGGCACCGCCCCGAGCTACCAGGGGGAGACCCCCATGGTGCGAGAGGTGGAGCCCATCCTCTACAACTACAAAAACGAGACCGCCTGGCGCGAGAACACGGACAAGGTGATGAGCTGGTTCAGGAGATCAGGACCTGGACTTCGTCTCCATGTACTTCGGCGAGCCAGATGGCGCGGGCCACAGGCACGGGCCGGACTCGCCTGAGCGCAGGGAGATGGTCAAGCAGGTGGACAGGGCCGTGGGCTACATCCGGCAGACGGCCGAGCGGCGCGGGCTGACCCAGCAGCTGAACATCATCATCACGGCGGACCACGGCATGTCCACGGTGTTGGACAAAGACGTGGTGGGGGAAATCACCCTGTCCAGGATCCCGGGCTTCTCGTTCAGAGACATCGACTTCCACCTGGTGGACTACGGACCCTCCGGGATGCTGCTGCCGAAGCCGGGGAGG
Source organism: Hirundichthys speculiger (assembly GCA_018398805.1). Taxonomy (NCBI): domain Eukaryota; kingdom Metazoa; phylum Chordata; class Actinopteri; order Beloniformes; family Exocoetidae; genus Hirundichthys; species Hirundichthys speculiger. The sequence continues at coordinate 347,463 of JAGFBZ010002627.1, read as the reverse complement.
CTGGAGAAGGTTGTACAACGCCCTGAAGGGCGCTCACCCACACCTCCACGTCTACAAAAAAGAAGAGCTGCCAGAGCACCTGCACTTCTCCAAACACGCCCGCATCCTCCCCATCGTCCTCTTCGCCGACAACGGATACGTGATCAACGGGGTGCGTTGGGCAGACAACCCTAAATTTTTGCTTTCTCTTCCAGGAATCGATCGCCACCTGCCTCAGCGCCAATAACCCCCGCGGGGAAAAAAAAAAATAATCGCATTTAGGTCGGACATGGCAACACGCTGCAGCGTTTAAAACCAGAAAGACCCAAGAGTGCAGCCATTTTCTGCCCACAGCAAGACTTATTGATTTACCCTTTAAAGGGTAAAATAAATTGTCACTTGTGCCTGCGCAAGATGCAACATCGAATGGCAAACATTAACATCTCCCGCTATAAAAGATTTGGTAAAATATTAACAACAGTTGGTAAATTTATGCAACTAATTGGTCCCAAGGAAAAGCAAATGACAAGAGATAAGACAAATTACTGATCTCCGAGTGCCATCAAGTTCATTCCAGAAATATCCGCATGTCCCGAGCAGAGAAGTAATTAAATTACTTGAGATTCGCTCACTGTTAAATTGCGAAACTGGACCCTTTCCAATCAGAAACAACAAGTTCAGTTCTAATCTTACTGCGCTGCAGTTTTAATCAAGTGCATCTGCACGGATAATCCAGGCCCGGGCGGATGACACGAGGTGCTCTCCAACGCTTCATGAAGCCGTTCGCGCTTCAAAAAATTTCAAAATGATCATTTTTAGTTTGGCTCCGCGCTCTTTCGGCTGCTCTGCTGCTGATTTTGTCACAACAGAGCAAAAGTCAGGAAATGTTCAGTAAAAGAAAGCAGCGGCGGGAACCCACAGATGCATTTCATTCATGCTATTACCCCTTTTATGCAGGATAAGCACACGCAGACTGTTGCATCATTCCTCATATTAATGAGTATCATACATGATGTTTATACGACATACTTTTGATCTTGAAATGATGTAAAGCAACGAACCATCAAAGAAGTTAATGTCAAGCATTGGATGAGAATTAGAGTTGTAATGCATCTATAAAATCTTGTTTGGTTACCAGATGTCAGGAAGCAGGAAAAGCCCTCCACTCTGCAGGGTGATAATGACTCTTTTGCTTGGCCAATACCTCCCTCTGCTGGAAGTAGGCCAAGATGTAGAGATGACAGAAGCTCTTATTAAAATTACTGCCTTGTAAAAGTTGCACTTTGAGTGAACCCAACAAAACCGGGTCGGTGCCAGCTACATGGTCTGTCCTGTTCTTGCAGTATTTCCACGTCCAGTTCAATAAAGGGGAGCACGGCTTTGACAACCGGGAGCTGGACATGAAGCCTTTCTTCAGGGCGGTGGGTCCGGCGTTCCAGAAGAACCTGAAGGTTGGGCCCTTCGAGACGGTGAACATCTACCCCTTGATGTGTCACATCCTGGGCATCGAGCCCGAGGTCAACGACGGGCACCTGGACGCCGTCAAACACCTGCTGGTGGCTAGCGACAGAGTCAACGTTAACGGTGAGTCCATGTTCGTGGTAAGACTGGAGAGAATTTCTCATGCCAGCTGTAGAGTGTTGACAGCAATGGCTCTACAATTTATTTTTCAATTTCAATTTTCAATTTTTCAATTTCAATTTTCAATTTTCTAATTTTTTTTCATGTAAAAACCAATTAAAATAGAGTTTTCCCCGTTAACTTAAAGCCGTCCCCCCCGTCAGACTCTGACCAGGATCTAATGATCACTACTGAAGATGCAAACAATTAAAATGGGCCACAGATAAACGCTGTTGCTTTGTTAGAACTGAGTCTCCTCATTTTTAATTAAACATCACCAAAAATTAAGGGAATCCTGCACATTTTTGGAGGCTATTTTCAGCAGTGCATTAATAAACCTTTGTAGAGTATTTTTGACTGCAGGATGCTTAAATCAATACCCGTAGTGACCGGTGAGTGCAGTCCAGACTCTTATTCATCACTGATGTCATCTAAAGTCATCTGACGACTCAGTCAGATGTCATTGATTATGAATATTCATGTCAGTTGTTAAATCACCCAGAGTTGGTCTTTTTTTTATTTTTTTTTTTTTTTAGCACAAAGAGGTTCTGAAACAACAGGTACCGGCAGTTTGAGGGTTTTTTGTTTCACATTTTCTTGCATTTGTCTGTTCTTTGTCATTTTGTGGTCACTTTACTCTCTTTTTTTGTATCATATTGGTTGTTTTTCTCTTTGACTTTTCCCTTTTTTGCAGTAATCTATTTTTATTACTCATCATTCCGCACGTCTACGTAGCCCTCGTTTCTGTCAGTGGGCACATCGTGGTTATTGTGCATCACGGTTTGAATTTGTCACCGTTTTCCAGTTTTGTTTCATCTTCTCAAGTCTGTTTCTTTACTGGAATCTTCACCTGCTTGAATGTTGCCAGTTTGCTGCTTCACGCCGACCCGTAAGGCTCTTTAATCGGGGTTTTCCCCCTCAAACGTTTCTTTTAAGACGACGACCCTTTCAGGCAGACAGTGGTGGTCTATCTGAACGCCTGCAAACACTAAAGCAAGCAGCGGCTCACGACCCAGAATCCCCCTGAGGATGATAAACTGTTGTCCTTTAAAGGGCCTGTGGTCTAAAACAAACGGACGGCTTCCTGCGCCAACAGCAGAAATGTTTTAGCAGATTTATGAACCTGGCCGGATGCAGTCATCGAAGATAACTGTTTTTTTTTTTTTTTTAAACGCTCCACAAAATGAGGCATAAACATGAGAAAACTGCAAATGATTAATTTACTGAAATCAGTTTTTTTTTTTTTTTTAAGTCATGCCATCAGCTCCGGTAAGCAGTTTGGACGCAGAACCGGGACAGAAGCATTTAATCTGCCATTAAAAAAGAAAAACAAGAATGAGGGATTTTTGATTTCTAAGAATTTTATTACAATCTTCAGAAGATTAATTATTAAAATATGGATGTGTTTCCCCTTTCTTTCTGTTTTTTCATAGCCGAACCTGTGGATATGAGGAAAAGTGCCTTCTATGGCCTCGCAGCAACAGCTGGATTTCTTCTTGTGGTTTGTATCGTGGTCGTATCAAAGAGATTATTGAAGAGGAGAAACGAGAATAAGAGGTAATTATTTATTTAGGAACCACTTACAAAGGGGGGGATATATCAACTATTCTCTAACATATTGGAATTAATGACAATGTTACCATTTAGAGCATCATTTTGCTTTCCCTTTGTGTTTTTTTTCTAATCTTCTACACTTACCTTTTAAAAAAAGCTCTATTTTTTCTCTCTCAACCCTTTTTCTTTCTTCATAAACAACGTTGATGTTTCTGTTTCAGATCAGACAGCTTGAAAAGTGTTCCAGAAAAAGAAGAGACGAAACAAACTTCGTTTTGATCATCAGATGAAAAGAATAAAAGTAAAAAAAGAGTATAATTCTTCCTCAGCCTCAGGTAGAGAAACAACTGTCCTTCCGGATCGTTCTCTCTTCATAAGAGGGAACACCCACTGAGGAACAGAAAACTGTGCGCCAATAACAGCTAAATTATTTACAGAGACTACAAATTAAGAGGAAACGCAATGAAATATTTAAACCAACTTCGCTTTAAAAATCAGTGTTTAGTTTTTTGGTGTGTTTGTGTAAACCACACCTTTCTGAAAACGTTGAGAAGTTTGAATTTATTAATTTATTTTGAGCCCAACATTCCCACTGAGCCATCAATGTATGTTTTATGTCATGACAGAGCTTATATTTATGTTAATTACCTTTGTAGCAATTTTAAAAAAGGGTAAGCAAGTGTTCAAAAAAGAAATTAAGGTTACATAATCTAAAAGTGTATGTAAAACGCTGATTTGTTATAATTATGACAATGATTCTGCTCTCATTCACCGTAAATAAACACGTTTTGGAGACTACGGAGGCTGCCAAGTGTCATATTTCACTCCCCCCAACATTTTCAGTTGCCCGCCTCTCTCTGAGTACCAGCATCAAGTTACAAAAGGAAGCGCTACACTTCTGGTCGAGACTTCCAAAATAAAAGCATTTTGATGACACGATCACCTGAATCTCATTTATATGAATATGAACAAGTTTTCTCACTATAATGTCACGATTTTTAATGTAATTTCAGTGTAAAATTATATATTTTTTACTTTAATAATAATATACTATTTTACTGACACTGCACACAGGATACAAGAAAATTTTGTTTATGCATCGCATAAATCAGCAGCAGTGTGATAAAGTGGCAAATACAATAAATAAGTAATGCTATATAAAACGAATAGAATAAAATTTAGATTGCCATTGTACTATTGGGGATATTTATATTACATTCTATTATAGTGATAGTAAAGAATGGGACATTGCTATAAATATTTTGTAGTTGGGGGGCTTTGACTGCAAATCTACATGTATAAACATCTACAACGGATGGATGGATGATGGATGGATGGATGGATGGATGGATGGATAGATAGATAGATAGATAGATAGATAGAAACTTTATTCATCTCAAAGAGAAATTTTCAGTTCCAGCAGCTTGCGAGTACAAAGAATACAAATAGTAAAAACAGCAATAAAATAAGTAACAGAATAGGAAAAGGGTAATAAAATAAAAAATATAAAATAACAATGCAAATGAAGGTGCAATAAAAATATAAAATATAAAAAAAATATATTAAAAAAATATTTAAAAACATAAAAAAATTATATACAAATATAAACAAACGTAATTATATTTTATATATTCAGCTGTCCTGGGAGGGTCAACGCTGCTGGAAGCTGGTTCATATTCAGCCTCAGTCTCTTAGACTTCTGCATTCATCAGTGTGGCACAAAAATCCAAATTATTCTAATAATTTTGTCCAGTTGCAGGTTAAGAGCGAGACAAAAGGAAAAAAGATGGATGTCGAAATAAGATGCAATGTCAAAATGTTCAATGTTTCACATAAGGGTGAGACTATAAGCTGCGTGCTACCAACAAGAAACTTTCAAGGCGGCGCACTGGAATCAGTTTTATGTCTAAGATGGACAATCTGAACACATCCAACTAGTTAAAGTGGCTGCAGCTCACAACACAGAGGCCTCTGTGATGTAAATCCTTTAAAGCAGATCCAGTCTGAAACAGAGAAGATGGTTCTGTTGTACACATCTGGCTACGGTTCATGCTCTGAAGTATCCGTTTAAGCATAAACGACTGTGAATGGTGTCTATCAGTGTCGTAATGGACTTCAACGGTCCGTTTGAATGATCACGTTTTCCATCTTCTGCCGCATCGCAAAACAGGCAAATGAATAGGACGAAAGAAATATCAAATTAAGACGAGACGCTGCTTTAGACACGCACATGCCAGTGCTCAGCGGTGACGGTTCCCACCGTGCAGCCGATAATACAGCTGTGGGATCAACGCCGCGGCTCTGCGTTGCCGCCTTTACGGCTGCACGATATGTTGAAAATGTGTCGTTATCACAGCCAACATCACAAAATCAAGAGACTCAAGGAAAAAAAAAAAGGTCATCTATTTCCTGGTGCACTCTGCATGTCAATAATGTAACTGCTCCAGATGCTAATTTAGATGCTAATTCACACAGAAAGGAAACCACGGGCACAACGTGCATCAACGCCGATGCTTTTCCACTCATGCTACATGAGATATGAGTTTAACTATACTGTTGTAGATTGTTTCTTGTGTCGGTTTATTTGGTTAATTGATCCTGAAAGCAGTTCGTGCGTTTGTTTGTTTCCACCTTCATACACGTTTACACGTCCCGGGTTCTGGGTCGGTCACTTAAATTATCACATAATACTGCAGAAAAGGTCTGATAGAGGTGTTTGTTTTGTTTTCTTTCTTTTAAAATAAAACTGGATCAGAAAAGGAATAGAAATAACACATTAATTTTAGTTTTTTCCATGTCTGTATAGACACCCTGGGGTGTCCTCTGACCGCTTCAGGGGTGTCGTTAAAAAATTACCTATTCTGACATTTCATATATAAATATATGAATGCATACATAAATACATTATTTTTGCCCATGAATAAATAAATAAGATAAATAAATGGACATGAATATTAAAAATATGTCTCACATGCCCATTTCCCAATGTCAAAAGTCAGTAACGTCAGTACGGGGTCAGCATAAGGTCAGCGTGATTTGCAGTTAGCTTATGTCATTTTATCATTTGACCGCTGGAATTTGATTTCACAGATAGCAAATATAACTATTTTATATTAGCACTATTTTACACTAAGAATAAACAATTGTGGGCAATGATTTTTTTTTTCATTCCTCACTTACGAGAAGAAAGACGAAATGTTGAGAATAAAGTCGAAATGTTGAGAATAAAGTCGAAATGCAGTTTTTCCACAATAAAATTGTCTTTAAGATTTATTCAAACCAGCTTTACTCTACCAACATAATGTCTGTGTCTATGTGCTTTAATCACAGACACAGTATTATAATAAGTATTCGTACTTTGAAGAGATTGTGTCAAAAATTGCGCCTATTCAGAAAAAGAAATTACAGTACTGATTCTGGAATTCTGGAAACTGCATTTCGACTTTATTCTCAATATTTCGACTTTATTCTCGACATTTCGACTTTATTCTAGAAACTACATTTCGACTTTATTCTCGACATTTCGACTTTATTCTGGAAACTGCATTTCAACTTTATTCACGACATTGAGTTTATTCTCAACATTTCGTCTTTATTCTCAATATTTCAACTTTATTCTCAAAATTTCGTCTTTATTCTCAATATTTCAATTTTATTCTCAACATTTCGACTTTATTCTGGAAACTGCATTTCGACTTTATTCTTGACATTTCGACTTTATTCTCAATATTTCAACTTTATTCTCAACATTTCAACTTTATTCTGGAAACTGCATTTCGACTTTATTCTCAATATTTCAACTTTATTCTCAACATTTCAACTTTATTCTCAACATTTTGACTTTATTCTCGCCATTTTGAGTTTATTCTCGACATTTTGACTTTATTCTCAACATTTCGACTTTATTCTCAACATTTCGTCTTTATTCTCAACATTTCGACTTTATTCTCGACATTTCGACTTTATTCTGGAAACTGCATTTCAACTTTATTCACGACATTGAGTTTATTCTCAACATTTCGTCTTTATTCTCAATATTTCAACTTTATTCTCAAAATTTCGTCTTTATTCTCAATATTTCAATTTTATTCTCAACATTTCGACTTTATTCTGGAAACTGCATTTCGACTTTATTCTTGACATTTCGACTTTATTCTCAATATTTCAACTTTATTCTCAACATTTCGACTTTATTCTGGAAACTGCATTTCGACTTTATTCTCAATATTTCAACTTTATTCTCAACATTTCAACTTTATTCTCAACATTTTGACTTTATTCTCGCCATTTTGAGTTTATTCTCGACATTTTGACTTTATTCTCAACATTTCGACTTTATTCTCAACATTTCGTCTTTATTCTCAACATTTCGACTTTATTCTCGACATTTCGACTTTATTCTGGAAACTGCATTTCAACTTTATTCACGACATTGAGTTTATTCTCAACATTTCATCTTTATTCTCAATATTTCAACTTTATTCTAAACATTTCGTCTTTATTCTGGAAACTGCATTTCGACTTTATTCTCAATATTTCAATTTTATTCTCAATATTTCAACTTTATTCTCAACATTTCGACTTTATTCTGGAAACTGCATTTCGACTTTATTCTCAATATTTCAACTTTATTCTCAACATTTCGACTTTATTCTGGAAACTGCATTTCAACTTTATTCTCAACATTTCAACTTTATTCTCAACATTTTGACTTTATTCTCGCCATTTTGAGTTTATTCTCGCCATTTTGAGTTTATTCTCGACATTTCGACTTTATTCTCAACATTTAGACTTTACTCTCGACATTTCATCTTTATTCTCAACATTTCGACTTTATTCTCAACATTTCGACTTTATTCTCACCATTTTGAGTTTATTCTCGCCATTTCGACTTTATTCTCGCCATTTCGTCTTTATTCTCAACATTTCGACTTTATTCTCGACATTTCGACTTTATTCTCGACATTTCGACTTTAATCTGTAAAATGCATTTTGACTTTACTCTCAACATTTCGTCTTTATTCTCGACATTTGGACTTTCTTCTCGTAAGTGAGGAATGAAAAAAAAAAATCCTTGCCCACAATTTTTTTTTCTCAATGTGGCCCTAATACTCCGTCGTAGGGTTCTTCAATACAAGCAATACATTTAAAAGTACAATACATGCCAAAAGTTCCTTGCTTAGTTCATCAATAAAGCAGCGCACCTTTATTCTGAAGGCGCGGCCCGGAGCTTCCGGCCGGGTCAGGTCGCGGCTGTGATTGGCTGCACGCAGCTCGTGTCTTTGATAAAGAACCGTATCGGGGTCGAAGGCAGACATGGAGGAGCTGAGCGCCGTGGGAGAGCAGGTTTTTGATGCCGAGTGCATTTTAAATAAACGGCTGAGGAAGGTCAGAGCTTTAAAGCAACTTTTATTCACGCTTTCTCTCCTTCCTCCCCTCCTCCTCCTCCTCCCCCAGCGCCGTAGCTTTTCTTTTCTTTTTCAAACCTTCCCCCCCTCTCTTTGTTTTTATTCTAATTTATCCGTGTGTTTTTTTTTTTTTCCAGGGAAAGTTGGAGTTTCTGGTGAAGTGGAGGGGATGGTCATCCAAGTAAGTGCGAGCCCGAAAACAATGAAAACAACAACAACAACAACGGCGCGTCGCTTGTTGCTCGCGGCGGAATCCTCCCGTTAAACCGTTACTTTCCTTTGTCCGGACGGTCGGTCCGGACCGAGAAAACCGGGGGAGAAAGTTGAGGGCGGTTCGTCCATCCCACCTTCGGCTCTTTTGTTTACAACGACCGAACCGTCTGAAGTTGCAGGAAGAAACAAAAAAAAAGAGAGAAACGCGGCCGTTTGAAAGGAGGCGGCATCACCTCCGCCTCCTTTCATCTCCCCGTTCGATTCACATCAAACACACCGACCGCATCGCCTGTTTTTGTCAAGTTTTTTTGTTTAAAACACGAGACCGAGTCTGGAGTCGAGTGAAGCGCGTTTGGGACGGTTCAAAAGGATCTATTATAACTTCACCATTTTACCCGGGACACCGCGTGTTTTTAACCCGCGTTCACTGCGCGTGCACGGCGGAGGCTGCGCCTTCGTTTCTTGTCACTTCTGTCCACATTGTGTCTGTTTTTCTACCGTCGGTGCACTGTTGCCTGCCAGCTCCATGGTTTCTGTTGGAACCACATCCTTTGTGTGTGTGCGCGTGCGTGCGTGTGCATGTGTGTGTGCGCAGGGAGAGGGTTGGGGGGGGGGTCGATGGTTTCACTGGTGGCTGCTGATCAGAAGAAGCTCCCCGGTGGTTGTGATGGAGGGAGAGGTGTCACCGGACGGGCCTGGACACATCTAATGAAAATTTGACAAGCACAATAAATGTGTTTTTTTTTTTTCTATCTTTAAGGGAGGAAAATAAATCTTCAGCGTTCAAACACAGGTGTAACTACTGTATAAGTCACATTTCTGACAGCTCCTGAAAATTTAATCAAAATCCATCCATAACTTTTTGAGTTATCTTGAACACAGACAGACAGATAAACGCCAGCAAAAACATACCTTCTTGGTTGGAGGTAAAAATTGTTTGTTTACCTTGGGTTGCTGGGTTACGCTCATACAGACAAGGGGCCCTCCTAGCCAATGGGATGCCAGGAAGATGCTAGCCGATAGCCAATGGCAGAGCAGCTACAAGTGTGTTTACGTTCGGTAAACTCTGGGAGCTGCGAGTAGCAGCGCTACTGGATTTTTGCCTTTCGTATCCTGAAATTTCTTTCGTAACGAGAGGCAATATTTTCCCTTTGAGGCGTTTCGTAACCTGAAAATTTCGTATGTAGAAACGTTCGTAAGTAGAGGTACCACTGTATACGAAATGTTAGAAACAGCCAGACGACACCCCGGTTGAGAAAGGCTGCTCTAAATAATATTAGCAAATAACGCAATAGAGGATACATTATTCAGTCCTCCGTCGCTACAAAACAAGGTATACAAGTAACGTGAAGCCGGCAGGGACCGCCAATTCGGCAGCAAACATCGTAAAGTAAGAAAATAAATGTAACGCAACAACAATGTTAATCCACGAAAAAAGTCTCAAACAAAGACAATAAGATGGTTTCGTAACATTTATATCTTTAAGAACTACGAAGATACTTACATATGTAGCTAGCTTTTTTTTGTCGCCATCCTTTTCGAATTTGTCTTGGCTAAATTACCCAGTGCCTTCTGGGTAGCCCTTACTTACCAAGCGTGGTGCTGGAGAATCTCAATTTTGAGGGCGATACAGCCCTCAAACTCGTCCCTCAATTTGACGTTCTTAGAATCGGGACAGCGCTAGCACTTAGCGGGAGCGCGCATTTTTGAGATTGAGGGTTAAGGGAGGAATTGGAATTCACCTAAATCTCACTGTTGAAATACGGGTGTATCTACTGTAAATGCAACAACATCAGGGCCCCGAGGAACCACTGGCGCCCACGTACAGCTGTCCATCAGTCACCATATACTATTATCCCCTTACTTAACTGTTTTAAACTCGTATTAGCAATGAGGTTTTTATAAAAGTTTATATGTATACAGTGATGAAACGTTAACTCATACATGTCTTAGTGTGAAAAATAAACTGACCGATGGAGTGTGAAGAGAAACAGAAATAGGAACGCTGGTCTGCTGGATGTGGAGGAAGCCACCTGTGACCTGGACTCGTGTTTCGTGTCGGTGTGGTGTTGTCCAGTTGAGCCCGACGTCTCCGGGCCTCGGCGCACCAACGTGCTTTAATCAAGCGTGTGCGGTGATGATGATGATGATGAGTGGCAGCTGGCCGGACCAGAGGTGAAGGGAGGCCTCAGACTGAATGGGGTGCTTGTTATTATGATGCGCTGTGAACGGCGGAGGCGCCGCTCGGTCCGGGGGCCCTGGAGCCGGCACGCCACACAGAATAACGCCGGTAAAAACATCACATTTCTGCAGGTTTGATTGGTAGTGGAACCTGTGCCGAGTTTGGATTGTTGTTTTTGAATAATCAGTTCTTCCATTGAACAACAAAAACATGAATGTTGGGTAAAATATCACCCTGTGACGCCCCTCCCCCCCCCTCCAAAAGGCCAAAGCCCCATTTGGGATGCTCAAACCTCTCGAGCCTAGGCTCTTGCCGATTGTGCTAGCATAATCTTTGGCATAATCTGAGGAATTGAGCATAATTTTTGCCCTTTTTCCAAAAGTAGCACTGCTAGCATAATCCGTATATTTTCTTGTCTTAATAGCACAATTTTAGAATAATTCAAGAAAACGAAGATCTCAGCTACTAAAAACGATAGATTACTATTAACAGTTGGTTCCACTCCTATTTTGCGATTGCTTTTTAGTTGTGTTGAGATACCGCGGGAATTCGATGAAACGGAAACGGAAGTCTGTGTCTCGGTCCCAGACTCCTCAGTCTTTCTCCCAGTGTTTACTCGAAATTTACATACTTTACAATGGTAACTGGAGGCCATTTGAGTGCAAAACCTTGTGCAAACTGTGTCACGCTCTGCTACACACGATGATTAGCAAGTTATCCGCGGATAGTTATCCACCACACTATCCAGGCTTTGTGCAACCTATTTTTGTTTGCTGGATAGCAGATTTATCCGCCATATAGGCCTAACCACCGGATAAAGTTACCCAGGTTTTGAACAACCGGGCTCAGAACGTCAGGCTAGGGTTAATAAAATACATTTTCAAACTTGTCTTGTGAATAATTTTTTTAAAAGTAGCATAATTTGAAAGGTGAGCATAATTTTGCCACTCATAATATGCCTACTCGAGCCCAGCTTCTGCGTTGCTGTTAAAACCTTTCGAGACAGCGGCCCGGCTATTTAGGGATAGCGGGTAGCGGGAGGGGCATTCCCCCACAAAGAACGCAATCTTCCACCTTGCTAAACCCGCTATCCCACCTGCGCTAACCGCTACATTATGCATAGTGGTTAGGGCGTTCCACCTGTTAAACCAATCAGTGCGTCAGCAGCCATTGCCTTTAAGAGCAGGTTGCGCTACCCGCTAACCGCTATGGAGCGTCTTTTCATCCAGATCAGAGCAGCAGCTCGTCTGGGACTCTGCTACATATAAATAATTTTACACAGACAATTCCTATCGGCTTCCTGAAAGTCCCAGATAGTCTGTGTCCTCCCAGTAAACACGCTCTGGTCGTCTATGGTTTAACTGGCGATCAAGCCGTTTAAGAAGATCTCTGCCATTTTCTTAGGGGTTCAACTGAGGCCAAATCACACTTTTTTATACAAGCGTTAATTCAAGAGGTGGAGCCGTTTGTGCATGTCCACATGTGACCAGGTGGACAAGGGCAGAAGACACGCCCATTGCTACACCTACAGTGTGAGTAAGGGAGTCGGCATAACGGGTAGCGGCTTTAGGGAGCGGAAGATTGCATTAGCAGTTAGCGGAGCTTCCTAAACCCGCAATTTGCAGGTAGCGGCTAGTGTTGACGGATAAGGGTAAGTGTGCGGTCGGGGCCCATGTGTGCCGTGGGTGGGCGTGGCCTGCAGCCAGGTGTGCTGTGTGTGTGTGACTGATGAACAGGGTGGATATTCTCACGTGTACTTTCATGAGATCTGGTTGTTTTAGTCGAGATTATGCTGAAATATATTTCCTCCAACGACATGAACGGGTTTCAGATCTTATTTCTGCCTGAATGAAATCGGTCCAAACCTGTAGAAGCATTCCTTTGTTGTTGTCGTCACTTTTGATCTTTGTCAGTTCCCTCAAAGTAGCCTCTCTCTGCCGTGAAATGACCGGTCTCAGGTAACCGCCGGTTTCCCACGCTGCATCAGGGGTCTTTGTTACTGAGTGAACAGAGCGTGTTGGGGGGTCATCTCCTGGATCTGGGGTCACTGCCGGGGCCTTTAATCTTTCCGGGCCTTTTTTCTGTTTTAAGGTAATGTTCTTCTTGTCGCTGCATTTCAGACACAACAGCTGGGAGCCTCAGGAGAACATCCTGGACCCGCGACTGCTGGCTGCGTTCAACAAAAAGTACGTGTGACCGTCGGGACGTACAGCCCGTTAATAAAAGGGGGGGGCATCGTTTAAATGTAAAGTCAGATATAGATATCACTACCTGATCAGTGCATTTAAAATTCTGATATTTTTAGACCCTAGGTAATATAAACTTAATGGGAGAATATAATGTGCTTTAATTTATGATATAAGCATTCCTGAACAACTTTAAACATGTGATGAATACCTCTTAATTCTTCTTTTTTTGTGTAATTTAAGAGAGCAAGAGAAGGAGCTTCTGATGCTAAAAAGAGGGAAACGGCCGAGAGGACGACCGCGGAAAATTATAGTAAGTACAATAGGGATGTACGATAACTGTTTTTTAAAACCGATATCGATAACCGATAACTTTCAGCTCCTAAAGGCCGATACCGATAACACACATATATACTTAAGATCATTACATCAATACTATAAACAAAATCAAAAATAGTTTTGACTCTTTAAATGAACAGATATTTATTTTTTCCATTGAAAAACTATTGGCAAGCCTCAAACATTTTTGTAAAACTTGAAAACAAACCTATTTGATATCTCTCATCAACTTAAATAAGGTTCATTACTAACTGATATAAAAAATAAAGGCTCCTTGAACTGATGGAAATACATGCATCAGAATTACTAACTGAAAAATATTAACATTTAAAGGATTTTGACTTGTGGTTCCATTTAAATTAATACATTTATTTAAAGTAAATGAGGTTCAGTGATTTGTTTTTTTATCTCATGGAAGCTTTAGATGAGAGATGACGGAGGGGAGACTGCTGCTGGCTTGCGCACGTTAGCATTAGCTCGCGTTAGCGCGATTTCAAAACTCCATGGAAGTGATTGTTATGTTGTAGGTGGCTGATCAGGTTTTACGTATTAAAGCTTGTGCTTCCCTCCTCGTAGAATTCACTCGGAGGATTCGTCACAAATAACCACCAAACTATCTTCTTCTGAAACTTTAACGAAGTTCCACGCCGCCATGTTTGTTGTGATCAGCGCTGTGCTGCAGGCTGCATTCAAGGTGTAACGTAAATTCCGACGTTCCCTTGCTTGCTAGTCGTTCTTTCAGCTTTTTCTATTTTTTTTTTTTTTTTATATGTAACATGAGGGGAAATACTGCAAATATCGATTCAAGTTAGTAATTACTAAAATTATGTTTATTGTCGTGATATCGGACTTATCGAGATGACGTCATAATTTCCTGTTATCGGCCCGATAGTTATCGTGCACCCCTACGTACAAATCAAAGCTGAACATCATTTTCTGAAGGGCTTAGTACAATAGTACAATAATATTTACCGTTTTTTTTTTTTAGGAAAATGTGCCTGAACCTACAAAGTCCAGCAGCTCTTCATCCGCCTCATCATCTTCATCCTCCGACTCCTCGTCCTCGTGCTCATCGTCGTCTTCGTCCTCTGACGATGACGACGACGACGACAACGAACGCCGCATCAAGCAGCCGAGCCCGCCCATCCGGACCAGAGACCTCCACCCCGTCCCTCAGCAGAAGGCCCAGATCATCATGGCGAAACAGGATCCTCCAAAGAAGCGCATCAGGAAGCCCCTCCCCCCCGACGCGAAGGATTTTCAACAGAACAAGGGCCCTCGCAAAATCCTGAAGGCGACCAAAGACGGCGACCTCCCGGGGGCGATCAAGAAGCCCGTCCACCCGGCGAGCTTCACCTTCATGGGTTTCCAGCGTGGCTCGGCCAGGGATCCGGTGGGCGGTCAGGGCAGGGCCGCTCTGGCGCCGGGCGGGCTGGCCAAGAGCTCCGTGAGCTCCGTCGGACCCGGCAGGTCGCCGGTTCAGGCCGCCTCCCTGCCGCTGAGCAGAAACGTGACTGAGGGGAAACTGTCCGTGTCCGGCGCCAGCGGCCGGACGAGCCTGGATTTGAAAACGGCCGCCGGTAAATCTAAAGGAGTGGCGGCGCTGAACTTGAACACGTCCAAACATCCCATTCAGGGAACCACCACCCAGCACACGCTGAGCCCGCCCGGCGGACCAAAAGAAACCCCCGGCCCTCTGTCGACGGTGCAGCGGATACTCGGCGCTAAAACGATGGCCGCCTTACCTTCGAAGAACAGCCCCTCCACCAGAGCGGCGCCGCTCAGCCGCTCAACCTCCAGAACAAACTGTCTCAGAGCGGCGACGCGGCCGGAAACAGAGCCGCCCTGGCGGCGGGTCAGAGGACGCCGGCGAACCCGGCGAGGAAGGCGACCACCCGCGCAGGGCCGGGAGGGCGAGCCTCCCAAGACTCCGGCGACTCCCGGGAGACCGCCGGCCCGAAAAGCACAAGGTGAAAAGGTGAACGAGATCCAGGCCTCCAGAGTCCAGACCCGGCTGGACAAACCGTGCTCGGAGATCCAGAACCAGCCGGAGAGGTCGGCCTCCAAAGGCGGCAAGAAAGTCAAAATGACCGACATGAGCACGGGCGAGGAGGAGAGCAGCTCGGACTCGGACCACGACTCCTCCTACACCTCTGTGGCGGCCCAGAACCAGGACTGGAAGCCCACTCGCAGCCTGATCGAACACGTGTTCGTCACGGACGTCACCGCTAATCTAGTCACCGTCACTGTCAAGGAGTCGCCGACCAGCGTGGGCTTCTTCAGCATCCGCAACTACTGACGGGGGGCGACGACCTCCCGGTCACATGGTCTCCGGGTCCAGCTGGGTCGGGCGGCGTCGCAGCTGGAGGGACGCATCAGGGATTAATCACAGGGTTAAATTTGTTCTTCATCTTTAGAGTTAAATAAATCTTAGACATAAAAAAAAATAGATTAAAAAATACAGAGTCAGTTATGGATTTTAATTATTTATTTGCTCTTGTCTAAAAACTGCATTTCTCAGACAAATCTAGAGTCCACCATAGTTTAGTGAGGTCACTAAAGGAGGAATAACGTTCTTTCTTTTTAATTTCAACATTCATCTGTCAATCATCGTGATAAAACTTTGGTGTCCAGCAGAATCGATACGTCGGTTTTGATATTTGTGTGTGTTTTCACTGTCGACGGGACAATCTGAGCATCACCAGACTGTACACCAGTACGGGATCGACCCAGCGACGTTACCCAGTGGTTAAGACTTAAGATCAGTGTTACACCCAGAATTACAGTTACGATTAAATTAATTCGGCAGAACCACAAAAACTTAAATTAGTCAAGACAAAAGTGTCTGTTTCCTTTCTTTTTTTGTTTTTTAAACAAACTTAACTACCAGAGGAGTCGCCCCCTGCTGACCACTGGGTAGAACGCAGGTTCGAGACATCCTGGGTGAGCTTTATTTTTTAGATGGATGGTATGAAGCCCCGTTTGGGCCATAATTCAATGAATAAATGAGTCTATTATTTTGAAATATTTCCCATTATTATGATAATGGGTTCGTTTTTCATAAGAATGAGCTTTTACATAATAATGGCTTTGTTTTTAATAAGAATGACTTGTGTGTCAATCACAGCAGAGTGGGCGGAGCCATTTTATGTGATCGGCTGCTCTTTCATTCAGGGGTTGGGAAGGGTTCTGATTGGATGGGGGGGGCGGACGTCTTTACGTCTACCGAAACAAAACAAACTCGATTAGCAACAACATTCCACTTATTTTTGACCTGGGTGGCGTCTCTATCTGCGAAACCTTCATTTAACCTAGCCTCTACAATTTTGAAAAGCTCACAATTTTTATGTTTCCTGCCATCTGTTCTTTTAATTATTTCCAGTTCCTCCAAGCTATTTATTAAATAAATCGTCTCTGCTCTTGACCGCCGTTTACTGCGTGCTGCCATCTTGAAACTTTGTTTTGAAAACAAGCCCAGCGCGGAATATAAGCGTCATCGCGACAGACGGGCAAGAGAGCTAGCATGCGCAGAAAGACGGGAATTTATTTAAAGTGGAATGAGTGTATACATGACCGTGGAATTATTCTATTCGGATTTAAAATCAGAATAAACCAGCCACTTGCTTTGGAATTAAGTTTAATTCGGAATTGACATTTTCATTTGGAATTTGGTGTTTAACTAGGATTTAACTTTAATTCTGAATTAAAGAGGAATTAAACTTCCCATGTAAACCCATGGACTCTTAGATAAAAAAAAAAAGCTATTCTGAAATAAACTATTATGCATTAAACTAAGATTAAATAATAATAAAATATATTAATAATAATTACATTTTCTTCATAATAATGGGAAATATTTCATAATAATACACATATATTTCATAATAATGGATACGTATTTCATAATAATAAACGCCTGTATTTCATAATAATAGACTCATTTATTCATTGAATTATGACCCTAATGGGGCTCCATAGGATGGCAACTACTTATAATCTTTTTGAATGCAGCCTGTGGTTATTGTGCGACAGGATGGAGGGGACGTCTTAAAGGTGAAACTACAAAAGATGGGCACAAGTTTAAGAGTGAGATTTGTCGGTCTGTTCCTACACCAGCCAGTTTTAAATTTTAGGAGCGTTGAATCAGTAGTAATTGATTTTTTTTTTTTTTTTTTTCTTTAGAGTTTCAATACGTAGCTACCTCTCTTTTCTTTTCTTTTTTTAAAGCATATGCTACATTTGTATGTCCGTTTCTTGGGGAACTCCTGGATATTCCACGTTTGTGTCCATTACAGCGTGTCGGATCACGCCGTGCCTGAACCGCCGCTCGCCATTATCGCCTCGAGAAGTTTCACTCCGCCGTGCTGCCGGTTTATCACAGCAGCTTTCAAAAACGGCCTGAAGCATGTGGGGAGCTCAGATACGCTATCCGGGTCTCCACCCCTGTAGATAAGGACTCGGGCCCGGCTGAGGTTTTCTCGTCAGTGGCGTCCTTCGTGGTTTAAAGGTGGTCGGCACCAGAGAGCTCGTGTTCGTCTCGACACGCCTGATCGTTCCTCTCCAGCGGGTTTGTCATCGTCGACCTTCCCGGCTGTGAAACCACGAGGGGAACGTTTGGGTTCGCATTGTTCGCTACCGACTGCAAAACAGACCTCATCATGTCCGTTCAAATGTTTCCAGATTTGTAGATACTAGATCTTAATCTTTCAGTCTTCTCTTTCCTGCGTTTACGTCTCATTGAACCCGCACACGTCGGTTTAGGAGCTTCGTCCTGCCGGGAGTCTTTATCTGATGTAACAGAAAAGAAACCACAACAACGTCTCGCTACTTTCTTCTCCCCCTGACTGAGTTCAGCAACCGAGCACTTCTGTCTCATCCAGCTCCGATCCATCAGACTGTGCCTTCTCTCTCTTTCTTTCTTTCTTTTTTTTTTTTCCTCCTCAAAGACTAAACACAAAGGCGTTACCCAAAGATGGCTTGAATTTCAGGTTTCAAAGCACAGAGACCGGACGGGTCTGAGATGTGGGGGACGAGGCCAAACGAAGCTCAGATAGTTGATGCGCACCAGAATAATCGTTTAGGTTCGACGTGCGCCTCAGGTTTTAACCACGTTTCTTTTCTGGCGTCGGCGTTTTCTTTGTCGGCGTGAACTTCCGATCTTCCATCCGTCTCAGTGGGATGTTATTCTCTTTGCAATCTATTTATTTCAAATTAAAAAAAACCTTTAGAGCGGTGTCATCAATCTTTGTATTGTGCCACTTTGTCATATTTACTAATAAATGATGAAAATGGTGTGTTGGATTTTTGTTCGTTTTTTCAAAGAAGAATCTTTTCTTTCTGCAAAAGTGAGCGTTTTTTTGATAAGTATTTTTAAATAAAAAGTTATTTAATGAAGCTCTGGAGTCATTAGTAACACATTTAACCACGTGCACGGGTTCTGGAGTAAAGCTCTTCCACTTTCAGAAGCAGCCCCTCAGCATGATGGAACCTCCGCCGTGCTTTCCTGTTGGTAAGTTCTTGTCTTGAGGAATAAACTGGTAAATAAGCGACAGTAAAGGATAATGTTCATGGCTCTGGGTCTGCAGTGGTGTCTAATCTTTGTTCATGGAGCCTCCCTTTGTCGAGCTGCCTGAAACTACTGATCCAGGTTTCTCAAAACAGTCTCTAAGGTTCACATTAGAACCACATCCTGGATGCACTTTAACAGTTAAATGGAACTTTTTGATGAAAGACCATCTGGTTTCTTTACCATGCCATCTTTAGACACTGCTGGTATTTCTTTCCCACCATTTTCTTCAAATTTGCTAACTAATCAATCAAATAATCAGAGATGAGGTGATCCAGAATTAAATTAGTAGTCGTGACACACGAGTCATTCAGGGAGGGAAAGAAGAAACCGTCAACCCGGTTCTGAAGTCCTCCAGCAGATACGTCCGCTGCCACTAGATGGTGCTGTTGCACTTGAAGGTAAAGACACCTGATGAAGCGTCAGCTCTGGATGAGCTGCAGTCAGTTTTAATGGTTTATTTGCATGTTCACGTTTGAAATTGAAATCAGTAAATAAAATTAAAAAGGTCCTTAATTCGTCACAAAATCCCTTAAGTACTAAAATCAGTGAGATTAAATTGTTTTTATTGAGAAACAGCCATAAATGTCACAGCTCCTTTCATGTTGACAAATGTGGTCAACATGGTCAATTTTTTTTTTTTTTGTTTGTTTGATCTGCACGCTACTGAAAATCTTTAAATGTCCCTCAACTTGCATCTCTGAGCCACAAAAAAATGGCGTTATCCATTCAGAAGAGCGGAGGACCTGCGCTGGAGGTAACCGCAGAATAACTCAGCTTTTTATCTGGCAATGAGCCGTTCAAACCAAATAATCCATCAGTACCAGGGAAAAAAAAAAAAAGGGGGCTCATTTAGTAGACAGAGAGCGATACAGCCAGTTTAAATAGTTTCATGTCATTGCTGCCAGAAATGGATATTTTTTTGAAGTATATAAAGACCTGCAACCGTAAAGTACGAGTAAAGATATATTATATATTCTCCGACGACCTGATTGTTCAGTGAAATGACTGTTAAGAGGCTTGTATAATCAAAAAGAGAAACATTTACTGCCTTTTTTTTTGTGTTTCTTTATATTAATTTCTGGGCTTTCATAGTTTCAGGCAAAAAACTGAATAATTTCTGGAAAAATGAATTATAAAATACAGTGATCCCTTATTTTTTGCAGTTAATGGGGACCGGCCCCCACGCGAATATCAAAATCCGCAAACTAGAGCCGGAGCCCCCCGAGCCTAAATAATGTGTTTAAAATATGTTTAAAAACCAAAAAAGTAGCGAGTCACTGCAGTGAAACAAGACAAAGGCTCAACTGTGGTCTTTCTGTTACCTTCACAGCCTCTGGTCTCTGAACCGTAATAAAGAAACTGCTGGTATTGTGCTATTTTTGGCTCGTAATTAGCGGCTAACACGTTAACAACAACAAAACAAAAAGTCTGGTTTTCTCTGCATGGAACGAGAACTTTATTCTGGCACTGCAGGAACTTGTAACATCACACAGGTTGTATTGTTGGGCTCCTGTCGGTTAACAGAGAATGTAAATCTATACACGCTGGGCTGCTGTTGATGCTCACTACACTTTTCATCTAACGCTGTTTTCATTCTGCCGTCCCACAACACACACACTACATTACCCATAAGGCCACCTTCTTAAAGGGGCCAGGCTGGCTCACAACATTTCTTCACTGTGAGAGAACGTGCACAACATCCTGTGATGTGTCTGCGATTTTTTAAATTATATTATATATTTCTGAAAAATCCGCTAATAACTAAAACTGCAGATCTTAAAGCATGAATTGGCGAGGGATCACTGTAAACACATTACTGATGCCAAAATGACACCAAACAGAAATCACCATCCAGATTCAGTTCCTCAGTTCGTCTCCTCTGTTGCGCCGCAGCGCAAGGACGGCGAAATATTTTGAAAAGGTGTCGATAAATGTCAAATACTGGGGGCAGAACGAGATAATGTCATCTTTCCTTCCACAAACCACAGCTGCTCCTCTGCTGGAACATTCAGAGAGCAAGAAGAACACGAGGAAGACGACCAGGTCCACGCCTAAAGAGTTGTCTCCCAACGTGGTTCAGCCTTTTCATCTGCCCGTAACGCTCGCTGGCAGCAGGTAGGTCGTCGTGGCCACAAAGCCGTTTCAAGTTACGCCAACTAATGTCTCGGCCACGAGCGAAGCACGCTGAACTCTCTCCCTTCATGGTGACCAGTTCCTGTAGAGAACCGGTTCCGTGTGTTTCAATTCCATGGAATCGTTTGGCAGTTTATCCAGCGATTCTCTTATCGATTCCAACCAGCACGAATCTCACGTAATTTACGCAAGTTACGCACAGTCAACTCCAGAAAGCACTTACGTGATTAAGTTACGTCGGTTTAGCACGTTAGCATTGCAGTTGTAAACAACAATGGCGCCCACCAGGTTCAAACACTCCAAAGTTTGGCTTCACTTCACCAAAGAAAGATGGCAACAAGGCAACTAGCAGTCATTGTAAAGTGGAGATAACAGCGTCGGGAGGGAACACGGCTAACACGCAGAAACATTTGCGCACACAACATGCTAAACGAGTGTCGTGTTTTTGACGCTTTCGGACTTGATGGATCTCAACCCAGCGGCAGTAGCCAAGCTAAGATCACCTCTGGTAACTCTGGTTAGTAGCTATCCCGCTGCCTATGTGCTTCTTTGTAAAACACGCTATAACATTAGCGCTATGCTATTAAACGAATGCCTTCTGCATTACATTTAGAAGATGACCGTGATGAGAGAGAGTCTGGCTGGTTCAGAAGCTGGAAGACATGATTATTTTACTGGAAAAGAATTGTTAATTCTTCATAGCAGCCATTCCCAAACTTCAGAATACCAAGGCTCAATTTGAAATGTGAAAAATCTCCTCAGCCACCGAAACCTTTACAACTGTGATCAACATACAGGACCAGGAACCATGTTCTGATATTAATCTAAGGGGTCAACAAATAATGTGACACTTGTCATATTAAGTTAAAATGATGGTAGAATAACACTTAACTGGTTTGTTTTGTTACTTCCTAATGTTTTTAAATAATGTCGTTAATATTTTACAGTAATTAAAAACATATTTTAAAAAGATAGAGGATCTAAAACATATTTGTTTAATTTTAATGACCTCTCACGGCCCACCTGTAGTACCGACGACAGCCCACCAGGGGGCCGCGGCCCACACTTTGGGAATCACTGCTTCATAGTATTTGCAGATTTGTACTATGCACTGTTTCCGTTGTATTTGATAGTATTTATCTTTCTTTATTTTTATTTTTGAGTGCTTAGTGAGCTCATATATCCATTTTAAAAGAGAGATTTTTAGTAGTAAAATGTTCCACATTCTTGTGTATTTGCACAGTTACATATTAAAACAGTTAACACGTTATCTTTGAGCTTTTTTTGACCTCGCTGTTGAGTTTGTAAGGTCGTAACTTCTAAGTAAAAAAAATTGATGCTAATAAAACAGTTTGTTCTCCTTTTTTTCTCAAATTAGAATCGATAAAGAATCGAATCGTTAAACAGTATCGATAATGGAATCGGAATCGGAAAAATCGTATCAGAGCAGCATGCTCTGTGATCCAGGGGACGAACCCATGGAGATAATCTTGCTAGCACAACGTTGCACTGCAAGAAGAAGAAGTGTTCTCTCACGCGTACAAAAGCGAAACACAATCAATAAAAAAAAAGGTGCAGCAGAGTCGAGAAAACGGCTTAAAAAAGTCTCCTTTTAAAGCGTCGTTATTGTTAAGTCTGCAGCACCTTTTCAACGCGCAGACGCCCCTCCCCCTCTTTCACCACTCCTCTATTTACACGCTCTTAAAAACACTGTCACACGGCCCGACCGACTGACAGAAGTTATCATTACACAAAGCGCCCTATTCCATAATTTATAGAGATCCCCGTCCCAGTCATGTGGAGTTCTCCCAAAATAAATCCGAGTAAACACTTACGCGACAAAGAGGCACTCACAGTGGCCTGGTATGCATAAACAGTACGAACAGTGTGACAGTGTAACCCCCCCCCCCCGCCCCCCCGACCCCAACTCAACACACACACACACACACACACACACACACACACACCCGACAGCCAGGACTGACTTCAGGCAGAGGTTTGGAAATGAGCCTGTACCCCTTCAACCCCCCCAAACACCTGACTCCTGGATAAATGAGCCCGACTCCTCCATCACACCGACGCTCGGGTCACATGACGAGGTTCTGTTGGGTTCAGCTCCGTCTCCAGAGATGCTTCACTTGTTTATTTGTTCCTTCCTCCGGCGCGTCTTTATTGTTTTAGTGACGCAAAGTTGCCGTAAATCAGCAAACGGCTCCGAGATCCGATCCGGCCTCGGTTTAAAACACACGAACGAGACTTTCCCATGATGCACTCGTGGAAGCGAGAAAATGATGCAGTGCAGTTATATTTATAATTAGTGATGCACGATAACTGTTTTTTAAAACCAATACCAGATAACACACATATATACCTAAGATCATTACATCAATACTATGAACAAAACCAAAAATAGTTTGGACTCTTTAAATGAACTGATATTTTTTCCAATGAAAAAACTATTGTCAAGCCTCTCAAACATTTTCTTAAAGCTATCAAACAAACCTATTTGATATCTCACATTAACTTAAATAAGGTTCATTACTGACTGATATAAAAAATAAAGGCTCCTTGAACTGATGGAAATACATGCATCAGAATTACTAACTGAAAAAGATTAACATTTAAAGGATTTTGACTTGTGGTTCCATTTAAATTAATACCTTTAATTAAAGTAAATGAGGTTCAATAGTTTTTGTTTTTTATTTTTTATTATTATGGAAGCTTTAGATGACAGGAATGAGGGAGAGAAGAGGGGAGACTGCTGCTGGTTTGCACACTTTAGCATTAGCTTCCATTAGCTCGCGTTAGCGTGATTTCAAAACTCCATGGAAGTGATTGTTATGTTGTAGGTGTCTGATCTGGTTTTACGTATTAAAGCTTGTGCTTCCCTCCTCGTAGAATTCACTCGGAGGATTCGTCACAAATAACCACCAAACTATCTTCTTCTGAAACTTTAACAAAGTTCCACGCCGCCATGTTTGTTGTGATCAGCGCTGTGCTGCAGGCTGTATTCAAGGTGTAACGTAAATTCCTCAGTTTCCTCGTTTGCTGGTCGTTCTTTCAGCCTTTTCTATTTTTTTCTTTTTTTATGTGTAACATGTGGGAGAATACTGTGAATATCAATTCAAGTCAGCAACTACTAAAATTATGACCGAGTTAACGAGTTGTTTTCTGACATGAGGGGTTATTCTTGATTTTCCTGATTGAGTAATCGTTTTTCTGATTATGCCAACGTCACTTGAACATAACATTCACTGCTGGTCATTCAAGGCTCAGAGGGAGCGAGGCACTGCTGTGTTGACAAAAATTTATATGTTATCGGGGCTATTTGTTGTGATATCGGACTTATCGGGATGAAGTCATAATTTCCTGTTATCAGCCCGATAGTTATCGTGCACCACTATTTATAATCTGATAAATCCGTAGCAGAAACTATGATCATTATCAGCCAGAGAAATGATCAGAGGCTCAAAGGCCGGCGCTGATATCGATATTTAATTTCTCTGTTTGTGTTTGGACTCCTCTCCACCTTGTAACCAAACGGGGCGGGTTGGGTTTGAAGCGCCTGGGATGGCTGCTATTGGATTTCAAAGGGCCTGTTTGGAAACCCGATCCGGCGCTCCAGTGAACATACCTACACCCACGCCTCCCTCTAAATCACTCCGCCGGAGCAGTGTAAACAAACTTCGGTTTGCTCTCTGATATTGAGAGGTTGAGACGAGCGGCAATCCTCCACTATGACAACACGGCCTCAGACAGACGATGTCATCCGTCTTACCTCACTCTCCATCCATCACTGCGCCGGAGTCGACATGTCTGACAGTCCCGCTCTCGCTTTCCTCGTTGGCACCGGCCTCCACATCCGTCACGTTTCCCTCCCGGCTTTCTTTTATTTACGCCAGATGAACTCGCCGAAGTCAGCGGACACCTGGAGGGCGAGCGGGCAGAGAGGTCCTATCGATCCGTCCAGGATCCTCGTACGCTTTTTTCTATTTCCACTCGGCTACCTGTGACACAGAGAGAGAGGGATGTCGGTTAGACATCTCCTCGAAAACTTCATATGAGCAAATACAACTAACGATAACGATCCTGCTTCCTACGGCGGATACGTCCTCGTTAGTTAAATGTTCCTGGAGATCGAGGGCACTGCTGTGTTTCTGAGATGTGTGCGAACATAAAGGTCATAAAGGTCCTGGAACCAGAGGGGAAACAGTTTCTGTTGTTCAACACCTGCAGTTCCTTCAGTGACCACAGGGGTCACTGTAAAGCTCCAAAACCCAGTCATAAACCTGCATGTTAAAATATACAACCTTGCAGCAGAAATAATTAAAAAAAAAAAAAGGTTTTGACACCCATAAGCATCGCTTCTCTGACTTCGCCACCTAAAGAAGCACATTTTAAAATTCCTTTGGCTTCTTCTTCTTTTTTTTTTTTAAAAGGGTCCCCACAGCTGCTCATCATATTCCCCGTGTTGATTCTTCGTGGACGAACCAAGATTTAACCCTCTCTGTCCTGGTTTTCGGAGAATTTTTCCTGTTTTAATTAGGGCTGGGCAAGATAACGCGTTATTATCACATTAACTCATCAATTTATTAACGCCACGCATTAACGGATGTTGCTCACATGCTTTTAATTTTGAAAAGTCTGTTTCTGGCTGCTGCAGAACCGGAAGAAGAATTGGTGGAAAAACATGCAGAAAAGCTAAAACAGACATGTAGAGCAGTATAGTTACAGAACTTTAACATGGACATTTTCATTTTAAAGTAAAGGAGGATTCAACAGAAACAAGGTTATTTGTAACAACTGACAAGTTGAACTCCCCGTTAAAAGTTTCTGCTGTTACCTCAGAAATTAACCTGTTTTAATGTTCTGATTGTGGCTCAGGATTTTATTTTTCATAAAAACAGTTTGACATTAATGTCCTGGCAGTGGCAATAAGCTTTATTTTATTTTACATTTTTAAGATGAGATTTACACTAAATATCTGTTACTGACAAGTGCTGATGTTAAAAGTGTTTGAACACCAAATGTTATGGCACTTTAGTTCATATGGCAGCAGAACATTTAAATAAAAGTTGACTTTTACACTAGCTATTGAATTCATTCTTTGATTTTATACAGTGTGATTAATCGCGATTAATCAGGGAAATCATGCGATTAATCGCGATTAAAAGTTTTAATCCCTCCGTTTTTATAAAGCTTCTGATGCGCTACATGGACACGCTATCCTCCCATGATGCTTCGCAGAGGCATCAATCAGGACTCGTTGCTTTCCACAGAAACTGAAAAATGTAACACGGGGATCATACGGGGGGCCGGGACCATCTGTCACTTTAACCACTACGGCGTTTTTCTAGCGGCGCTGTTAAACTCCTGAAAAGACGGTCCAGTGGTTTGGTGGTTTGGTGCTCCGTCAGCCTGAAGGGTCACGGGTCTCTGCAGTTTTTATTGAGCTTTTTGTCAGTCACCTGAATCCAAATTCAAGTCACTAACGTTACCGACAGACACTTCTGGACCTGAAACCGGTTATTTAAACCCACGTTCACCACTAGTTACTGGACTCATCTCCGTTCAGCGTGCGCCGATTTAAAAACGGACGTCCTGGAAGACACCTGGAGTCTCAGTATTTGGAAGTCTTGCTACTTTTTTAGTTTTCTTGGTGTCTGAGGTGAGCTGAAGTCGCTACTTGTTTGGAGTCGAAGCACAACTGTGATGCTGGATCACTTTTGGTCCTGAAATCGCAAATTTTTTTTATTGTAAGATGGCAAAATTTTTGATTCTATGTAATGTTAAAATTCATTCTGAGGCCTAAACTTGCTAAAACTGCTGTGTCATGCTGTAAGGCCATGACTTCTAGCCTCAAATCCTGCCTCATTTGAGGCCACCGGTTGTTTTGGTACTGGCTCCATCAAGTAGCTAAGTTACGTCTAGACAGATTTTTTTTTAATCATTATGAAAAGCAAATTTTTGTCAAATTCTCAAAAACATGACTTTTTATTCAAATTCAAAAACAACTTTATTGATCCTCGATAGAAAATTATCAGACTTTATCGTAAAACAGACTAAAATCACAAATCTTTCCTGTAAAATGGCTTTGTAAAAAATGTTTTCCTGAAAAAGCTTTTTTGTAAAAAAAAACAAAAAACCCCCCCCGAATTTGTAAATATCGAGACTTTCTAAAACCAAGACTTCTGTCGTACAATCACGACTGTTAGTCGTAAAATCACAAATGCCTCTAATTCACATCTTTTTAAATTAAAACTAAACATTTTTTTTGTTGTAAATTCATCAACTACTGCCAAAGTTGCTACTTTGACTTAAAGTCACTAGTGATGAAAAAATAATTGCAACTTTTTGTCCAAAACTCATGAATTTTTGGTTAAAAAAAAAATAAAATAAAAAATTAGCACATTTTACAAAAAGCGCAACATTTATTGATATAAAGTTTTATTGATTTGACTGGATGTGACCCACATAACTTTTTCACTTTACAACTATAGTTTCAAAATTCTGACGTTCTGGTTTGTCCATAGTGTAATTTTGTCACCACCTGCACGTTTCCCAACGATCGACTCGGACCGACCTCTGAACCGATGCCCGAGTACGACGTCGTCCACTGAAGATCGCGTTTCTGCGTCGGTTCCTTTCAAAGCCGTGCAGGTTTGGAGCTTAGTGACCGCTGGTCCTGAGTTTAACACCACAGCTGTGGAAACCTTCACGCACCGTCACCAGCGGTTCACCTGGACACGTGTTTATTAGCGGAGACGCAGCACCTGGACGATGTTACATCTAACGACATGACTGCATTGGAAGGTTGGATTTGACCAACCACTGTTGTAAACTAAGAAGCTGACTTCTTCTGTGGTCTCTGTCCATTTCTAAGGTTTTTCTGGGCTTCCAGATATATTTATAGTGTATTTACGACAGTGCTGGACCACACAAGAACTGTAAGCCCCGCCCCCAGTGTTGACAGTAAACAAAGCTGGTGGCGTTGCTTTAAGGCAAATGGGATTGCTATTAGGAGTACGTTGCTGCAAACCAGGATACGGTTGCATGTAAACACTTGATCCAGATTTCTTCAAATTCTCTGATGGTAGATGAGATCCGATCTAGTCCTCAAACCATCTCACCTCAGTGCTGCTACCTGCATCTGTTTATGTAGTCATTTCATTCAGTCATTTGTGTGCTCCATCCTCTTTCTGTCCTGTCTCTCCTCTTTTTCTTTCTTTATCCAGCTGGTCTTCATCCCTCCATATGATCCAGGTCCTGCTCAAGGTTTTTGCCTCTTAAAGGGGAGGTTTTTCTTGCCACTGTTTGGCTTAAATTTTTTTTTTCTCCCTCTGTGGGAGTTTTTTTACTTGCCGTTATCCTTGATTTGGATTTTAGTCAATGATATTTGCTCGGGGATCATGATCCGGGTCTCTGTAAAGCACCTAGAGACTATTTACACTGTAACAGACGCTATACAAATAAAACTGAATTGAATTGAATAGATGAGAAGGGGCCAACAGGAGCGACATGCACACTTTTGTGCGTTAGAACGGAAACAGAGAGATAAATAACCAGGTTTATACTTGTGTGAATGTCAGACTGACTTGAGCAGCTTCCAGCAGGTTAATGAACAGTTAACGAGGAACAGTTAATTTATCAAATGTAAAGTCATTTATGAAAGTGAAATTGACCGGTAGCCGCGGACAATTTGGAACCCTGGTTTGCCCATGAGGCAGGGATGGGGGTGGTGGTGGGGGGTGGGGGGGGTCTCCTCCTCTGCTGTGAAACTGAGGTAACCAAGTCAAACTGTATCTGCCAGACTGGGGGGGGGCAGCAGGAAGTTTGCCCCTCTGATCCTTGTATAATCTGCCCCGGGGAAGACACGGCCACTTTCCTTACCGCCGTCAAAGATGCCCCCCCCCCCATCGCCCCCCCGCAGCTTTCAGCTTCACATCCTGATCTGATTGAGGTGGAGAGAAAATATTGACCATTTCACAGGACAAAGGAGGGTAAATATTTGTGACGCTGCCCCCGCAGAGGAAAAGTGAGACTGTGAAACAAACTCAACTGTTGCTTTTCTTTGAACAAATTAAAAACAAAACTGATTAATCCACCAACATCTTTCAAAAGTTTAACAGCGTTCATGCAGATCTGCAATTTTCACAAAGGCTTCAGTATTCTCTCCCCGTCTGGGTTTTTTTTTTTTTTAAGTTAACACACATAAAACCATAAAGCCAGCGGCACCAGGACAGGCGCTCTGATAAATCAGCAGCAGGCTGCGGTACCAGGCCCGGAGCCGGCGGACCCGCGTGCAGCAGGACAGCTCTATCGCTGAATTTCACAGGTCATTACTCTGGCTCCAGCCACCGCTGCCTCCAGTGGCTCTGGAGACGGCCGGCTTTCTTTCTCAGAGACAACAGCTTACTGGGCTTTGTGCTGGCTAAACAAGCGTGTCTGTCTCACAGCGGCAGATTAATGTCCAGATAGAGGCTTCGCTCCTCGGGGACGACCCGCGGAGGAGCCATCCATCAGCCTTTGGAAACCGCTGCACAATAACAAAATAACAAAATCAGAGAGGGGCTCATTGACCGGAGCTCGTCCTCCGGGGGGGGGGGGGGGGGGGGGGGGGGGGGGGGACGTGGATGCAGGACTTAAGTCGTAACAAGTAGAGGGAGGCCGAGTGTCCTGAAAAACCAGAGTGAGCACAAAAAACGTCTGGTTTCAGAAAAACGGCAGCGCTACGAGCTACAGCGGCTCCTACGATGTCATTTCTGGCACATTTGCAACAAAGAGTTTGCTATAAATATTCAGCTGGGTGACTTATTCAGGGCATAAAATTAGAGTTTTTACCAAGTAGCCCCTGGCTACCGGGTTTTTGGAGTTGCTAGCCAGCTAGCAAGCAGCTAGCTAGCCCCTCCCTGCACGTTCAGCAACTTCAGCCAGCTCTTTTGTTTCCTGTGTGCCATTATTGGACAAACTGATCAATCCAGGTGTGTCTGACCATTGCTGTGAGGTCAGACACACCTGGATTAATCAGTTTGTTAATTAATGGCACACAGGAAACAAAGCAGCTGGCTGAAGTTCAGGAAGTAGAGCAGCTGTGATTAAAGCCACATTAACATGATGTGAACATTCATTACAGCCTAAATGAAAACACTAAAAGGGTAAATATGAAGAGTATTTATTTGAAGGGATTTGCATATTTTTTGTTCATTTAACATTGTTTGTATTTACATTTACATTTGATTTTCATTCCACACATTGTTTTCGTTTCATATTGCTCTTCTTTTACAGTTTTTCATCTCATTTCACGTGACTTTTCTTTACTCTTTTAATGAATTGTTGTACTCATTTGTTGCAGACTTTGCATTTTTTATGACTGTTTTGGTAGGAGTAGTCCAGAGTAGTTTATTTTTTATTTATTTATTTATTTTTTTTTCTTCGCGCGCTGTCACTCATCTGATGTCACACACTAACCTGGTGACATCATCCACCTTCAGCACCTGTACAGCACATGTAGTAGCTGCTGCTGTGGCAGTTATCACGAGGCAAGTGACAGATAAGATTGGGAATGTTCTTTTTTTTTTTTTTTAACTCCGCTAATGTGGTATTATTATTTTTATAATAACGCAGGTTAAAATATGGGAGATTTACGGGTAAATTACTAATATGGGAGGACGGCGGGAGAGAAGAGCAAAATACGGGACTTTCCCGGCCAAAACGGGATACTTGACAGATCGGATTTACAAGCATGAAAGCGCATTTTATTCTGTTTCCATGATGCTTACTCTGAAAACTAATATCATTTCTTTCTTGTTAACTATTCTGTTGTGTATTTTTATGAGATTATTTACCAAAACGATCCATTTTGCTGTGGAGTAGATTCATTGATTTTTTTTTTTTTCTTAGCTTTTCAGATTCTGATACCAAATCGGCAAGTAACGTTACTAGAGTCCAGACACCGTTTACCAGTTAGCGCATTAGCTCAGTTAGCATTTCAAATTTCATTGAAATTTGCAAAGATTTGCATGTCTTTCCAGTCAGTTTTTTTTCCCAAAAGATGATGCTCTTCTCTCATAAATGTCATAATGATTATCCAAAATTATTTTTCAATAAACGTTTTTTGGTTTTGTGTGGAAAAAAGGTGGGGTTGTGGGTTGTGGTGGGGCTCATTGGGTGCTCAGCACCCCTAAAGCTCTGACCCTAGAATCGCCCCTGGGCACATGTGTAGTTGTGACTTCCAGCAAACGATGTGCACCCAAAACATGGCCACTTTTCGCCAAATAAACTTTGTTTCTAAATTATTTAGACATGTTTGCCTTGGTGACACATGACAAATGTGCAGAAATCATAAAAAAAATTTTTTTTTTTCTAAGTTGATGGTGGATTTTGTGGCAGAAAAAATGGTCGAAATAGTGAAATTTTAATCGCATTTGGCGACCAGTTGATTTTATTTCCTGTTATTAGTTAATAAATCGGCGCCTCCACAATCATGGCGTCTCCTCTCTGAGGGCCAGAACTGGTTTTTCACTGATGTGAGGAGCTGTGTGTGCGGTGAACACACAGACCGTCCGCCACATTAATGACAGTAAACAACACAGGATCTCTGGCTGAGACCCCCCCCCCCCAACCCCACCCCCCCCCAGAGGAAAGAGGGGTCACACAAACACAGCATCTGCCCGGCTCTTAATTTGTTTAAAGCAGCCTCATTCAAACGGGATCCCCGGCGGGGAGAGAAAATCTCGTTTCCAAGGCTGCCGCCACGGCAGCGTCGTCTCGGGGCTGAAGGAGGATCAGGGCGCTCGCTGACGACCCGGCTGACTTCCCAGCGCGCACACACACGTGCACACACACGCGGCTTCGCCGAGGCGCCAGGTTGTAATTAACACGTTGCAGATTACGTTTACAGGACCAACATGGTCTGCCTGAGTTTTATTACCGCTGGGGTTGCACCTCTGCCCTCCCGCCGCACAAAACACCCTCTGTCTCACGCCGCCGTGTCCCGCACGTGAACATTCACGCTTGTTTTGTTTTTTTTATCGTGGCAAGTGTCAGCTGGGTGTGCAGACATAATGAGGATCTCCTCTCGCTTCCGCCGCCGGTTTTTCCAACGAGCGTCTGCAGCCTGACAATATTAATGTCCTCGCTATCTGCAGCGTTTGTTCGGGCTCACGCCGTCCGTCCAACAGTCTTATTAGAGGAGCGGTGAAGCTAATCCATTTCCTGGCAGCGGGCGGCAGACAGCTGGCCAGCGAGGACTCACACAGAGTGGCTAATATATGTGCACCATTATCATTTTCACGCAGCTTCCTAGGGCTGGGCGATTTTATCGATTCTGCGATATATATCGATATTTGATATTCTAACAAGATATCCAGAAGCTTCTTTCTCTTCCAGCTAGAGCTGAGCCAGTCAGGAGGATGGCGGCGAGTATAAACCCAGCACCTGCGTGCTTAAAAGCAGATGTGTGGGAGCAGTTCGGGTTTAAAAAGAAAAGGAAAGCAAAGATTTAGACAAAAGTATGGCGGTTTGCAAGCTGTGTCACACAAACGTGAAGTACTCTGGAAATACCACCAACCTGCGAGCCCACCTGAAACGTCACCACCCGGACAAGCTAATGCTAACTGAGAGCTAGCCCAAGAAGTTGCGGCGCGATCTGAAACAAACCACGCTGGACAGTGACGGCGGTTGTTGCCACCAGTTTCCATCTACTTCACCAGGTCGCAGAAAATTACGGAGTCCGTTGCTACTTTTTTTGTCAGGATTTGAGACGTATTCAGAGGTGGAAAACACCGGCTTTAAGCGCATGGTGAACGCGATGGAGCCCCGCTATCCTGTTGTCTTTTATTCATTTTGTGCAGCATTTGCAAGCTGCCTGTCAGCCATATAATGTGGAATTGATGCTTTCAGTTCAATTAATTCAAACTCGGGATGCACATGGTTAACCGTTTAACCGTTAACCGATAACAGTAACTCTAACCGATTAATACTAACGGTCAATTTTGTTTTTAAGCTACGTAATTCAATCAACTCATGGGGGCGTGTCGACAGGTGCAACAGGCCTCTGATTGGTCAATTCTACATCCGTGTAGAAAAGAGCGCGTCATCGAAAAAATGAGGAACTACCCACATCTGTACGATTTTCGTTCTCCACACTACAAAGACAGCACATATTCTAGTAATTCATGGAGGGAGATAGAGATGAATGTGGGTCTGGATACGACCGAGACGGTGAGGAAGTGGAAAAACGTAAGAGATAAGTTTAGTAAGTTTAGCTAGTTTGTGATTGTCCCTCTTGCGTTGTGGCGTGGAATAACATAGCGGAGACCGCGCTAGTATAAATCAAAAGTGACGGCGGCATCTCTGCGACAAGCTGACGGCGACACATTGCCGTGAGAGTATACACGGGGAAGTGTCCGCATGCGTCCACGACAACGCGCGCAACATCGCAGCAGCCAACCCTCCCGGACTTATCGGTTAACGGTTATTAATCGTTAAAGGGCGTCGGTTAACGGTCATAAAAAAAAAATCCAAAATATGCATCCCTAATTCAAACAAAGTCATTGGAACACTCACAAGATGTCACCAAAATCACTTTGTCCCGTTAAAATCTTTCGGATAATGATGTAAATGTATTGTAAGATGAATATCGATATATATCGTATCGTATCGTTAGATTAGTGTATCGCTACAGCCCTACAGCTCCTAGATTTCTTCTCAGACATGCTGCAGGTTAACACTCTTAGGTAATAAAACAGCCATTAACGAGCCAATGACCTCAGAATATGAGGGCACGACAACAAAAAAATAAATAAAATAAAATAAAACAGGACGGACAAGCAGACGAGGATCTGAATGTAAGAAACATCTGGAAACATCTGCACCGCTAGATGGCAACGTGCGCAGCAGCTCTCGTTAATTTTTCTGTGAAACTGCTGAAATTTCTTACAGGCTAAAATCAAGCTGCGGGGCGGTGCGGACTAGCAAACACGGGACGCCGGCGGGTCGACGGTCTGATTGAAAAACTGCTTCAGATGCCTCCTGAGAGGCCCGTTTATAGGCGGGAACACAGAGAGGTGTCGGTCCGGTGGAAAAAAGCCTGCTTCTCCCATTTATCTCCCCAAACCCGAGTGTCTTAAACACTTCACACTGAATTAGGCTGAAGTGGAAACCCACTCTCCAGACTTGAAGCACTTCTTTTCCACTTGATGGCCGGGTGATAAATCTTCCATTCTCCCTCGCCTCCCCTCTTTTATAAGCTTTCTTCTGCCCTCTCTCTCTCTCTCTCTCTCTTCAGACAACAGCGGTTGGTTTCACTCAGTCGGAAAAGCTTGAAAGGCAGAGGCAGAGCAGACGAGTAACTGATGTAAAACGGTTAAAGGAAAACAACAGGTACCTGAGAGCAGCAACATGTGACACGCGTGTTTCAACAGAGGGGCATCAGTGTTTCTCAAGAGAACATTATCGCCCTCATCAAAGGCTTAACGGGGCGTAATTCTCCCTAATTAACACGCCGCATCTTGTTTTTTAATTCCAAACACAAACAAATGTAAAACCGTCAATTTGCGGTTTTTTAGGAGTCGTACGCTCAAACTGCTTTGGCAACAAAGTAACTGAAAAAAAAAAATGTCTGCTTTGCTGCATCCGTTCAGAGAGACAGTGAAGAAATTCAAGGATTACGCCTCGAGTCGTTTTCTCCTCGATATTAACGCGACGTGTTTGTGCAGCGCCTCCGCAGAACGCAATTACAGCGGCAACCCACAGGCGTCTTCATGCCGCTGCTCCGTCAGCAGGACGGAGACGCCGGACCGGTTCGGTCTCGGCCTCAAGACGCTGGAGGGCTTTCTGCTCCAGATAACCTTTAACGCTGAACTTCTGCTCGCGCTGATTAGCTAATCGGTCTAGATAGAAGCAGCGACCTTGGTCCTGTGGAAGTTTACAGTTAACCTGAAAGCACTTCACCTTTGACTTCTACCCACAGTACTACCCTGATGTAGGTTGACGTGGCGCTGATTTGACAGTTGTCTCAGGATTACAACCACGAAAAGAGGAGCATCTGAGGAAGACGGTTCAAAAACGGCGACGGTTTCAGAGCCTCTCCTGTTTACAGACTTTGATTTCTCAGTTGCGAAGTCCAACTTTGAGGTTTTGAATTTCGATTTATAATATATATGGTAGTGGTGCACGATAATTGGCAATTATGACGTCATCCCGATAAGTCCGATATCACGACGAATAGCCCTGATAACATTTATATTTTTGTCAACACAGCAGTGCCTCACTCCCTCTGAGCCTTGAATGACCGGCAGTGAATGTTATGTTCAAGTGACGTCGGCATAATCAGAAAAACGATTTCTCAGTAAGGAAAATCAAGAATACCCCCTCATGCCAGAAAACAACTCGTTAACTCGGTCATAATTTTGGTAGTTGCTAACTTTTTCCCACATGTTACACATACAAAATAGAAAAAATTGATAAGGCCGAAAGAACGACTAGCAAACGCGAGAACGGAGGAATTTATGTTACACCTTGAATGCAGCATTGTGGAACATTGCGCTGATAAAACCAAACAAACATGGCAGCGATGGTGTAGAACTTCGTTAAAGTTTCAGAAGAAGATCGTTCGCTGGTTATTTGTGACAAATGCTCCAAGTGAAGGAGGGAAAAATAGCACAAGCTTTAATACGTCAAACCTGATCAGCCACCTGAAACATAACCATCGCTTCCATGGAGTTTTGAAATCGTGCTAACGTGAGCTAACGTGAGCAAGCCAGCAGCAAGTCAACCCCTCCGCTCCCCTTTTTTATATCAGTCAGTAATGAACCTTATTTAAGTTAATGTGAGATATCAAATAGGTTTGTTTGATAGCTTTACGAAAATGAGAGGCTTCCAATAGTTTTTCATTGGAAAAAAAAATATCTGTTCATTTAAAGAGATAAAACTGCTTTTGGTTTTGTTCATAGTATTGATGTAATGATCTTAGGTATGTGTGTGTTATCGGTTATTGGTATGGTTATTGGAGCTGAAAGTTATCGGTTATCGGTTTTAAAAAGCAGTTATCGTGCATTCCTAATATATGGCACTGATTTGATGCCACAAAAACTTATTTCAGCAACAAGGCAGCACCCTGTCATTTAAAACGACTATGTAAAAGAATTACATTTCAAATTATCTATAAATCAGCCACATTAATGCAAATATATACAAACAAAAGCTACACGCATAGATCCACTGGGTTGAGGCATTCAATTAAACGAGAGGAGGTGACGCCTGCTCACGTCAGTCACAGTCCGACGACCCTCCTGACGTTCAGGCCCAACAGGTTGGTCAGAGATGCTAATCAGTGAATTATCCGCCGTCTTTGTGTCTGAACAGCTCGAACGCTGGCAGCCACAGATGCCTCAGCACTCCAAATATCCGGAGACGCCGGGGAACCCCCAGCGAGCAAAGGAACTGACCAACATCCCACAAGGACGGGAGTCCTGCAGGGCAATGAGTTGATGGCGTGTTCTGCGTTGTGTCTAGGGTGCACGATAACTGTTTTTTTAAACCGGTACCGATAACCAATAACTTTCAGCTCCTAAAGGCCGATACTGATAACTGATAACCGATAACCGATAACACACACATATACCAAAGATCATTACATCAATACTATGAACAAAACCAAAAACAGTTTTGACTCTTTAAATGAATAGATATTTATTTTTTACAATGAAAAACTATTGGAAAGCCTCTAAAACATTTTCATAAAGCTATCAAACAAACCTATTTGATATCTCACATTAACTTAAATAAGGGTTCATTACTGACTGATATAAAAAATAAAGGCTCCTTGAACTGATGGAAATACATGCATCAGAATTACTAACTGAAAAAATGCATTCCTAAATGAGAATAAAAAATAAAGCACAGTGCATAATGTACTGACACAAGTTAGACTTGTCTGTAAATAAACTGAAAAAGTGCACTCCATAGTAACAAAGAAATTACGTTTAAAGGATTTTGGCTTGTGGTTCCATTTAAATGAATGCCTTTAATTAAAGTAAATGAGGTTTAATAGTTTTGGGTTTTTTTTTTTAATCTCATGGAAGCTTTAGATAAGAGA
This sequence comes from Hirundichthys speculiger, assembly GCA_018398805.1. NCBI lineage: Eukaryota > Metazoa > Chordata > Actinopteri > Beloniformes > Exocoetidae > Hirundichthys > Hirundichthys speculiger. Next base: position 310,181 of record JAGFBZ010002627.1, on the reverse strand, counting down.
GATGATGGAAAGGGGAGGGTGGGGGCTCGGAGGAGGGGTTGACTTGCTGCTGGCTTGCTCACGTTAGCTCATGTTAGCGCGATTTCAAAACTCCATGGAAGCGATGGTTGTGTTTCAGGTGGCTGATCAGGTTTGACGTATTAAAGCTTGTGCTATTTTTCCCTCCTTCACTTGGAGCATTTGTCACAAATAACCAGCGAACTATCTTCCTCTGAAACTTTAACGAAGTTCTACACCATCGCTGCCATGTTTGTTTGGTTTTATCAGCGCAATGTTCCACAATGCTGCATTCAAGGTGTAACATAAATTCCTCCATTCCCTCGTTTGCTCGTCGTTCTTTCGGCCTTATATATTTTTTCTATTTTTTATGTGTAACATGAGGGGAAATACTGCGAATATCGATTAAAGTCAGCAACTACTAAAATTATTACCGAGTTAACGAGTTGTTTTCTGGCATGAGGGGGTATTCTTGATTTTCCTTATTGAGTATTCGTTTTTCTGATTATGCCGACGTTACTTGAACATAACATTCACTGCCGGTCATTCAAGGCTCAGAGGGAGCGAGACACTGCTGTGTTGACAAAAATATAAATGTTATCGGGGCTATTCGTCGTGATATCGGACTTATCGGGATGACGTCATAATTTCCTGTTATCGGCCCGATAGTTATCGTGCACCCCTAGTTGTGTCCTGAACAAATAATAGCATAAGCTGCTTTGCGTCGCTCTTTCTTCCACGGTTCACTCAAAAAAAAAAAAAAAAAAGAAAAAAAAAAAAAAAAAGAAAACACAACTCAGCGTGCGTTTGTTGACAAAAGTGGCCTGGAGGCCTCAGATCACGTAGCGCGTGACCCCAGTCAGGCTGCAGCCTGGTCAAAGCCTCATCACCAGAGACGGCGGGCTGAGCGGGAGCCGACATCGGCGCCGCTCTCCCCCCCGATGGAGACGACTGTCGGCAAGAAGAGGAATGAAATGTGTTACAGGACCGGCCAAGAAGCGCTGTATCTATAACACTAAGATGAGGTGTTTGGGGAGGGGGAGGGGCCGTTACTGCGCACGAGGCACTTGTCGATTGTGCTAGCATCATTTTTGGCATAATCTGAGGAATTGAGCATAATTTTTGCCCTTTTTCCAAAAGTAGCACTGCTAGCATAATCCATATATTTTCTTGTCTTAATAGCACAATTTTAGAATAATTCAATGTTAAATTTGTTACCCAGGGCTTTGTCAGAAACTGCATGGTTTAGTTTTCACTGTATTTGTTTTTATTTGTTTTGAAACCCAGCGCGCGCTGCTAGCTCACGCACAGTTCGTTGTTTACTCAAAATTTGCATACTTCACCATGGTAACTGGAGGCCATTTGAGTGCAAAACCTTGCGCAAACTGTGTCACACTCTGCTACACGCGATGGTTAGCAAGCTATCCGCGGATAGTTATCCACCACACTATCCAGGCTTTGTGCAACCTATTTTTGTTCGCTGGATAACTATCCGCTGGATAGCAGATTTATCCGCCGTATAGGCCTAACCACCGGATAAAGTGACCCAGGTTTTGAACAACCGGGCCCAGAACGTCAGGCCAGGGTTAATAAAATACATTTTCAAACTTGTCTTGTGAGTTGTGAAGTTTGTGCACAGAATAATTTTTTTAAAAAGTAGCATAATTTTGAAAAGCGAGCATAATTTGAGCATAGTTTGGGCAAAAAAACATCACTGCCACTAGCATAATATGCCACTTTTACTAGCACAATCGGCAAATGCCGACTGCACACTTTAGGTCCTGACAAATGAACTGCAGCACAATAAGCCACGCCCACTCGGTGACGCATGGTGGGTTACATACTGTGAATTAACTAAATATCCAGCAGTACATGTGAGAACAATGCAAACCTCCAGGAATGAGCTCCTTAAGGTCACATCAAAGCAACCGACCAGAGCCAAGAGCGTGAATTAATAAACATCCGTAAGCTGCTTGTCTGGTTCGGCGAGGCGACGGAGCGACTGGACGGGCCCCGGCCACCCCGGCGGCGTGGACGGCGTGGCTCCGGGGGAGAGGAGTGATGGATGGCTCACGCGCCGGCCATTGTGAGAAAATTACGGCCTGGACGCCGCCAGCTGAGGCGGCGTGGCGGCCGGCCAAACGCTCAGCGAGAACAAAGGCCCCCGGAGCTCAGAGAGCGCGAGCGCCGGGCCCCGACCGAGGAGCCCCACGGCTTCATATTTACGTGCGACGCTCAGGAGTTAATTGCAGCGAATTCCTGCGCCGGGTGCAAAGCGGGGGGGGGGGGGGGGGGGGGGGGGGGGGGGGGGCTCTGGTTGCTTTATTCTGCACAACAAACGCAAAGTTTCTGCTCCGTTTTCAAAGGGACGCAGGAATAAACAAGTTAATCCCTGCTTGTTTATTTACTGTTAAAGAGCACACGGCTGAGAAGACTAAACACAATTCCTTTTTTATCTTTTTGCTTTTAATTAAGAACACAGTAAATCTTTAAATCAAACTAACAGGGACCGGGTCCAGTGAAAACACCAGGGGTGTCAGACTCATTTCCACTGAGGGCCACATCAACATCATGGTGGCCCTCGAAGGGCCAGATTGACAGCACGAATGTAACAACATGCAATGTAAACCCAAATAAATCTAAACTACACCTTATTATATAGTAAATTACTGTTTCTGTATTTATTGTATATATAAGTTTCAAATATTTAAATCAGTGGTTCTCAAACATTTAATACTGCGTACCACCTGAGAAACTGTTCAGCTCTCTGAGTACCACCACGATGACCAACTTTAAAATATAGCCATATATTCCTTCTCAATTAGCTTTAAACACACAGGAGAGATGTTTATTCCTTATTGTGGTTATTTATTACCTGAATTGTTACTTTACTGAATCAGACATTTACAACTCTGTCCAACAATTCTCACATACTCTCATACAGAGCAAAACACTCAAATGTTGTTACATCTGCACTGCAACTGAATATGCAAAACAAACTTACTTTATTAGCCACAACATGGAGGACTACATTATTAGCATCCTTGTGTGTTTTTATGTTTCCTGCCATTTGTTCTCCAAGCTATTTATTAAATAAATCGTCTTTGCTCTTGACCACCGTTTACTGCGTGCTGCCATCTTGAAACTTGTTTCAAAAACAAGCCCAGCACGGAATATAAACGTCATCACGACAAACGGGCAAGAGAACTAGCATGCGCAGAAAGACGGGAATTAATTTAAAGTGGAATGAGTGTATACATGACCGCGGAATTATTCTATTCAGATTTAAAATCAGAATAAACCAGCCACTTACTTCGGAATTAAGTTTAATTCGGAATGGACGTTTTTCATTCGGTATTAGGTGTTTACATTGTAATTTTTAATTATTTTAAATCGGATTTAATTTGAATTCTGAATTAAAGACGAATTAAACTTCCCACATAAATGTACTAAATGTGCACTTTAAAGGGGTGTAGGCTTATTTTAAGTCTTAAAATATTGGTTTAAAATTTAAGCCAATAATGCACAATCTCTCGAGGGCCACATAAAATGACGTGGCGGGCCACATTTGGCCCGCGGGCTTTGTGTTTGACATGTGCCTTACACGTTTGGAAGTTTGTTCGTATGTAATTCAGCTTCCTGTGCACTTCAGGAGGCCGCAGAGACCCCTTAGAAAAACAAAAAAACAAAAAAATGACCTCATCTTCACAGCGGATGATAGACGGAAGCTAAAACGCGCCACCATTGCTGCTAGCGGTGCCCTCTCAACCCTCTGAACCTGGCAGAGCTGCCGCCTGTATATCAAAGTAAAGCCTGACCTTGCATACCAGATGAGGTTTCGATTAATGAGCTCTAGACATCAAACAGCGGGATCCCCCCCCCCCCCCCACCTCCCCGGCCCGCCCCGGTGTTGTGAAATTTATAGCAGATTAAACAAAATGCTGGATAAATAAATCTACATCGACCTTGCCGTGCATCAGCGTGAGCATCCTGGCCAGGACAGGGAGTAGCTGCAGGAGCAGCGGCGGGAGGGGGAGGGGGAGGGGGGGGGATTTAAAAGCCTCCAATTATCTGACGCGTGGGAGCGCACAACGGGCTCGGCGGCGGGCCAAACGGCATCCTTCACCGAACGGCTGAAGCTCCTGACGGGACGCGTCTGCCTTCAAAGCGAGCGACTGCCCGTCGCGCTCACTCACGTTAACTTAGCTTAACTAGCAAAGAGGCTGGTTGAACTGGTAACCGGTAAGTCGGGTGGAAGCTTCTCCCGGAGCGCGACAGAAATCCATACGATTCCACGAAGGAGTCGGGCCAAGAACCGAGAGGCGAAGCCATTAGTTTTAGTGTCAGTTTTTGAAGTGAAAAGCATTCCTCAAGGTCTGAGTTATAAAGAAAAAAAAAAGAAACCTTCAGTTCTGAGACTGGAATGATGTGGGAGGAGGTTTCAGATGCTTTTCAAAGACAGAAAGCTTTTTTACCGGCGTGAATGGCCACAATCACGCAGAGATGACTTATGGGTACTGTATCATCACGGTTAGGCGGCCTGGGTGAAGGTCTGCAGTCTGAGGCGCCCAATTAAAAAATACTTCTAAAGAAAAAAAACAACAAAAATCAAACTGCTTCGACTGTTATGCATCTGAGTGCTCGGCTCCAGTCGGGTCCGGTTCTGTTGGAGCTCCAAGTCTGGAACCCGTTCTTTGGCGGGCCTTCACTTCCTGCTGCTCGTTCTTGTCCTTTCCTGCATGGAGGTCGTCTTCACTAAAACGTTTGTGCTCAAGAAGCAGCTTGCGAACGTCCAGGAGATCAGAACCACCGGGACTCGATCCTGCCGGTCTCCAAGCTCTCCCCCTTTTTTGACTAAAATCAAAAGTTCAGGCCAGTCAGTGAGCTAACGTTTCTGCCGTTCACCGACTCGGTTTCGTCTTACTGGTTGAAGTCTCTATCGACTCTGATCAATGCTTCAACCAAACATCCTTCTGTAAATAATTGTTTGAACGGTTGCCCTCTCCCAAACTGCTCTGGAGCACTTCAATGTGGCTTTGAAACAAATCGTTTGATAAGTCAGGCAGGTGACGAGCACCTTCCTCCCTCCACCGAACCAACGGTCTACTACACACATCAACGCTCGCCATCTGTAGGGTTGGGAATCAAGAACCGGTTCCTGTAGAGAACCGGTTCCTGTAGAGAATCGGTTCCTGTAGAGAACCGGTTCCTGTAGAGAACCGGTTCCTGTAGAGAACCGGTTCCTGTAGAGAACCGGTTCCGTGTGTTTCAATTCCATGGAATTGTTTGGCAGTTCACGTAATTTACGCAAGTTGCGCACAGTCAATTCCAGAAAGCACTTACGTGATTAAGTTACGTCGGTTTAGCACGTTAGCATTGCAGTTGTAAACAACAATGGCGCCCACCAGGTTCAAACGCTCCAAAGTTTGGCTTCACTTCACCAAAGAAAGATGTCAGCAAGGCAGCTAGCAGTCATTGTAAAGTAGAGATAACAGCGTCGGGAGGGAACACGGCTAACACGCAGAAACATTTGAACACACAACATGCGATAACGAGTGTCGTGTTTTTGACGCTTCGGACTGATGGATCTCAACCCAGCAGCAGTAGCCAAGCTAAGATCACCTCTGGTAACTCTGGTTAGTAGCTATCCCGCTGCCTATGTGCTTCTTTGTAAAACACGCTATAACATTAGCGCTATGCTATTAAACGAATGTCTTCTGCATTACATTTAGAAGATGACCGTGACGAGAGAGAGAGTCTGGCTGGTTCAGAGGCTGGAAGACATGATTATTTATCTGCTAAAGAATTGTTAATTCTTCATAGTATTTGCAGATTTGCACTATGAACTGTTCTGTTGTATTTGATAGTATTTATCTTTATTATTATTATTTTTGAGTGCTTAGTGAGCTCATACATCCTTTTAAAAAGGAGATTTTCCTTTATTTCTATTAGGAAAAATCTGTTAGTAAAATGTTCCACATTCTTGTGTATTTGCACAGTTACATATTACAACAGTTAACACGTTATCCAGGCTTTGGGCCTCTTTTGACCTCGCTGTTGAGTTTGTAAGGTCGTGACTTCTGAGTAAAAAAAAATGATGCAAAATAAAACAGTTTGTTCTCCCTTTTCCCCAAATTAGAATCAATAAGAGAATCGATAAAGAATCGAATCGTTAAACAGTATCGATAATGGAATCGGAATCGGAAAAATCTTAATTCCCATTCCTAAGAACGACTGCATCGTATTTCTTTCCTTTATTTGCAAACAGAGCAGCAACGTTGACCACCGGTTCGCTCTCTCTTTTCCTTTGACTGCATCTGTTGTTTTTTTTGTGTGTGTACTTTTTGTTTATCGGAACACCTCAGTGAGTTACAGCACAGCCGGTGGCAGAAGGCGCTATTACACTCAGACGGTCCGTCTCCTCGTCGTCTAGATAAAAGACACACCTGCACTGCCTGGCCAAAAAAAAAGTTGCCACCTGGATTTAACTAACCAGATAGGTCTAAGCCTCCTATTGGATAATTACTGCATGGGCGATTATCTTTCAGCTGGAAACAAGTTATTTAACCCCAACTGGTGCAATGAGTTGCTTCTCATTTCCTAAACAACCATGTCAAAGACACATCCATGGTCGGGTAAAGATGTTAGTCTGTTTGAGAAGGGTTAAATCATTAGCAGAGAAAACATCTAAGGAGATTGCAGAAACTACAAACATTGGGTTTAGAGCTGTCCAACACGTTATTAAAAACTGGAAGGATAGCGGGGACCCATCGTCTTTCAGGAGGAAATGTGGCCGGAAAAAAATCCTCAATGATCGTGATCAGTGTTCACTGAAACATTTGGTGAGATCAAATCAAAGAGAAACAACAGCAGAACTCAGGGCTGTTTAATAGTGAAAGTAAGAGCATTTCCAAACACAATGCTAAGGGAACTGCAGGGATTGGGACTGAACAGCTGTGTAGCCTTAAGAAAACCACTAATCAGTGAGGCTAACTGGAAAAAAAGGCTTCAGTTTGCTAGGGAGCATAAAGATTGGACTCTGGATCAATGGAAGAAGGTCATGTGGTCTGATGAGTCCAGATTGACCCTGTTCCAGAGTGATGGGAGCATCAGGGTCAGAAGAGATGCTCCCATCATGCCTAGCGCCTACTGTACCAGCCTGTGGGGGCAGTGTTCTGATCTGGGGTTGCTGCAGTTGGTCCGGTCCAGGTTCAGCAACAGTCTGAGCTCAAAGAATGAGGTCAGCTGACTACCTGAATATACTGAATGACCTGGTTAGTCCATCAATGGATTTATCTTCCCTGATGGCACGGACATATTCCAAGATGACAATGACAGGATTCATCGGGCTCAAACTGTGAAAAACTGGTTCAGGGAGCAGGAGACATCATTTTCACACATGGATCAGCCACCAGAGTCCAGACCTGAACCCCACTGAGGATCTTTGGGATCCGCTGGAGATTCAGACTCTACCATCATCAATGATCTTGGAGAAAAATTAAAGCAACACTAGATGGAAATAAATCTGGTAACACTACAGAAGCTTATGGAAACATTTAGTGCGTTTACATGGGAAGTTTAATTCCTCTTTAATTCAGAATTAAAATTAAATCTGATTTAAAATGATCAAAAATTACCACGTAAATACCTAATTCCGAATTAAACTTAATTCCGAAGTAAGAGGCTGGTTTATTCTGATTTTAAATCCGAATAGAATAATTCCGCGGTCATGTAAACACTCATTCTGCTTTAAATTAATTCCAGTCTTTCTGCGCATGCTCGTTCTCTTGCCCGTCTGTCGCGATGACGCTTATATTCCGCGCTGGGCTTGTTTTCATCGACAAAATCATCGACATGATGTCGTCGTGCTGCTGCTTCAAAAATAAAATCAAAACAAATCCAAAAAGGATGCTAATAATGTAGTCCTCCATGTTGTTGCTAATCCAGTAAGTTTGTTTTCTTCCGGTAGACGTAAATACGTAAAGACGTCCGCCCCCCCATCCAATCAGAACCCTTCCCAACCCCCAGACCTTAAAGCAGAATTGGATAAAGCCGAACAAACGTGTTTTCCATGTAAACCTCAATTCGGAATTACTATTTCCATGTAAACTCGAAGGAAAATAGTTTAATTCTGAATTATCATGTAACATCATGTAACCGCGGCCAATGCCACAGCGAATGTGTGCCATAATTTAAAGCTAAAGGTGGTCCAACGAAATATTAAGAGTGTATGACCTTTTTTTTCTTCAACACAATGTCAAAACACTTGTTCCTTTTAAAATACTTGCATTTAGTTATTGTATTTAATTGTTTAAAGGTTATTATCTTACACAGAGCAGCTTTAAACCTGCTGAATCAAAGCTCATTTATTTCAGGTTCGTTGCACACAGATAGAATTGTTTATATAAGGAATGATGTATGAATATTTGAAAAGGAAAAAGGAAATTACTGAAGAATGACCATGAGTGTCGAACTGTCTCATCAGTAAAAGATCAAATTGAAGTTCCCAGTGGAAATAAAGCCCAGTAATTAGCAATTTAGCAAACTTCCATATCAACGTCTGGCCGTCTGTGAGTGTGAGATTTAAAGAAAGAGTAAAAAGCCTGACAATTGAATCCAGTTATGAACCAACAGACTCTCAGGAAAAGATATTTACAGCTTATTTAAGACTAAAGCTCGTACTCAACCAAACAGGAGCAAAGCGGTGAATCTGAGCGACAGGTTCGTATTTGAGGGGAACGGCAGAAAACAGCTGCTCCGCTGGGAGAGAACACCTGCCTTCATTCAGGGCCGTTTCCCAGAATCCTCGGCTGCAGCCGCCGCCGGACATCTGGACGGCGAACGGGATGAGACTTCTTCAGGTTTCTAGAGATTTGATCATACTGACAGATGCTTGAAGACAAACCCCCCCCCCCAGGTCATTAAAGGAGGGTTTGTTTTCACCTGACGGGCTGCTTTCAGTCACAAATCTGCACTTTTAGAAAAAAAACATTCATGATCTGAAGAGAAAGCGTGTAAAGTAAGTGTTGCATGTCAATACGAAACACATTAAGAGCAGAGGTGCCATTGAGATCAGTTCATTTTTCTTAGCGTGTTTCCAACCTAAATGCTGAACCAGAAAACGGATATAAAAGTTAAAAGGCATACAGAGCTTTTCCAGAGTAAAACCTGCTCCCTCGACTCCTCAGTTTGTGCTTCTGAAGTATCAGGGATGTGTTTTATATGAAAAGTGTCTCCTAATGGAGCGGCTTCTGTTGCCAGTGAAAACTTTCTCCAGATCAAAGGGTTCCTCTCCTCTTTCATCACTTTGCATCTCTGTATTACAGAGCTGCGGTCCAGGCCAGGCTGGATGTTCAGACCCGATCATTACAGCCGATCCTTTCATGTGCCGAAACCGTTTAAAAGTATTGTTTGAAATTTGCCATCTCGACTGAATAAACATCCCTCCGCCGTCTCATTTCTTTTCTTTTTTTTTTCCTCTCGCAAACTAAAGCCGAAGATGCAACAAAAGGGTTACCTTTTGGCTTCTTAACGAGCCGGTCGGAGTTATTAAAGCTAATTTTTATCATCGGCGCTGAAAAATAAATGACTCCGGTTTGATATTGTTGGCTAAACTAACGAGGAGAAGTTTGCTTTGATCAAGAAAAAATCTGAAGCCGGTGGAGGGACTTAATCAGGAGCTGGCTTCAGAATATCTGCATAGAAAAAAGGTTGATTAGGTTAAAAGGGGGGGGGGGGGAGAACAGCAGTTTATTTAAAAAAAAAAAGAAAAGAAAAAGAGCCCATACCTAAAGGGATCATTAAGTTAATGGATTGCTTGCGATTAAAAGCATTATATTGTTGGGTACCGGAGACCTGAGCAGACGGGGTTCAGCCCAGGCTGAGAAACGCATCCGTCCACGCGCAAGCTAGCAGTTGATCAGGAGACACATTTGGTTAAAAGACACAATGATGACGACAGCGTAGAGCACGTGTGTCAAACACAAGGCCCGCGGGCCAAATGTGGCCCGCCAGGTCATTGTATGTGGCCCTCGAGAGCTTGTGCACTACTGGATAAAATTTTAAACCGATATTTTAAGACTTAAAATAAGCTTGTGCCACTTTAAAGCGTATATTGACAATAAACTACATCTCCCATAATGCATTTCGTCGTTATCCACAAGATAACAGTATATAACCATGAGCAAAACATCAAGACGATTTTCAGAATATACGAATTTAAGAAAAACCTCTACAAACAAACCCCAAAATGTCCAAGAAAAGAAGCTTTGATGCACGAGGAAGACAACAGGCCTGTCTTTTGTATTTTGTGTTATGTCAGTCGTGAAAGAGTTTAATCTACGTTGGGTGTTTTTGACAGCAAACGTGGAGCTAAGTATGCTAAATTTAACCTGCAAGAAAAACAAAGAATCGCTTCTGCTTCTAACCGTCACCTGTGCGAGAGCAGGTTTACAACCACAAACCCTGAGTTTAATAAACTTGAATACGTAATACGTTCAGAAACCGTTATTTAACAAGGTCTAGTTTAATTTATTTTGATTTTCATTCCATTTTGTCACATTCATGCTGTCAGTCTGGCCCTTCAGGGCCACCATGATGCTGATGTGGCCCTCAGTGGAAATGAGTCTGACACCCTGATGTCGTTCTGGGCCTGACGTTACCAGAGTAACCTCTAACCCCCCCCCCGGACAGCTTTAACTGGTACAAACCAGCCCTGAAATACCCAGGTATCCCTGCAGCTCGTCTGTTTTCAGGTCTCCGGCGACGAGCTCAGGGATCCGTCAGCTGCACGTGGAGCGCCGACCGCGAGGTTCAGGAGCATCATTACGGAGTAAAACCGACTAAAACAAAACACAGACTCTCTCTGGTGCCCCGCTGTCTGCCAGCCGAGGCTCCGAACAACGGAGGGGAGACGGAGCTGCACAACAGTCACATGATCGGAAATTATTTTACAGTCTACATGTATGTTCCTGCAGTCAGCTGGGCCTGAGATTAAATAAATTAGATATTTATGTTTTAAGAACATGGATGCGATGGATTTATATAGATTTAAAAAAAATGTCTTGTGAATTGTGAAGCTGGAATAAACTTAGGTTTTTCCTTGTAAACTTCAATTTAGCTTAAGGGGGAGAATTTAAACGATTCATCAGCATCTTCAGATTTGGAGTGTATTTGAAAAAAAAAATAAAAAGGTAATTTTATTGTTTGTAAACTACAGAGATGTGAAGCTGGAGACTATTACGGGTTTAGAGCTGCAGTCCTCTATTAAAAGAGAGTCATAAAAAAAAAACCAAAATGTCATAAATCAAAAGTAATATGTTTGTTACACATATTTAACTTTTTTGCATGTTTTAGGGAAAAGAAAAGAAAAGGCAGGTAAAAACTGGGTTTTAATGGAGCCAGCTCGGCTCCTGCTGGGCTGCAGACGGAGAGGAGGGTTGAAAGTGTGACCTGGGAGCAGCTGCTGATTCACCTCCACCTCTGGATCTCCTCCCTCCACCTCTGGATCTCCTCCCTCCTCTATCAGCTCTGTGAAGGCTGTGACGCAGACCTGCAGCCTCACCGGTGTTAATATGGAAAGGGGGGGGAGGGGGGTTCAAAAACGACATTTCTCTGTAACACCAGCTGCTAATCACCTAAAATCCTCTTTTATTCCCGCTCTGCAGCTTCACACCGCCCTGATTGTAAAAACTACGTGGCGCGTAAAATGGTGTTAGCGGCGCGCGCACCGCGGCAGGTGACTTTAAAAGCATCCAGTGGCTCGTGATTCAGGAGGAGGAAAGAAAAAAAAAAGGAGAGATTTTTATAAAATGATGTCAGTGTCGTTTTATTGTACGAATATATAGAATAAATAATACACTTCCTTAATTTACAGGACAAAACAGGTAAATGACACGTGATCGCATCAATAATCAATAATCAACGTTCAGCTCTGAGCTTCATTCATTCATGAACAACAGTCTTTGATCTCCATAAATACAAAATATAGAACCAATATTTTCCACAAATAAAGTAGACTCTGGTTACAAATAATACTGACTTTGTACATGGAAATATATATATTTATATATAAAACCGGCATGACAACTCATATACAGAAAATACATTCCTACACTCCGTAGTGCACGTGACAAAGTTCTAGTTCTAGTTGAGTCCTTTAGCTCGAGCACGAGCATTTACAGTCCGTGATGACCGGATACTGGACCGGTATCCAGGCGCACTTCAGCCCGCCTTTCCTCTGCACGCACCTCCACCTCAGCAGCGTCAGGTGGGTCGAGCTCGCGGGTTTGCACACCATCCCTTCCGGGACGGAACACGACCTCTTGCTCAGGCAGCTGCCCGCCCGCACGAACCGCGGCCAGAACCTGCTGCCCAGGTCGGTCCAGGTGTAGAGGACCGGGCAGAAGGAGTAGGCCCACAGCCACTGCTGCAGCCGCCGCTTCAGCTTCTTACTGGGTTTGTGCCTTTTGCCGAACTGGACGTCGAAATCCACCGCGCGGATCTCCTTGGGCAGAACTCCGCCCGCCTTCTGGACCTCAAAGTCGTCCGGCTCGTCGTTTCCCGCGTGTCTGTCCTCCGCGGGGGGCGTCGCGGACAGAAAGCGACCGTCAAAGTCTCCCAGGATGCTCCTCAGCTCGGTCTCGTTAAGGTCCCGCTCCCGCGGGTCGAAGACCGGATCCGGGTCCTCTTTTAATTCCATCGGCGGCAGACTGTCGCTCGGGATGGGGCGGAGGAGGTAGTAGTGCTGGCAGACCCCCCAGTCCACCAGAACCCCCAGCGACAGCACCAGCAGATATAAGGCGCACTGGGGAGGCTGATCCATGTCCAGACGGTGAGATCAGCGCGCGCCCCGAGCTCCTAGAAAGCCTCTTTCTCGTGCGCAATTACGCGTGAGCCGTATCCAAAACCCGCGTCAGGAAGGTCCCTCGAAGTTCACTTTCCCATCACGGAGATATGAAGAAAAAGAAATGTTTGTCCGGAGCGGCATCGGTCGAGACTACTTCTTTCTGAAGATCAGCTGCTCCACAAAGACCGGCCGTGTCCCTGAGCTCCGCGCGCGCGGGGGCTCGGCATGATGCTCCGGTAATCTCCGTCAGTCTCCGGTAGTCTCCTCTGCGCAACAGCGCCCGGCGCAGCCGCGACCTGCGTTTTATCCTCAGCACGCAACGTGATGTAATTCGTGCGCCTCTCTTTGAATGTGGGTTTGTTGTCTAGGAGGAGATCCCCCCCAATGGGAGGGAGGGAGGGATGGATGGAGGGGGAGGGGGGGGCACAGAGAGGAGACGCCCCCTGTTGGTTTTCCAGACTACATTAAATCAGTCTTTCATTCTTAGGGGGTGTTGGTCGGAGCTGGTGGATCCTGCAGAGACTCTCAGCAGGATACTTGATTCAATAATATATGAAGACTTCTGAACCTTCCAGCTTAAGGTTCTGCATCTAAAATACACGTTTAGCAACAAGCGTCTCTCTGAATCAGCCACAAGACCGAAACAAATCTGCATTTAGACTGAATTAGTTCAAAATAAGGAGGAGCATCTTGTGCGTTCAGCCATGAGAAAACTGAAGCTCTGAACACAAGTCCTGGAGAAAGTTTTCAGGGAAGTCGGGAGAAGTGTGAACTGTTGTGTCTTTTGTAGGGCTGGTCAACGATTCAAATTTTTAATCGCGATTAATCGCATTATTTCCCCGATTAATCGCATTATTTCCCCGATTAATCGCGATTAATCACATTATTTCCCCGATTAATCGCATTATATCCCCAATTAATCGCGATTAATCGCATTATTTCCCCGATTAATCGCATTATTTCCCCAATTAATCGCGATTAATCGTATTTCCCCAATTAATCGCGATTAATCGCATTATTTCCCCGATTAATCGCATTATATCCCCAATTAATCACGATTAATCGCATTATTTCCCCGATTAATCGCATTATTTCCCTGATTAATCGCATTATATCCCCAATTAATTGCGATTAATCGCATTATTTCCCCGATTAATCGCATTATTTCCCCAATTAATCGCGATTAATCGTATTTCCCCAATTAATCGCGATTAATCGCATTATTTCCCCGATTAATCGCATTATTTCCCGGATTAATCCAATTAATCGCATCATTTCCCCGATTAATCGCAATTAATCGCATTATTTCCCCAAGTAATCGCGATTAATCGCATTGTAAATGCAAAATCAAATAATGAATTCAAAAGTAGTGTAAAATGCACTTTTATTTAAATGTTCTGCTGCCATATGAACTAAAGTATCATAACATTTGTTGTTCAAACACTTTTAACATCAGCACTTGTCAGTAACACATATTTAGAGTAAATCTCATCTTAAAAAATGTAAAATAAAATAAAGCTTACTGCCACTGCCAGGGCATTAATGTCATCCTGTTTTTATAAAAAAAAAAAAAAAAAAAAGTCTACAAACAAAATCCAATAAAATGATTGTGTCTCAGCACAATCAGAACATTAAAACAGGTAATTTCTGAGGTAACAGCAGAAACTTTTAACGGGGAGTTCAACTTGTCAGTTGTTACAAATAACCTTGTTTCTGTTGAATCCTCCGTCTGGGAGAACTTTAAAATGAAAATGTCCATGTTAAAGTTCTGTAACTTTACCAATTCAACTGTTATCATTCGTTCTTTTCATTTTCAATTGTCAATCAAAAATTTAAAAAAAATTAAAAGTGACATTTTATTACGTTATTCATTCTTTAATCTAACAAAAAAAATGAAAAAAAAAAGCCTGTTTTTTTATATTTCAATTTTACACTTGGATCAAAAATACGAAATTAAAAAATGGACCACAGAACTGAATTAGTTTTATAATGGAGGACTGGACTTTCTGTTGTCATTACACATCTGAGCCACTAGATGGAGCCGCACTGCAGTAACCAGCTAGAGAACAGCAGGACAGTGAACACATGGAGCAGATCTGATGGAACATGGAGGAATGACGTGAAAGTTTGGTTGCTGTCCAGAACTTTATTTTTCAGACAGAATTGTTAATATTACTACCTGAGTTGCTACCTGAACTGTAAAGTTCACGGATTTTTATTGTTCTTTATGTCTGTTTTATTTTTTTGCATGTTTACCTGCCAGTTCTCTTTCAGTTCCGCAGCAGCCAGTAACAGACTTTTCAAAATAAAAGCATGTGAGCAACATGCGTTAACGCGTGATAAAATAAATGTCGGAGTCAATAAATTAATGCGTTAACGCGATAATAATGCCCTAGTCTTTTCTTCTTCCTTTGGACCAAACGGACCGGTGTGCAGGGTCAGTGGTAGTGCAACATGCTAGAAAAACAAAAAATAAATAACTAAAAAGTGGATAAAAGGAAGGTGTCTGAGCACATTTTTTATTAAAACAGCGCCGTGTGGAATAATAAGGTGGAACAATACTCTGCTCAGCGCGGCAGCACATCCATCAATTCAACTGGGTTTTTTTTTTCATGACAGGAAAACATCTTTCTTTATAAAAAACGTTTCAGGGCAGCGCTGCAGTAAACAAACAAACTAATCACCTTTTCAGCAGAAGCCTCATGCTTGATTAAAGAAAATCACGGCCTGCTAACTCCTCTTTTTTTCAGTGTATTTACTGCTTGAGCGGGACAATATTTCTGCCTGTAACGGTGCCACAGCGCACCTCTCAATAAAGTTGGCCAAATTAGCTCCCAAATAAACAACGCTCGCCGTAGCAGCAGCCATGGAAAGTATCACAATTTGTGAACCTGTCTAAACTCGCGCTCAGAGAATCATTCTTTGAAAAATAATTTAATGGAAGAACTTAGCCAGCTGCTACATCAGCCATAAACCATCCGCTTGAGATAAATGCATCTCTGTTTCATTTTGAATGAGCTAATTCACACAAGCGGTTTTTTTTTTTGAGGCACACGACTCATTTAGTTTACGGTCAAATGATGGTGAAAAGTCTGGAAAATGTCACCCTTATATTTTTCATCTGACCGGCGCGTATCATAAACCATCGCTCCTGAAAAAGCGCCTGACAGATAGGCTCAATCCAGCGCTTTCAGGCGGGAGGACGGTGCCGAGCAAACAGCTCGCAACAAACACGCCTCAGTGCCGAGGCTGGAAATCAGGAATTCACTGTTTTATTCACATTTAGATTCTTTTAAAGAAAAGCTTTTGGAAAGCAGATAATCGCAGTCTTCAGGGAGTCCTCTGAAGAAGTCATATTTCCCATCCCGGATGGTTTCGTTCGTGATGCGGCTGCATGAGACGAGTCCAAATGTGCTTCCCATTAAATGCCATCAGGATTACCGGGCCCATTTAAAGCAGACTTGTTTTGATTTCCTCTAATCCCCTTCCTACTGTTTAACCGCAGGAACATTTTGATAGCGAAATACTCTTCCTTTAGAAAAAGTCAGGGCTACTTGAGACAGACGCCTGCTTAATTGAGGACCTTTTTTTTTTTTTTTTCTTAAACTTTTAAGTTAACCAAACACAGTTTTCTGGCTAATAAATCGCTCAATGTAATGGCCCCTCTCTTTTAAACGCGGGGTCTGGTTCCTGAAGACTTTTTAAAGCGGCGCTCTAGGATATACATTCAGAATTAATCTCCTTGTTTGAGCCGTGAGCGGGTCACCGTAGCCCTCCCTGCTGATTTCTCATTTACTGAGGAAAAGCAGACTTCTGTCTTGGCAGCCATCTTCAGCAGCAGCACCAGAGAAAGAAAAGAAAAGAAAAGAAAAGAAAAGAAAAGAAAGCTGGTGCTCTGTTAGAAAGACAACAGAAAAGACCTTCAAAGCCTGAGACGTGAACCAAGTCTAAGCTGCAGCTCTCGGTTAGAGCAGGTTAGAGCAATTACAGAATCATTAAAGGAAAAAAAAAAAAAAATGAAAGGAAAAGCAAAAAGCATTTTTTGCGTGTTTTATCTCCCTCAGCGCGTCGTTTCACACCTCCGCCAGGCTGAATACACACAGACATGAAGTGGGTGCCTCTCTGTTTGCTCTGGCACTTGGGAGGTGTGCAAATTGCTAGTTTGTTTAGCACTTTTTTCCATTCCCCTGCAATCCAAAAGCACACAATTGCGATAATCATTCCCGCTGTGAGCTTAATTAAAATTAATTGCGACTTGTGACCGCCTGACCACAAGTCTGATGACTGACTCTTCTTGAATTCAGAGCTCGCTTTGCTTTAACGGTTCTCGGTGCTGGAAACGTTTTAATTTCATTCTACACGACGAGAAGTTAAGAAAACCTCTTTGTGCAAAAAAAAAAAAAAAAGAACCACATTTCAATCCTGCGTTGACTCCAGAGTCTCTGAAGTTTCTGTCGCTGGAAGCCGCCGACAGACAGAGAACGTGATGTCTCTGGCAATATCTTTGCCAGTTGGATTATCGATATTGTCGTGAGACTGTAACTCACCTGAGACCAGGCATGGACTGGCCATCGGGCGTACCGGGCAATGCCCGGTGGGCCAACGCACATCTGTGGGCCGGCCCAGGTCTGTCATAAAAAAAAAAAAAAAAAAAAAAGTATATAGTTTTTATTGACCGCGACGGTAACGGACCGGTACTCGGCTCATAAAAATCTCCGAGGGGGGGGGACGGGGGACGACGACGACACACACTCAACAAACTCAAGAAAGAGACACTGACAGCTAATCAGACAAGCGCTCCAGTGCTGCGCTGATGTGAACGCAGTATGTCCCCGGTGTATGGTGGGCCGCCAGGGACCAAAAATGCCCGGGCCATTTTTTGGTCCCAGTCCAGCCCTGCCTGAGACTGCAGGTGAGTTTGTTCAACAACGGGATGAAGGAGCGCCATACAAGGCCACACAAGTTGTAGAAACAAACCGCAAAAAATAAGGGATCAGTGTAATATCAGCCTCATTCAAGTCTGTTAGCGACTCACGACTGTGTCTCCCGTGAATATGTAGCTTGTAACATCGGTATCATAACGTTAGCATGGCGGAAAGTGGTTTACGCACGTAGGACATTTACCAACCCACTAAAATCATGAAATCCAAGGTCGTATTTTTTTGTTTGTTTTTTTAAAGAATGCAGACGGACAACTGGTGGAGGACAGTTATCTTGTATGCAGAGCACTTGTTTACATTTTATCGTAATTTGTACAAGCAACTTGAAGGAGCTAAGGCTAATGCTTCAAGCTACTGAGATGTTTGACCAAGAGTAACCTGGTCGACGTGCTTCGCTAACTCGCATTTCGTAAACGTTACCGTTGTGTGTTGATCGAAAAATGACCGGAACGATGTTCTTCTGATGTAGTTAAAATATTAATTTATTCCATTAACTGATCCGACAACCATAACGCCGGCAGTTAGCGCCACAGTGGTCAAAAACCTTTTACCCTTCCGGGTCAAACAGCTAACCAGTAACAGGCAGCTACCTTTATACCTGACCCTCAGGTAACAACACAGCGACACCCACAGACACACAGAGTGAACTACAATTCAGAACAACATATTTGGCTCCTAAACAACAGTTTCTTTATTTACACATTTATACGTATTTAAGGTTCAGCCTAAAGTCCAAAGTTTTTTTCATTTGAACTTTAATTTTTGTTCCTGATAATTGTTTACATATTTTTACCTACTATGGTTGTTAAAGTGTTTATTTAGATTTGCACCAGACAAATAAGCTTTGTTCCTGTTATTTATTTTGTTCATTTAAAATAAAACCTCTTTCTGTGCCAGTTGTTTGCTCTTTTAATGTGAAAGTTTAATTTTGATAAGATTTTGGCTTCTGATGTTTTAGTGACAAGAAAATCACAAGATTTTGTGAAATTATTTAAATGTATTTGTTTTTTGGACATTTGTACAGCTATTAAGAATATCGCGATAACATCGTAAACCGTGATAATTTGGTCACTATAATCAAGATATCAGATTTTCCATATCGTTACATCCCTAACTGGTAGCATAAACCAGGTAGCTCGCCATGTCAAGGTAAACTGGTCCGGGTCTTCAGTCTGCAGGTCGTCACAGATAAATGTTGCTGATGTCAAGCAGCTTCTCAAACGCTGTTTGGCTTTCATTTTGTTTTTTCCTTCAGTTTCTTCCCAAGAAACTGCACCATGTGGTAAAAAAAAAAACAACAAAAAAGATGTACGCCCTTTCTCTCACGCTGTTGAAATAACCATAGAGACCATCCATCCAATACGACATCCTCCCAAAATATGACGTGGGATGAAAACATTTTAGGCCCAATATCAAAGAAAGACAAAAACTGAACATTTGTTCAGTACTTTATGCACAATGACATAATTCCCATCTTTCACAGTTTCAAAACAAAGACTGGAAAAACAAAATAGTTCAAAGCAAATGTTTATTCAGTGTTTACTGACACCCTCAAGCATGTATCACATGTTTTGCTACGTTGCTAAGCATCTGGAGGCAAAAAAAAAAGCTCAGTTCACCGTTTTCTTTTTTAAACTTCCTTCAACTCTTCGTGTTTTAATCCGACTCCACGTCCACAACGCATCCTTTTCAACCCACCTGGGTAAAAGGTCTTATTCTGGGCTTCGGCGGGTTTTGAAAAGCTCAACCAGCTGCTTCACCACTGGTACGGCTGCTCATCAACGCCAGATTTCACGCCGACGCCACTGAGCAGCATGGCGTCCAAACCAGAGCAGATCGAGTCATTTTCAAAGTCGGAGTTTTAACAGAAAAATGCTCTGCAGACAATCTCAAGAAGAGACGACGCCACAGCTGTTCCAACTCGGATTAGAAACTGATCACTGCCAGCCAGTTATCAGAAGTGATCGGACGGGTTTGTTACCATCGGATCAGAGCATCATGAAAAGGATTTGAAGCTTTCAAACCCAGTTGCAGGAGAATCGGTACCCGCCTTTGCCGGACCGCGTGCACAGGGATTTGATGCATCCAGTTTGCGACAAATTTTTTTTTTTTTTTTTTGTGCCAGCCTATAAATATGTTTTTTGTAGGGCTGGGCAAGTTAACGCGTTATTATCACGTTAACGCATTAATTTAATAACGCCAACATTTATTTTATCGCGCGTTAACGCATGTTGCTCACATGCTTTTGTTTTGAAAAGACTGTTACTGGCTGCTGCGGAACCGGAAAACAGTAAACATAAGGAAAAGCTAAAACAGACATGGAGAACGGTAAAAATCCATGAACTTTATTGTTCAGGTAGCAACTCAGGTAGAAAATATTAACAATTCTGTCTGAAAAAGAAAATTCTGGACTGCAACCAAACTTTGTGGTCATTCCTCCATGTTCCATCAGATCTGCTCCATGTGTTCACTGTCCTGCTGTTCTCTAGCTGGTTACTGCAGTGCGGCTCCATCTAGTGGCTCAGATGTGTAATGACAACAGAAAATCCAGTCCTCCATTATAAAACTAATTCAGTTCTGTGGCCCGTTTTTTAATTTCGTATTTTTGATCCAAGTCTAAAATTGAAATATACAAAAAAAAAGCTTTTTTTGTTTGTTTTTTGTGTTAGATTAAAAAATGAAAAACGCAATAAAATGTCACTTTTTATTTTTTTAATTTTTCTTTTTGATTGACAATTGAAAATGGAAAGAATGAATGATACACAGATTGGTAAAGTTACTGAACTTTAACATGGACATTTTCATTTTAAAGTTCTCCCAGACGGAGGATTCAACAGAAACAAGGTTATTTGTAACAACTGACAAGTTGAACTCCCCGTTAAAAGTTTCTGCTGTTACCTCAGAAATTACCTGTTTTAATGTTCTGATTGTGCTGAGACACAATCATTTTGTTGGATAAAAACAGGATGACAATGCCCTGGCAGTGGCAATAAGCTTTACTTTATTTTACATTTTTTAAGATGATTTACACTAAATATGTGTTACTGACAAGTGCTGATGTTAAAAGTGTTTGAACAACAAATGTTATGACACTTTAGTTCATATGGCAGCAGAACATTTAAATAAAAGTGCATTTTACACTACTTTTGAATTCATGTGATTTTGCATATACAATGCGATTAATCGTGATAAATCAGGGAAATCATGCGATTAATCGCGATTAAAAATTTTAATCGTTGCCCTAGTTTTTTGCTGTAAAGTTGGGTATTTTAGAGCCAGCCCCTAGAGGTCGGCTGGGGAAACTGCAACTTTTCTTATTACCACATTGGGCTCGTCCCAGAAGTTGAAACGTTGACCCCGATGGAGAAACCCAGCGTCAATTGTTCTTCTGGGAATATCCCCCCACTTTTCCGTCTTGTGTATGTTATGTTTAGGCTCCCGATAGTTGGGAGAAGCTCTGAGGAATTTCACTTTTATAAGCTGTGATATCTTGATTGTAAACAAACCTTCACAAAGGGATGAAAGTCTGAGCGTTATCTGAGAGTTCGGATCCGTCGCTCTCTCCAAGCACTTTTTTCCCCCCCACTTTAATTTCATGCCTTTTACTCTCTTCAGAGCAGCAGATCGTATCAGGTTGTAGAGAACACTCGCACACAGTGAAATATCTGTGGCTTTTAACAAGCAGTGTAATTTACACATTTAACCAATATTTCCCAGAGGTTGCAAAGTTAATGAACAAAGCCTGATGGGAGTTTATGCTCCTTCCACTGCTTCATTAAGGTTTTACACGCAGAAAACTCTGTCTCCAAACAAACTCGTTAAAACAGAACTCAGAACAGAGTGCTCTGTGATTATTCAGACGACTGGATCTGTAATTAGAATCATATACTGAAATTAGAATCAAAATAATGACGTAATATAATGGAGAAAAAACAACAGGGCTTTTCTTAGCTTTTTTTTTTTTTTACACTTCTAATCTTCTTTCTTGGATTAAATTCTCTCTCTCTCTCTCTCTCTCTCTCTCTCTATATATATATATATATATATATATATATATATATATATATATTATATATATTAGTGTTTTTTAGGTTTTCTGTGTTAACAGCTGTACTCATGGGTCAAATATTTTTCGTATAACTGCTAAACTTTGGCTTTGTTCAGCTGTCATGTATGTGTTTTCAGGCCAGAGTTTCTAGAGCTACATGCTAACCTGCAGTTCCACCGTCTGACCATCTCGTCGTTGACCTCCACCTGTTTATATAGATGTCATCCCAGCGTTGACCTCCACCCGTCTATATAGATGATCCTCTGACCACCTCAGTGTTGCTGCCTACATCTGTTTATATAGTCGTCTCTGTAGTTCATGTACTAACAAAGAACCAGTCGGAATATAAGTGCATAGAATTCTTAGTTCTAAAGTTAATGGATAATTAACATTCATATATTTTGTCCTATATAGTACTACCATTATATCTCTATCTCTCTGTCCTCTGTCTTCTCTCCCTCCTCTTTTTTTCCTTTATCTAGCTGGTCTTCAGCAGGAAGGCCCCCCTTATAAACCAGGTCCTGTTCAAGGTTTCTTCCATCTGAAAGGGGAGTTTTTTCTTGCCACTGTTAGTCACAAAGGTTTTTCCCGCACTAGGGGAGTTTTTTTTTTTTTTTTTTTTACTCAAGATTTGATAATATTACTTAATTTTAATATTTTCTCAGGGGTCATGATCTGTCTGAAAAGCACCTAGTGACAATTTGTATCGTAATAGACAGTATATAAGTGAAGGTTTATATCGACCTTATTTTCCAAGCGATCTCAAAGCCGTTTCGCTAATGAAGACTCCTGGTTGCTAGATGTAAGACGGCAATCGTAGGCCGTCTTTTCAGCGTGAGACCTGAGGTCGAGGAAGGAAAATATCGACACCCTCGACCTCTACACGTGGATGGAGGTGGGAGTAGAATTTGTTCGTGGCTACGAAACATTTGTAACGAGGAAGACATTCGTGTTTCGACATTTTTTAACGAATGTCGAAACACGTTCATTTTTGCTCTGCTCGCAGCACGACGGAGTATCTGTCCTTCCAACCCAAAGAAAACAAAGCCTTGAATGTCGCGCTATCATCTTCTGCCAAACCTCTGGATCCCATAAAGCGGTATTCATGTCAGTCCTAGCGCTGCTAAATTCCAGAGCAGTAACTTGCTGTCAGAGCGTCGTAAACTATGCTGCGGCGTCCAGACAGCCGATGAGCACCACCGCCACACAGATATCCTCCTCTGCATCAGAACGCTACGAAGCCAAATCTGTGAAGAAGCTGTTAAACTGTTGGCAGTCGGGGAAGACGCTGACGGACGCAGCCGAGCGGAGCCCGACCACGGCTGAAAGACGCCCGCCGACAGAAGCGATTAGATTACTCGCAATCATCTATTAAAGAGGCCGATGTGAAGCACAACCGTGTCTCTGTGCTTTTCTTGTTCCTGCAACTTGTCCAGTCAAATTACATTTTCATTCGAAAGCCGTTTAATAGCAAGAGACACGCTGCTCAGGTCGGGAGCCGCAGTTTCTGGAAATATGACATTTACTCAACATTATTAGGCGACTGGAAAAGTACTGTTAACTGCCGGGGGGTTGAGTCGCTTTTCATTGAGCGTTCTCTTATATCACCGAGACAAATGCTGTCGGTGTTAGCCTCGCGTTTAGTCACTTTGACACTTTTACCCAAAGAGACTTGAACATTCGAGCCAAGTACACTGAGAAACCCTGCTGTAAGCTTGAACTACTGCAGGTATTTTAAGCACAAAGTCCGAGTGAAATATGGGCAGAAAATGAAAAATAAGCTTGAGGTAGGTGTGCTGGGGTGTTTTAAGAGACTCTTCAAGGTAGAGAGGGTCGTCCCTGCTGGTCCCAACATCATGGAAGCACAAAGAAGAACGGTCTGAACAGAAAAGGAATGCAGTGGTCCAAAAGGGAAGATGGGCCCGTACGACTAACCTTCAGCCGTACGTCGTCTGTCGAGGTTTCATATGTTAAGCTGCAGACCTGCAAGAACAGCATTACAGAAGTTGGGGCAATGAAATCCATAACATGCACCAAGACTTGGGCTGCATGCAGAGTCAACCCTAACTTCTGATCTGAGCACTGCGTGGCTTCATTTTGTGCATGGATTTATTTAGAGGTGTGGTTTTTTTTTCTGTGGTCAATACGAGTTATTAAAAAAAATAAATAAATGTATTCAAGATTCAAGATCTTTATTTGTTACATACACAATTATACTTTGTACATTGCGCAGTAAAATTTGTTATTGTACCCACAGGGCAAACGCTATATATTTTATATATATATTGCCACAGGGCAGGACTGCAGCAAATATATATTTTTATATATATATATGCCACAGGGCAATATATATATATATATATATATATATATATATATATATATATATATATATATATATATATATATATATATATATACAGTCATGAAAAAAAATTATTAGACCACCATATTTTCTTCACTTTCTTGTTCATTTTAATACCTGGTACCACTAAACGTCATCATGTGACTAAAACAGACAGAAAAGAAAACACTGAATGCATAAAAGCAGTGATTTAGGTTATAATCAAGAAAACCATGGAAAATGGTAAGATATCAGCTCTTAAATAAAACTCTTATGAGCAATCTTTGTGGTTATCGTTATGTTTGTCCAAACAAATGTACCTTTAGTTGTACCAGGCATTAAAATGAACAAGAAACTGAAGAAAACAAGGGTGGTCTAATAATTTTTTCCATGACTGTATATATACATACATATATTAGGGATGGGCAAGTTAATGCATTATTATCACGTTAACGCATTAATTTATTAATGCTGAAATTTATTTTATTGCGCGTTAACTCTTGTTGCTCACATGCTTTTGTTTTGAAAAGTCGGTTACTGGCTGCTGCAGAACCGGAAGAGAATTGGCAGGTAAATATGTGCAAAAGCTAAAACAGACATGGAGAACGGTAAAAATCCGTGAACTTTACTGTTCGGGTAGCAACTCAGGTAGCAATATTAAAAATTCTGTCTGAAAAAAAAAATTCTGGACTGCAGCAAAACTTTTACTCCCTTTGTTCAAGACGATGGCGTCATTCCTCCATTTATCATCAGATCTGCTCCATGTGTTCACTGTCCTGCTGTTCTCGAACCTCGGCGGGGGGGTCCTGGATTGAACCTCGGGGCCTTTCTGTGTGGAGTTTGCATGTTCTCCCCGTGCTTGCGTGGGTTTCCTCCGGGTACTCCGGGTACTCCGGGTACTCCGGGTACTCCGGGTACTCCGGCTTCCTCCCACAGTCCAAAGACATGCATGTTAGGTCAATTGATCATTCTAAATTGCCCGTAGGAGTGAATGTGAGTGTGAATGGTTGTGTGGCCCTGCTATGGACTGGCGACCTGTCCAGGTGTACCCCTGCCTTTCACCCGTAGACGGCTGGGATAGGCTCCAGCAGATCCCCGTGACCCTTCAAGGATAAAACGGGTATAGATAATGGATGGATGGATGGATGGACTTCTAGATTAAAATATCGAATGATACACAGATTGATAAAGTTACTGAACTTTAACATGGACATTTTCATTTTAAAGTTCTCCCAGACGGAGGATTCAACAGAAACAAGGTTATTTGTAACAACTGATAAGTTGAACTCCCCGTTAAAAGTTTCTGCTGTTACCTCAGAAATTACCTGTTTTAGTGTTATAATTGTGGCTCAGGATTTTGTTGGTAGACTTTTTCTTTTTTTTTTTTTTTTATAAAAACAGGATGACATTAATGCCCTGGCAGTGGCAATACGCTTTATTTTATTTTACATTTTTAAGAAGAGATTTACACTAAATATGTGTTACTGACAAGTGCTGATGTTAAAAGTGTTTGGACAACAAATGTTATGGCACTTTAGTTCATATGGCAGCAGAACATTTAAATAAACCTTTACACTACTTTTGAATTCATTATTTAATTTTGCGTATACAATGCGATTAATCGCGATTAATTGGGGAAATAATGCGATTAATCGGGGAAATAATACGATTAATTGCGATTAATCAGGGAAATCATGCGATTAATCGCGATTAAATATTTTAATCGTTGCCCAGCCCTCTATATATATATATATTCTGTTTGCACATTAATAAGGAGACAAACAAAAACACGGGTAGTCATTTAAAAATTTTGATAAAGCAGCATGATGACGAGTGCCCTTGACTTTTGTAAAGCACTGGCCATTTGTTGGGACAAAGAATATCTACTTCTATTGGTTTAAAGAATAAAACCTTGTAATGGACTAAAACCAGTACGCAGACACACACGGCCACCGTTCACTCTCCAACATTGTCCCGTCGGCTTAACGGAAAATCCAGCTCAGCAGTTTTAGATGAGACGTTACTGAAATCTAAGTAAATAACGGTGCAGTTGATGGATGATGCAGCACTCCATCAACCTGCCGTGCGTTATAAATGGAGCCTGACGGCCGGCGCGGAGACACAGCGGGCGTCCTCTGTGGCGAGCAGGGGCGTTTGTGCGAAGGGGGCCGACCTCCACGTGGTCATCTGGCTGGATTTCTACAAATCACCGCAGAGAGCATGAATGAGCGAACAGGCCAGGAGTCAGAGTTGTAGGTAGCGGCGGCGGCGGCGGCGGTTTGTGTGTGGGGGGGGGGATGATGGTGTCTCCAGCCTCGACAGCACAGACGGCTGTTTGTGCCGTGCAACCGCCGCCTCCCCACCAACCCCGGCTCGGTCTCAAACTCTCAGCTCCTAATTCACACTTCATAAATCAAGATGACCTATCCCCAAGTGAATTCATCTCTCTGCCCGCGCAGCATAATAGTGGCGCTATTGTTCTCGGCACGGGGAGGCAGTTCAGAGAAAGGCCGCCATTGAGGTGGACGCGCAGCCGCGATAGCTGCGGCGGCTCCGGCGTGCCCTCGGCGTTGAGGCCGCGTCTGCTTGATTATGTTTTCAGCTCCTCTGGCAGTTAACGCAGCTCCAAAAAAAAAAAGGCTCTAATTGGCCAGTGTTTATTTCTGTATAGGAGAAATAAGTGTTTTTAGCAGGTTGTTTGTGCCACGACGGTTTAAGAGCCGGGACTCTCTGGGAGGTATGGCTCAGTCCTCTGCATGGAAAAAGAGCCGGCTCTCCCCTTATTTTTAATAAATAAGGTCTTTTATACGAAAATTGGTAATACAGCGTAGTTGTGTGCGAGGCTGGCAGGGCAACATGTGACATCATGAATGTTGACTCATGAGCAGATGAGTGATGCACACTGAGCTTTTCTGCCTCCTCTTTAACTCATATTTAGTGGCGCACAAACAGCAGTAAAGCCTCACTCTGCTCCCGTCTGTCTCTCTGCAGTTGGGGGGGGGGGGGGGGGGGCGTCCTGGTAATGAAGCAAGTGTTTCTGCGCGTTGCGAGGGGGCTGTCAGCTCCACACACAGCAGACCTCTGTCACCTGTTGCCACCAGCGGGAGGCTGAGGCGACGGGCGTGGCGTCCAGCCTGGCGGCCAGCGGCGGGACCCCTGGCTCCGTCTATAGACACCTCAGCGGGGGAGTTTACTCCGCTTCCCCGCAGATAAGTGCCGCGCAGCGGAGGTGCCCTGCAGCCCGGGCGGCGCCCCAAACCTGCTCTCACAAATGCATCTTCATGTCCAGGCAGAAAACAAGTTGTCGAGGTCATTTCTGAACCCAAACCGACGGCTGCGTCTCCACTGCTGCAGGAAGGTGAGACGCAGATGCTCGACTAAAGGGTGCAATTTTTTTTTCATTCACTCATATCGACTTCTCATCAGGACTTATGAAACAAAATCACTTAGGGTTGGGCACCGAAAAATGATTCCAAGAAGGAATCAGTTCCTAACGTCCGGTTCTAGAATCGTTTAGAAGACTTTTGAATTTCGATTCCTTTTTTCGGTTCCTAAATGTCCACGCAAATTTTTTTTTTTTTGATTTACTGCACTAGTTTGTTGATGTTACTCTGCCTGGTGTACTCAACTCCGCGCTAGTGTCGACGTCACATCCGTCGCCGACGGGACTTTACTCGCCACAACATGGATCCCAAGAGACGCCGCTCTCGACTAGGGATGTTCCTGGCGACTAATTTCCCTGTCAACTGAACGAAAATTTTAATTAAGACTAGTTGACTAGTCTAAAAAAAAGATGCGTTCCAGCCTGGAAGTTATCAGTTTGCGTCCCGGTACGGTGTATTCGGGCTCAACACATTCCATTAGCTTCCTGAAGCCTTTACCTTCCACAAGGTTAAGTGGAAGCATATCTTGCGAAGTCATTATCGTGATGAGCTGCGTTATCCTCTCAGACCGGACGGGAGAACACGTCTCCGGGTAAACAATGTCAAATCGGCCTGAGTGTGGCTAGCACCAATAGCATCAGCACCACTAGCATCAGCACCGCTAGCATCAGCAGCCATCGTCTCGTGCAGATTAACATCCAAATGCTTGAGTTGAATGTGGTTGCGCATTGCTGATTGTATGCCAGTTGTTTCTGACACAGTCTACATACTACCTTGTTTTCATTTTCTAGATTAAAGTACCGCCAAACCGCGCTGGTTTTGCGAGGGGACATCTTCCCACCGTGCCGTTTTAAAACTCCAGTCTACTCGAGCATTGCCGTGGAGAGGAGAACTGCTATCTGATGGCTCTGTAGCCCCGACTAGTGGCGGGCGGCTGTATGACAGTTAAGCGACCTTTTACATGAATAAAACACAAATTGGTTTAAACGACTAATATTTCTGGTGCCGACTAGTAAGTAGGCGGACGTTTAATCGTTTAGACGACTAATCGCGCGCATCCCTACTCTCGAGTTTGGCTGCATTTCAGTCCAGGAAATGACGGCTACCTGGCGCAGTGAAACACCTGTGGGAAGTGTGTTACTGCCAAAGGAGGGAGCACGACTAATATGGCAAAACACCTTCACCTGCATGGAATCACAAAAATAAACGAGTGTAGCGTATTTAATTCACTGCGTTGCTCTCGTCGCTTCTTCGACTGCAACAGAGTCCGTCTTCATCCAGAAACTCTTGCCTTCTCATCTACAGTGGTTCCTCTACTTACGAACGTTTCTATATACGAAGTTTTCAGGTTACGAAACGCATCAAGGGGGAAATATTGCCTCTAGTTACGAAAGAAATTTAAGGATACGAAAGGCAAAAATACAGTAGCGCTGCTACTCGCAGCTCCCAGAGTTTACTGAACGTAAACATACTTGTAGCTGCTCTGCCATTGGCTATCGGCTAGCATCTATCTGGCATCCCATTGGCTAGGAGGGCCCCTTGTCTGTATGAGCGTAACCCAGCAACCAGGTAAACAAACAGTTTTTACCTCCGCCAAGGAGGTTATGTTTTTGTCTGATTAATCTGTCTGTTTCTGAAAGAGCAGATATGATCATCTTCCTAAACAAAAACTGTTGATTTAATTTTTTGTTGGGCAAAATGTATTTTGGAGTCCAACTGCCAACTGTAAGTTGTTTAACATTTAGGCTGTAAGTGAATTCTGTGTGTGCATATGTGCATGCTAGCAGGTGTAGGAATAAAAATGGCCTGTCGCCTGTGTAAATGTGTCACAGTTTTTTTTTAATGAAAAAATTCTACTGTTAGATAAGTCGCGATCTGTTGACCTACACATCAAGGAATCGGAATCGAGAATCGTTTTGAACAGGAATCGAAACAGAGATTCGGAATCGGAATCGTTAAAATCCAAACGATGCCCAACCCTAAAATCACTGTAGCCTTCCTAATCTAATCTAAATGCAGCAAAACACACAGAAGTAGTCTATGCATGTATGAATCTGTTGCCACCAACCTTCAGAAGTCCATAATTAGTGTAATTAAGTCGAGCCGTGCAGTTAACGTCAGTGCATTTACGGCTGTTGAGAAAGGCAGAAGGTCTCAAAAACAGGACAGAGGCAAATATTTTCTTCATAACCGGACCCTAAAGATTATACAGAAAATGTCAAGAACCGCAAATATCCATCAGAGCGTCATAAAGATCATTACAAGCAACAAATTACAAGAATATGAAAATGCAACAACCCTGAGAAAGAGAGCAAAACTCAGACCATCCATTAATCAGTTCAGGGTCTCTGAAAGACCCGGAAAGCACGGTGAGCTACCTGAAGTGTCCGTTTAACACATCCGACACTGACAATGATCAGATAGACCGTTCTCTTAAAAAAAAAAAAAAAAAAAAAAGACCCAGGAACATGTGAAGTAAAAGAACTAAAAAAAAAATGAAATAAAATTAAATAAACAGATTTTTAGAAATAAAACAATCACGTAAAGACACGTTCCCGCGTGGACAGATGTTTCCACTGGAACTGAGGAATTCAGAGTTATGGCGCTTATTTCTTGTACTTCGGTCGGTGTGTTTTTCGCAGTGCAGTGAGAAAATAAACTCGTACGTTAAAGTGGACATTCCTTAATGTCAGCGTACATTCATGTGGTCGCTGGAAACAAGACTTTTCACCCTGGAAGAAGAGAGAAAAAAGCTGGAACTGCAGGTACAGTTGCTTGTTTTAACAGTAAAGTTAGATTTCTCACCTCGTGTTTCCAGACTTCACCATCCCTACAAAAACTGAACTTTTATTTCCCATAAATAATAAGCATAATATATATTTTTTTTTATTTTAAATCATAGGTTCGACTGGTGTCCTGGATTCCTCTCCAGGTTGATAAGTCAGAGAGCTGCCGGTGCTAGAGAGCTTGTTATTCCGGATGCTGCAGTTTAATCAACAAAGTCACCTTTTTGCCGCCTAAATAAGTTCACAGAAACAAGAAAAGGGACAGAGGAGACATTTCCAGTCCAGCCAAAGTTAAGTTTTAGGCGAATAAAGTGGATGCTAACGGATTCGTCTTCACTACAGTCATGTCGATGCGTTTGAGACGACACGAGGATCCTTGGTGTAATTATCAACTACGCTGTGTAAAAACAAATACAGAAAATGGCTTATATTCTCGTGCACTGTAAAAATTACAAGTGACAGACGCTGAACTAACTAAAGAGCTAATTAGTTCGAGGGCACGTGATGCTGTTTTAGGTGAGCCTGCTGGGAAACGCTGCTGCAGTGGTTTAAGACAGAAATGAAGACTGACAGCAAGAGAAATGGGACATGAGGTGGATGGGGGGGTGGGGGGGGGGGGGGGGGGGGCAGCAGCTGCAGTAGCAGTCAGCGCCGCTGCAGAAAGGGTTAACACCAGACAGTAAAGTGAATCCAGATGTGCTGTTATTATTAATATCTGTAGCTGATGAATGGGAAGGTAAAATTACAGGCGCCAGCCGGGGAGCCCCCCCCCCCTACGCTGCCCTGCCACCCAGGAGCTTCCCCGCTCACCCCTGCAGCTCTCGCAGCATCAGTTTCGGGCGAGACCATCGCCGGGGTGAAGCCGCCGGCAGGAGGAGGGCGTCAACGTGTCAAACGGCGGGGGGGGGGGCCGGCGGTGCAACTGAGCGATGGCTGTGGAGACACATGACTTCATGGCTCAGCTTCATCTCAGTCGCTGCTTTGTGTCCCTTCAAGCTGGAACGAAAGGTACGGTGACTTCACTCCAGCGTTTGACCCGAGGCGACAACGCAGCAACATTTAGTCGAGCCGAAAAAAAAACAAAAATACCCGAACAGAACCGAATAATGAACAGCCAGTAAAAGCCCCGTTGACGTTGGTCCACCGGCTCCGTCCGTCCAGCTTTGGTCCAGTGCTACCGAGGCAAGTTTACAAAATGAAATTAAATTATCAAACACGACCAGTGACTTAATCAGTGAAGCAGAGTTTAGTATCAACAGGTGAGAGATGTTATCAAACCATCTCAAACTGCTGATAAAAATCCAACATGTCTGTTAAAGATGCTGCTGCTGTACATTAACTTAACCCTTTAAGCGCCAAAGTCGCAATATTGCAACAAGCAACATTGCTGAATATAACAGGCTGTATCTATAAATGTGATGATGAATCTTGTTATTACTTTTCACCAAGAGATGGCTTTCGTTGTCCATGAGGCTGCAGGAAAAATCTGAAATTGAGGACTACTGGGCAGGTTTGGGCAGGTGATGTCACAATAATCAAATTAGATGACAAATCTACTTCCATTCCAAATTTTGGTTCATACTGAGGATATTTCTTATTTACAGTATGTCTTTATCTCAAACCACTTTTAAGTTAGAGCCTTTTGAAACTTTGATATCAAAATTGAACATTTTCCAATATGGCCGCCACCTTGTGACGCCATAATATGCAAATTACATAAATAATTTTACTCCAATCACAGACTTTGAGTCATACTGAACAATTTTCTCATTGACAGTATACCTTTATCTCAAACTGCTTTCAAGTTATAGCCTTTTAAAATCTTGATATCAAAATCATATATTTTCTTGAAAAAAACTCCGACGCTTAAAGGGTTAATCTGCGGGCTTGAAAGGAAGGAGCCCATAATTGCTTTACAGCCTCTATAATCTCCTCACAGCCCCTCCAGTTCTCACCTCAGTTCACCTCCTGCTGCAGTTTATCAAAGTATCATTTCTTTGGATTCAAACATTTACATTTACAATCCCTGTTCAACTCTTTCCCTCTTTTTCATCACTACATACCACCAACGTGTGCGGCTTCGGCTAAGATCAAAGCCAAAACAAAGACGGAAAGATGTTTAGTAATATTTGTCATGTCAACAGTAGGGACACGGAACCGGTTCTCTACAGGAGGATTCGTCACAGATAACCACCAAACTATCTTCTTCTGAAACTTTAACGAAGTTCCACGCCGCCATGTTTGTTGTGATCAGCGCTGTGCTGCAGGCTGCATTCAAGGTGAAACGTAAATTCCCATGTTCCATGTGTCAGACTTACATGGATGGATGACTCTGAACTGGGTGGATCTGGAATCGTTTGTCAGTTTATCCAGCGATTCTCTTATCGATTCCAACCAGCACGAATCTCACGTAATTTACGCAAGTTACGCACAGTCAATTCCAGAAAGCACTTACGTGATTAAGTTACGTCGGTTTAGCACGTTAGCATTGGAGTTGTAAACAACAATGGCGCCCACCAGGTTCAAATGCTCCAAAGTTTGGCTTCACTTCACCAAAGAAAGATGGCAACAAGGCAACTAGCAGTCATTGTAAAGTGGAGATAACAGCGTCGGGAGGGAACACGGCTAACATGCAGAAACATTTGAACACACAACATGCTAACGAGTGTCGTGTTTTTGACGCTTCGGACTGATGGATCTCAACCCAGCAGCAGTAGCCAAGCTAAGATCACCTCTGGTAACTCTGGTTAGTAGCTATACCGCTGCCTATGTGCTTGCTTCTTTGTAAAACACGCTATAACATTACGCTATGCTATTAAACGAATGCCTTCTGCATTACATTTAGAGGATGACCGTGACGAGAGAGAGTCTGGCTGGTTCAGAGGCTGGAAGACATGATTATTTTACTGCTAAATAATTGTTAATTCTTCATAGTATTTGCAGATTTGTACTATGCACTGTTCCGTTGTATTTGATAGTATTTATCTTTCTTTATTATTATTTTTGAGTGCTTAGTGAGCTCATATATCCTTTTAAAAGGGAATTTTTTATTTCTATTAGGAAAATCTGTTAGTAAAATGTTCCACATTCTTGTGTATTTGCACAGTTACATATTACAACAGTTAACACGTTATCCCAGGCTTTGGGCCTCTTTTGACCTCGCTGTTGAGTTTGTAAGGTCGTGACTTCTAAGTTTAAAAAAAAAATGACGCTAATAAAACTGTTAGTTCTCCTTTTTCCCCAAAATAGAATCAATAAGAGAATCGATAAAGAATCGAATCATTAAACAGTATCGATAATGGAATCGGAAAAATCTTAATTTCCATCCCAAGTCAATAGGTTCTGCTGGACTGACATCTGGAGACTACAGTGATGATCATGGTGCATGATCCTGCTGGAAGATGGTCCACATCAACAGCAGCACTCGGGTTATATTGATCGGTTGGTACTAAGGAGCTCAAAGCCTGGACTCCATTACGCCACCTGAGTCGTTGCTACAAGGATGGATGGATCCATGCTTTCATGCTGTTTCCTCCAAACCCTGCCATCTGAACGTCCCAGCTGAAATCCAGGCAGAAATCATCATGACCACGCCCACATCCCTAAATGCATCAAGCTGCCGCCTCGTAATTGGCTCGATTAGATTTTTGTGTTAAGCGGCTGAATCGGGTGGACCTGATAATTGACTGGTGACAAAAAAGTACTGAAACGTTCTCAACTGGCCCGTGATGACGGTCTTGAATTTCTTCCAAACCCTGTGAAGTAAACAACATAAACCTTTGGTACTTTAATCAGTCTGTTTAAGCTAAACGCTTTTCCCTTCATCACAACCATCTCATTAAGATGCTCGTCAGTAATGGAGGGTTTTTAAGGCCTCTGACTCTTAAGAGCCATAAATAAGTGGTTGAGAGCAGATCACGTTTTGTTTCCCTCCAGAAAACGGTAAACCACCTACATGACTTGGAAAAGCCTCGAGTTAAACGTGAAAATTATCTCACTAAGGAGCTAATCCTACTTGATCTGCCGTTCACCTGCCCTGCAGCTGCAAAAGCTCACCGAGAGCTTCGGGAACGACCGAACGACGACCGACGCTGCAGGACCGAGGCCGGCATTAGCGTCGAAGACGTGTCGTCCAACCGCGAGGGCCTGCCGCTTCTCGCGGAGCGCTCGGAGATGCTAAACCTGACTTGAAAAATCCCCGAAGTTCCCCAGCTTTCCGTTTTCCAGAGCGGCGGGAGGGTCTCGACAGACAAGGAGGGAATACAGTTCCTGGAAACCACAGGAGGACGGGGGAGAGGCTGGTGGGAACTGAGAGAGGAGCGTAAATCCAGTAGGGTAGAATCTGGAGCCTGGCTGGCCGCGGGGGCTGTTGTTTTAACCGTCAGATGCACGGCTGTGGGGGGAGGGTGCAGTGATTGTAGGTGGGATATGAAGTAAAGGGGGGGGGGGGTATCCCTCTCGGGTTGCTGCTGTCCCCTACAGTCCTGTGGGAGCTGAGCCCCCCCCCCACCACCAACATGACAGCCCAGAAGACAACCCCACGCTGGCTTTACTCACCCTCCTTTGTGCTCGTTCAACGCAGGGATACCAGACAAATTATGCTTAATGACCGGCGGAGGTTGCGAGAGCAATGCCTGCTTTGTTGCCGCTGCCAAGTGTGTAAATGTTAAGAGCGCAACGTTAGACAGCCACCCTCAGAGCTACCGAGCAGATGTTCCTCCCGTTGCTGGAATAAAAAACGAGGGTGGGTCTGGATGCTCGGCGTCACAGAGGACCAACGAGAGCCTGCGAGATGTTGAACGAGACTCACTCAGGTTATGATGGATGAGCTCCTGAGAGTTTTGCAATGAGCTCAGTCTTCCTTCGTCATAGCGCAAGCTCAATCTTTTCGTTTTATTGTGACGCATCTTCTAGCTAGGGATGCACGATAACTGTTTTTTTAAAACCGATAACCGACAACTTTCAGCTCCTAAAGGCCAATACGGATCACCGATAACACACACATATACCTAAGATCATTACATCAATACTATGAACAAAATCAAAAATAGTTTGGACTTTTTAAATGAACAGATATTTATTTTTTCCAATGAAAAACTATTGGTCAAGACTCTCAAACATTTTCTTAAAGCTATTAAACCTATTTGATATCTCACATCAACTTAAGGTTCATTACTGACTGATATAAAAAAAAATTGAGGCTCCTTGAACTGATGGAAATACATGCATCAGAATTACTAACTGAAAAAGATTAACATTTAAAAGGATTTTGACTTGTGGTTCCATTTAAATTAATACCTTTAATTAAAGTAAATGAGGTTCAGTGAAGCTTTAGATGAGAGAGACGAGGGAGAGGAGAGACTGCTGCTGGCTTGCCCATGTTAGCATTAGCTCATGTTAGCACGATTTCAAAACTCCATGGAAGCGATTGTTATGTTGTAGGTGGCTGATCAGGTTTTACGTATTAAAGCTTGTGCTTCCCTCCTCGTAGAATTCACTCGGAGGATTCGTCACAAATAACCACCAAACTATCTTCTTCTGAACCGCCATGTTTGTTGTGATCAGTACGCTGTGCTGCAGGCTGCATTCAAGGTGTAACATAAATTCCGACGTTCCCTCGTTCTTTCAGCCTTTTCTATTTTTTTCTTTTTTATGTGTAACATGAGGGAAAATACTGCGAATATTGAATCAAGTTAGCAACTACTAAAATTATGACCGAGTTAACAAGTTGTTTTCTGGCATGAGGGGGTATTCTTGATTTTCCTGATTGAGTAATCATTTTTCTGATTATGCCGACGTTACTTGAACATAACATTCACTGCCGGTCATTTAAGGCTCAGAGGGAGCGAGACACTGCCGTGTTGACAAAAATATATATGTTATCGGGGCTATTTGTCGTGATATCGGACTTATCGGGATGACGTCATAACGTTTCCTGTTATCGGCCCGATAGTTATCGTGCAGCCCTACTTCTAGCAATTGCTTTCGAAGTGCTACATATTAAAAATAAATATCTGCAAAAGAAAAAAAACTTCGGATGTCATTTGCTGGTAATAATTAAAAAAGACAGAAAAACAAAACACAAGCAGCTGATGTTTTTTTGCGTCACGTTACAGCCGCTTAATAAAGAAATACCACCTCTGGCCACATGGGGGCATCGTGTTCTGCTGTGTTGCCAAAAGAGCCACTGAATTCCGTCTCCACGGACTCTGAATCGGGGGTGACGACATCCGTTTATGAACTGAATTAGCATCGTCAGCTTTGCGTCAGTGAAAAGTTGGGAGGATTTTCATCCCGTAGTACTATTTTGCCCGACTAGAGATGTACTTATGTTGCTCCTTCAGCAAGCGCCAACATCTGCTAATGCGGGAATAAAAAAAACCTGCAGCTCCTCGAGTGACCACGAGGAGCTGCAACTTCAAAAGTGAGTCAACCTCCACCAAAAATGTCCATTTTGCAGCAGAAACAAACATACATATTTACATTGTGAGGAAAAAGGGGCTTCTAAACCCCCTTTATCCAGAGTTATGCTAGCGGCTGACACTTTAACTCTCTAGTAACGTACCACCCCCATGTGGTCAGGAGTGGTACTACTACACTACAACTTAAGGCTACCCTTGACAGTTACGAAATTACTATATCGTAGCTCCTAACTATTCATACTCGACTCATCCCCTTATAAAGATGAATCGGCCAGCAGTTAACTGGTGGATGTGATTGTGGATTATGGAAGTGTTACCGCTTCATTTCCACGTTTGTGTGAAAATGAAACACTTTGGTTGCATTTCTGCTTAAAGCACGCGGACATAAATAAAGACGAGTCGACGCAGGAGTTGAGTTACAGCCTGAGCAAAACCTTTCCAACAAATTAGATTTTTGTGGTCGAGCTTAACACGTCAGAGCAAGAAAGAAAGAGAAAACGACAGAAAGAAAGACCGTGCTTACTTTCCGTTACGCTAGCGGCGTTCAAGGCAAAACGAAGCTCCCAGAAACGATGAAACGACGCTCCCAGATCTGATCAAAGCCAGGTCTCTGGAGTCGGTCGCATTACTTTCTACCCCCTGATTTCGTGGCTCATTAACAGGGAAGAGTTGGCTCACAGCTTCAGACGTTTCAAAGGCCGCCGCAGCACGACGGCACCGAAAACAGAAGTGATACCGGCCTGAGCAACACTTGACGTCTGAGTAATGGCAGCTGGATTGGTCGGTTAGGCGACGTATCCGCCGCTCAGTGTGATCACATGACTTCATTTGATGCATTCAGACTTGTGTTTCTAACAGATATCCCTATTACATTTCTCCCTTTCTGACAGAAATAAGCTCGTGGGTCATCTTCACTGTTGACCGTACGCTTTAAACACGCCACAAGAAAATTTGTTTGTGCTACGAAATGATTATATTTTCACTCCACCAGGGTTGATAAGAGACTCAGAGGCTGGTTTCTCCGTGTGATGACGGTGCGAGACGATCAACGGCACCAATCCCAGACAACTCGCCTGCCGTCGAAGCCATTTCCATCGTGCGACGAGCCATCAGCTAGAACTGCCGGATCCAACCTCCTATGGCGGTTTTGTGTCCTTTCTGGATCCGTCAGGACCTGGACTTGGACCTGATGAGTCCTTCCGATCTCTCGACTCCACGTAGACAAAGGTAGAAACCCGTCGGTGAAACAAGAACCCACTGTCTCCGACCAAAAACAAATAGTGATCCCTCGCCAATTTGCGCTTTAAGTTCCGCGGTTTTAGTTATTCACAGATTTTTTTCAGAAATATATAATATAAATTTTTTTTTAAAAATCAAGAAAAAATTGCGAAAACATCACAGGATGTTGTGCGCGTTCTCTCACAGGCAAAGAAATGTGAGCCAGCCTGGCCCCTTTAAGAAGGTGGCCTTATGGGTAATGGTGTGGCCTTATGGGTAATGTAGTGTGTGTGAAAACGAGGTTAGATGAAAGAGCAGTTTCTTTACTACGGTTCAGAGACCAGAGGCTGTGAAGGTAACAAAAGACCACAGTTGAGCCTTTGTCTCGTTTCGCTACTTTTTTTGGCACTTTTTAAACATATTTTAAACACATTATTTAGGCTCGGGGGGCTCCGGCTCCAGTTCGCGGATTCTGATTCTTGCGGGGGTTGGCCATTAAATCCTCCAGCTACTCTGCTGAGATGGGTGCAATTTTAAAGTGGCTTAAATGATGCTCCATGAATTATTAGCTGCCATGGTTTGTTTTTTAACTTAACCTGGTGGCTAGAACAGCTAGTAGCTACCTCATATGTTCAGTATCGAGCCAAAAAACCTGCCAAAGAAGGCCACTTGCTGTACTTTAACTCTCCATTGTGCCCTTACCTTTAAAAGCTTGCAAGCAACAACTTGCACTGTTTAAATAAATGAAACTATTTTTCTCAACAAATCTTTTATTCATTTTGTCCAACATTTGCAAGCTGCCTGTCAGCCATATAATGTGTAATTGATGCTCTCAATTCAATTAATTCAAACAAAGTAATTGGAACACTCACAAGATGTCACCAAAATCACTTTGTACCTTTAAAATCTTTTGGAAAATGATGTATCTTGCAAAATTAGGGGTGTGAAAAAAAAAAATCGATTTGGCAGTATATTGCGATTTTCGGCCGCCCAATATAATATCGATTTTTCAGCTCCTAATATCAATATCGTCAGTATGTTGTAATGGTTACTTAAATGTGCAAAAACACTAATAATAAACAATAAATAGGTTGTTTTCGAAGCAAATAGTTTTGACTCAATTTGTCCTCTGAATGATCAATATCATCTGATGAACAATAACATCTGCGATACAATATCGCAATATATCATGATATCGTGATAATATCGTATTGTGACCCAATTATCATGATACACATCATATTGCGAGGTCCTTGCCAATACTCACCCCTAAAATATATATATATATATATATATATATATATATATATATATATATATATATTTATTTATATATATATAAGCCTGGTTGATGACCAAAAAGAAGTGCTAATTTGAGGTATTTGATGAAAAGAAATCAAGAGGGACCCGTCAGGAAGACGATCCAAGCCCTGGTGTGTCACATGACCCACAGGCAGGAACCAACAAAACATCTGTCCTCCTCTAAGAGGAAGAATCAGTTCGACCTGCCAACTCACAGGAAACCTTTTCTACATATTTCTAAAAAACTTTCCAAGTAAGATAACATATAGAAAGATAATCCAGCTGTGCAACAT
Source organism: Hirundichthys speculiger (assembly GCA_018398805.1). Classification (NCBI taxonomy): domain Eukaryota; kingdom Metazoa; phylum Chordata; class Actinopteri; order Beloniformes; family Exocoetidae; genus Hirundichthys; species Hirundichthys speculiger. The sequence continues at coordinate 270,601 of JAGFBZ010002627.1, read as the reverse complement.
CCAGGTGTTTTTTCTGCTCATTCAGCCACAGTACACGCACCTAATTTATTTATTTTTTTGTGCATGCACACCAAAATGTCTTGGAAAGAGCTGCGCCGAGCGGCTGCTGCGCAGATAATTCATCTCCGGCGGAGTTGAATTACAAAGTCGCTTTCAAAACAACAGGAAAACGTTAATTGATTTCTAATCAATGTAACCGAGCCGCGCGGGGCGAAGAAAATACCGCGAGCTAGGATTTCCACCAGCTCCAAAGGTCCTGAAAAATGAGGAGCGGCGGAGGGAGGAGGCTTTTTTAAAAAGCTGGAGTCAGTCTGATAGCTCCCCGGGGAGACATTCCCACCCCGGAGTCCCACAAATGACATGTTTGCGTGTAACATAGTACGCTTTCTTTAAGAGGTGACGCTTTAGCGGGAGACGCATTCTTCCCAAGCTCCCCTGCCGGCTAACGCTGAGAGCTAATCTTTCCTCTGATGAGCACAAAACCAGAGCCGGGAGCTCGTACCTGCTCAGGTGAGCAGATTCAACTCCATGTAGGGAAACTCACACACAAACAAACACACACAGCAGATCCAAAGTAAACAAATTAACAGTAATTTTATGTGATTTCTCTTTCAGAGGATTCTTGCGGGCAGATTTATTGGACTATGAAATCCAACATCTGCCCTGCACACAGGCAAATTAACAGGCAATTTGTAGCAATGAGATCTGTTTTAGTTTAAATTGGACCATCACATAAACACAGAAAACAAAGACATTTTCCACTGCTCCGGGCCCAGACGAGCCCACGTTTGTTTTCTGGGGCATTTTTCTCATGGACGGCGCAACGTGAAGACGAGTCGCACGCGGAGCTTCGCCAGCTGAAGTCACGATTTTGATCCGAGTTCCCAAACCGAGGGGAGGGAAGACGCCCAACGACGACGCGTCTTTGATAAACAAAAGGCAAACAAATTGACGTCTACGTAACAGAAAGCAGGGACAGAAACGTTAGCCGAGTTTACAGATCACCAACGTAAAAACATTAAAACTGTCTGGCTTCGACTGCTGATGTTAAACCATTTTCACTTCATCAAGAATCAGTATTTTAATGATCAGCTTTCCAGGAAGCCAATTTGTTTAAATTGAAGGCATATTTGATTATTTTTTTTTCCCAAAACGTGTTGGTCTTAACTTCGTAGCAAAGCAGCGGATAAGACGACCAGGAGTCGGTGACGTAACCGTTACGTCTGCAGACGGATCTGAGCTAAAAACTGACAAAAGATCACTTTAAATTCTACATTAAAGAAATAGGGCTGGGCAAGTCAACGCGTTATTATCGCGTCAAAGCATTGATTTATTAACGCCGACATTTATTTTATCGCGCGTTAACGCATGTTGCTCACATCCCAGATAGCAAACTGACGTTGAATCAACGTTGAAAGAGTGTCAAAAGTGATATTGATTCAACGTTGAAAGCGCAAAGGAATTCCACCCTTTTTCAACGTTGAGGTCGCTGACAACGTTGATTCAACCATTATCTAAATGGTAGTCTGCAGGCACATTGTAGTGTATTTTTACGTTGAATCAACGTCAGGATTCAACCTTCACCTACCATTTAGATGATGGTTGAATCCTGACGTTGATTCAACGTCAGTTTGCTATCTGGGATGCTTTTGTTTTGAAAAGTCTGTTACTGGCTGCTGCGGAACAGGAAGAGGATTGGCAGGTAAATATGTGCATAGAAAAGCTAAAACAGACATGGAGAACGGTAAAAATCGGTGAACTTTACAGTTCAGGTAGCAACTCAGGTAGAAATATTAACAATTCTGTCTGCAACAAAACTTTTAAACCCCTTTGTTCAAGACAATCGTGTCATTCCTCCATTTATCATCAGATCTGCTCCATGTGTTCACTGTCCGGCTCCATCTAGTGGCACAGATGTGTAATAACAACATAAAGTCTCATCCTCAATTATAAAACGACTCCCATTTTTAAGAATCTGACTTCTAGATTAAAATATCGTCCAATATTCGGGTCAATACGGTAGTTTGATTGACTTATTTAACAGCAGATGGGTGTCCTGCAATTGATGGAAATGAGCATCAGAAGATTCTGAGTTCGTCATGATCTGATGTCAGACGCAGAGCTGGAGAGGCTTTGGTTCATCTATTTATGAGCTGAGTTTTCATTCAGATTTTCACAATATTGCAAATATTATAGTATGTGATTCCAGCGCCGCCATGTTAGCTGAACTGCTGCACAAACCCATTTCTGGGTCACTAAACCAGACATTTAAATATTAAAAACAAATTCAGTCCCGTGGCCTGTTTTTTCATTTTGTACTTTTTTTATCCAAGTCTAAAATTGAAATAGCTTGTAATTTTTTGTGTTAGATTAAAAAAATGAAAAACAAAATAAAATGTCACTTTTTAATTTTTTTAATTTTTGATTGACAATTGAATTCATTTTCATTTTAAAGTTCTCCCAGACGGAGGATTCAACAGAAACAAGGTTATTTGTAACAACTGACAAGTTGAACTCCCCGTTAAAAGTTTCTGCTGTTACCTCAGAAATTACCTGTTTTAATGTTCTGATTGTGGCTCAGGATTTTGTTGGTAGACTTTTTTTTTTTTTTCATAAAAAACAGGATGACATTAATGCCCTGGCAGTGGCAATAACCTTTATTTTATTTTACATTTTTAAAGATGAGATTAACACTAAATATGTGTTACTGACAAGTGCTGATGTTAAAAGTGTTTGAACAACAAATGTTATGACACTTTAGTTCATATGGCAGCAGAATATTTACATAAAAATGACCTTTACACTACTTTTGAATTCATTATTTGATTTTCCGTATACAATGCGATTAATCGTGATTAATCAAGGAAATAATGCGATTAAAAATTTTAATCGTTGCCCAGCCCTAAAAAGAAATTTAAAGGAAAAAATGAATACACCTAATTCCAAATTTTCTTGCGAATTCTGGAGCTTATTTTTGCACCTTTTTTATTTTACGTTTTTTTTTTTCCGTTATAAAACAACCCAAGTCACGCAGAACTGTTAATAATTACTCAGCTAACTACTGTAACTGACTAATTGCTCCGGCGCAGCGTTAAACCCGCGGTGAATGACTCACAAATGGACCGGCGCTGCTGGGAATGTTGCTGGAGTTCTTCACGTCTCCCTGCAGCTCGCCGCCGCCGCCGCCGCCCGCCGCTGCTGCAGGAGACCCCGATTGATAGATGGTCTGCTGTGTTGTGACACGGCGATTTTGCACGGGCCGGCGCACCGTCACCGAGGTCCAGTGATCAAAGGAGTCGCGGGGGTCAACAGGACAGTTCGCTGTCTTCACACTCTCTCAGAAACCCGGCACATTTCTGCCTCGTCCCCCGCCGTGCCTGACGGCCGAGGGGTTGAAACAAACTCCCTCTCTCTCCTCTCCGTCTCACTCCTTTTCCAGCTTTTCACTCGAGTGTCACGACTTCATCGAGATAATGGGTTTATTTAGGGGTGATTATTTGTTGTTAAGTGCAGCGGTGAGACCACTTCAGGGGATCAAAGACGTTCTGGCCTCATCTGAAAACTCAACATTTCTGCCCCCCGACCTGAAGAGATTCACTGGGATGGAGATGGAGATGGAGGGGGATCAGCGGACGACTGGAGGCAGCGAGGGAGGGGGGCGGGGGTTGAAAGCAAACAGCCGACTGCCAGTGTGATATATGTTTAAGTCCACTGGGTGCAGAGCAGATACACCCAGCTTAAGATCTTTAAGTCGTCTCAGCAGCCGGGATGGTCGATCCCTGCCGACTGAGACTCGGGCCGGAGCATTATTAAAGAAAAACAAGCTGCGCTTAAACGCCCATATGAAGGCAAAGAAAAGAGCATCTTATCTCCTCTCAAATCAGCTTAGTTTTTTTCAATTAAAGTGCAAATAAAGAATTTAGAGCCTTTGACTGTAAACTTTGAAGTCAACGTATACAAACGTAGAAAACAACTGCAGCCTTAAATGTGACACCAGAAACTGAAAACTAATGGACAAAATCCAGAAGATGCACATACAGTGATCCCTTATTTTTCGCGGTTAATGGGGCACCATCAAAGATTCAACATCCGCAAACGGGAGCCGGAGCCCCCCGAGCCTAAATGATGTGTTTAAAATATTTAAAAACCCGCAAAAAAGTAGCAAAACAAGACAAAGGCTCAACTGTGGTCTTTCTGTTTCCTTCACAGCCTCTGGTCTCTGAACCGTAGTAAAGAAACTGCTGCTATTGTCCTATTTTTGGCTCGTAATTAGCGGCTAACATGCTAACAACACCAAAAGAAAAAGTCTGGTTTTCTCTGCATGGAACGGGAACTTTATTCTGGTACTGCAGGAACTTGTAACATCACACAGGTTGTATTGTTGGGCTCCTGTCGGTTAACGGTTTCCCTTTTTCGTTCTGCCGTCCCACGACACACACTACATTACCCATAAGGCCACGTTCTTAAAGGGGCCAGGCTGGCTCACAATATTTCTTCGCAGTGAGAGAACGCGCACAACATCCTGCAATATTTCCGCAATTTTTTCTTGATTTTTTTTTTTTATTAGATTATATATTTCTGAAAAATCTGCGAATAACTAAAACCGCAGAACTTAAAGCGCGAATTGGCGAGGGACCACAGTATTCAGCACTTCTTCAAGCTGTCATGTTAATTAGCGTTATTAAAATCTGCGTCCACCACAGTCACTCAGGAGGATTTTCTGCAATGTTCAGCTCAAAACTAAATCTTATTGAATGTCTAAGCTGGAGGAAATTGTGCCTTTCACCAAACTACATGCAAATGTGCATTATTTGTCAGATGTCAGATTTTCAAAAATAATGTCCGACTTCTATTTCAAGCAAACAAAATGAAAAACAACATCCCCGCCAACAACGCCACTTCCATTAACAGCTAACTGTCCACAGGAACCACCGTTTAGGGATTTATTTATTCATTCTGAGCCTCTAGAAATATATTTGATCCAGCGAGTAACATAATATACAGCAGTGCTGGACCTGAATATGAGGATATCTGGATATTTGTTCATTAGGCGGACATCCAATGTTCAATATTTTGTTCAATATTTTGTAACCAGATTTGTTTTTTTTAATTATTATTTTTTATTTCTAGGACTAGCCAGCACTCAGTCACTGGTGGTCAGAACTAGTATGCAGTATGTACTGCGCACTTGCCTGGCGGTTGTTAGTACGTAGTATTAGGGTTGTAGCGATACACTAATCTCGCAATACGATACACGACCTCCGGCTAACGATACGATATATATATATCGATATTCATCTTACAATACATTTACATCATTTTCCAGAAGATTTTAAAGGGACAAAGTGATTTTGGTGACATCTTGAGAGTGTTCCAATAACTTTGTTTGAATTAACTGAACTGAAAGCATTACACATTGATTACAGGCAGCTTGCAAATGCTGGACAAAATGAATAAAAGATTTGTTGAGAAAAATAGTTTCATTTATTTAAACAGTGCAAATTGTTGCTTGCAAGCTTTTAAAGGTGGAACATGGGGGTTTGAAAGAAACTTATCGATATTATAGAATATCGATACTCGCGCCTGAAAATTGATACTCGATACAATACCGATATATATCGCAGAATCGATAAAATCGCTCAGCTCTGCGTAGTATGGTGATGTAATAAACAACTCTGCTTCAGCACAAGAGGAAAACTGTCACACTGCAGTATAAAGACTGAGGCCCCGATCGAACACTTTCTCTTTCCCATTAACACTAGCCACTACCCACAAATTGCGTGTATAGGAACCTCCGCTAACCGCTAATCCAATCTTCCGCTCGCTAAAGTCTCTACCCGTTATGCCGACTCCCTTACTCACTTTGTAGGTGTGGCAATGAGCGTGTCCTTTTGCCCTTTCCGTAAACTTGGTATCTTGCGATCACGGGTAGCAGCTGGTCAGACCACCCACTACCCGCTACTCGCATGTCGGCGCGTACAAGAGCGCCTCCAAATGGCATCGATGTGCTTCCACCTGGTCACATGTGGACGTGCACAAATGGCTCTACCTCTGGAATTAACTCTGATTTGGCCTCAGTTGAACCCCTGAGAAAATAGCAGAGATCGTCTTAAACGGCTTGATCGCCAGTTAAACCATAGACGACCAGAGTGTGTTTACTGGGAGGACACCGACTATCTGGGACTTTCAGGTAGCCGATAGGAATTGTATGTGTAAAATTATTTATATGTATATATCAGTGCAGAGGAGGAGGAGTCCCAGACGAGCTGCGCATGAGAGCTGCTCCGATCTGGATGAAGAGACCCTCCATAGCGGTTAGCGGGTAGCGCAACCTGCTCTTAAAGGAAATGGCTACTGACGCACTGATTGGTTTAACAGGTGGAACGCCCTAACCACTCCTATGGATAATGTAGCGGGTAGCGCAGGTGAGATAGCGGGTTTAGGGAGGTGGAAGATTGCATTATTTGCGAGGAAACGCCCCTCCCGCTACCCGCTATCCCTTAATAGTGGATTTAGCAGATCTGGCGGAAGATCGGACCCTTGGACTTGTCGGGTGCACACTAGAAACTTTCCAGGAACCATCTTGGTACTTCTCGCATACTGCAGATTGTGCTGCCGTTCTCATACTGCATGCTGCATACTACATATGGGCAAAATCAGTATGTACTAGTGAAATAACATGTGTTTTCAACAACAGCCCAGGTCACGTTTCAGCCATCTTTGAGTCCAAAACTCGCAAGAAAGCATCTTCCATGACAGCAGGAGTTTGGTTGGGAGGCTGGATTTCCGTCTACTTCATCAGTAATGGAGGACCCCTCCTCCCACTTGAATGTGAAGTGATGGCGGTCAAAGTTGAAACCCAGAGTCCATCCATCTGCTCCTCCAAGACTGACGCGAAGCTTGATGTGGATCTTTCTCAGCGGTTGTCTTGTTTCCACCTGATCTTCCTCGGTCCCGTTCGGTCCTCACAGGTTCTGGAGTTCAGAAATGACGATGCATGAGGATCACATTTTCGTGGTAGGTCCAAGCGTTTCGCAGCACCTTTTATTTTCCATCTCTGAGTGTCGGCAGAATTATTTTTTTTTTTTGCATTTTATGCAGCCAAAAAAATAATTAAAAAAAAAAAAAAAAAAAAAAAGATCTCAGAAATAGATCCTAGAAATAGTTTCTAGGAAAACAGAAGAACCATTTATATGTATCAAACCTGCATGTTTCGCACTTTTTTTAATTTCTCCAGATATTTACGTGACAGCAGCTTGATGGAGTTCAGCTCCCTCCGCTCGGTTCATCTGAAGCGACAGAAGAGACCGGAGGGTTTTCTAAATCGCCTGGAACGACGATGCATCTTTATGATAAATATGACATCCGCCTCCTTCCATCGGTCCCATCTGTTTTTACGCTCGATACGCCGCGTCCAGCTGCTCTGACCGATTCTCAACTGTGCCGTGAAAATCCATCATGCTATGAACATTTATTGCTCCAAATCAACTTCCCAGACACTGAGGTATGAAAACAGCGGCTCGGAGACAGACGACGTCCAGAAGCCGACCCCGGGAATGACTCACACAACTTTCTTCTCCTTTTAAAAACCTCGGTCCGACGCCAGCCGAGGCCGGCGAGGCGAAGACGGCAAACTGCTATTTGCCATGCTGTAACAATTAATTAGGAGACGCTCAAATTACCTGAGCGGTCCTGAGACAGTCGACCGAGGAGTTCCCAGCAGGAGGGAAAGACACTGGGACCACCCAGGACGCACATCTTTAAAATAACAGTAAACAGAGACGGTAGCGGCGGCGGCGGCGGGAGCGACGTCGCCTCGAACAGACACCGACCGAAGCTTCCAGGCCGTTTCAGGCTTCACGCCAGCGTTTTCAGACGACCAAAGGTCACATCTGAAGCCCGGTATCTCTGCTGGTTCCTTTAGGACGGTCACAGCTCCACATCCTGCACCGCCGCGCCGCTCATTTGTTTAATATTGTAACCGTTTTCACAGCCAAAAGACGGAGCTGGTGAGGACAGACGTGGAAGCTGAGGAGTCTGCGGTCAGCTTGTTTTTATTGTCTTTCCGATGTGGCTTGGCGGGAAGCCCGCGTCTGCGCGGCCCGATGCGGCGCTCGTTTAAGTGTTCACACTTATTCTGACAACGTTGGCAGATTTTATGGACGCTACAAACTGAGGTTTCGCCGCTTTTTGCTCCGAATAAATGAAAAATGGATCATTTCTGCCTCTAACTGCAGGCCTGGAATCAGACGTGGAGGAGTTGACGAGGAAAACGCTCGTTTCAGAAAAGATTTCACTCGAAATGATTCTTTACTCTCGTATCGAACCGACTAGTCCGGGCCAGGCTCGGTCCACTCATTCATTTTCTGTAAACTCAGAGGAAAGCAATCCAACCTTCCTTTATTAAAGCTGAAGAAAAGACGCAGAGGTTCTCCTTTGAGTTCCCCGACGCCGAGGCTCGTCTGAAATCAGATTTCAGAGACGACTTCTCCGAGTGCAGTGTTGGGCAAGTTCACTTTCTACAAGAACTAGTTCAGTTCATAGTTCATAGAAATTAAAATGAACTAGTTCAGTTCACCATTTCTTTTTTAATGTTGCTGCGAGCAATTATTTGTCAAAATGATTACCACTGCCCATATACTACACCACCACAAACGGCATTTATTTTATCCATTTTAACTGTCGAAAACTATTGGTCCAATTCTGAATCCTGAACCAACCAGGGTTCACATTAGCATTAGCATTAGCATTGAAGGGACAGTCCATGTAAAACTGTCATTTCTGTTTCAGTTTCTCTACAGCAGCCATTCCTAAACTTCAGAACACCAAGGCCCAATTTGAAATGTGAAAAATCTCCACGGCCCACCAGAACCTTTAATCACAACTGTGATCAATGTGATTAATGTAAGGGGTCAACAAATAAGGTGACACTTGTCATATTAAGTTAAGATGACAGTAGAATAATGCTTAACTGGTTTGTTTTATTACTTCTTAATGTTTTTTTTAATCATGTCATGAATATTTTACAGTAATTAAAAACATATCTAAAAAAGATCGAGGATTTAAAACACATTTGTTTAATTTTAATGACCTCTCACGGCCCACCTGCAGTCCCACGACGGCCCACCAGGGGGCCACGGCCCACACTTTCGGAATCACTGCTCTACAGTAGATTAAAAATATGAGGAAAAACTTGCTGCCAAATGGTCTTTATTATAAAACAAAAACAGGTCCTTAAGGTGCAAATGTTTTTTTCCCCCATTTCAATATTTCAACCCCCCCGGCAGTCGGGGGTCTCCTCCAGCTCTGGGTAACTGTAGCTCTCACCTTCCTTCATGATCATTTTAAACGTTTGATGACGTAATTGTTAGCGTGACAGCCGTGTTGCCATGTTTGATTGATTTCCTCAGATACATATCAGGCTCGTTTGTGGTGGATTTTAAATGGGGTTCGCTGGAAACCTGGAACGGTTTTGACCGTGCGTGAACTTTGAAAGAGCGTCGTTCACAACTGCCCAAATGAACTCGTTCACGCCCCCCGCTGGTGAAGAAGAAAGAGAGCGCGCTCAGTTCACGTTCACACAAAATATGAACTAGTTCGTGAACTTTCGTTCAATAAACGTGTTCAGGCCGAGCAGACGTCGCTCTGATGCACCCCAGTTGAGTTTATCCTCTCCATCAACCCGTCCCCACCCCAGGGAGTCAGACACCGACAGACTCCCATGATCCTCAGCTTCATCACGTGTCGCATCTTATTAAAGTTTGCACTTTACGCTGTTCATAGACTCTTCCGTCGTTGGAGGAAAAAACTGAATTCAGCTCAGTGATGCAGAAATGGCTGATTTTCAGCTTCTACTGTTACGTCCGGGTCAAACCCCCAGAACTGTTGCTCGTGTGCCCAGCGTGAACAGTTTCAGTCCAGATGAATGTTTAGTCTGATGTAAACTGAACTAAGATGTTCGAACTACAGTTTCAGCCAGACTCGTGCCGTCTCTAGACAGCATATAAGAAGTTCGGCCTCAGATTAGTTCTTAGTTCAATACGATCCATAAAACTGCTAAACGCAAGTCAAAGCTCAGTGGGAGGACGTTCTTCAGAGCGACCGGGCCCCGATACTGAGAGCTCTGTAACCCGGACGAGCTCTGAACGCCGCTGCGACCGCATCAAAAAACAAACCCCAGACAGAACAAAGGCAGCCGTGGACGGGCCGAGGCTCGGCTGAGGCCGAGAGCTGACAGTGACTGATGCGCCGCCGGTCATTCACACACTCGGCCCGGCGTCTCCAAAGGCTTTCTGAGGAGAGGAAGCACATGGAGGTCAGACTAAACAAAGACCCGGTCCACCCCGGACTCTGCGGGGACTACAAAGGCCAAAGCTGCTCCTCTCAATCCGCTTTGACTCCAGATCAGATCAGATCAGAGCCGTCAGCAGGTAAACTACTTAGAGGCTCCAGCTAATCCAGCACACATGTAACTGTTGGTGATGAAAGTGTTACCTTCCTGTCAGAGGAAAAAAAAACTTATCTGTCAGATCAATGCTCACTTAAACTGCGCATAAATAAATTGCAGCAAAAATATGGAAAAACTGAAAAACCAGTTGAGTGAGTTTTCAGCCTAAAAATTGAGCTCATTGAGTGTTTTTTTTTTTTTTTTTTTTTTTTTTTCTTATTATTACAAGACAAATGGATTTTGAGGTTTCCACACAGCCTACATGTTTTTAATTTCTTCATTTACATTTAAGGCAATCAGATGGTTCATCCACAGAAATGTCACAATTTTAACTGCAGGGATCAAGTGACCCGTCGTGTAATTCACTTATTGTGGAACTCAAGTCACTTGCGTTAACTGAAAATAGTAGGGATGCACGATAACTGTTTTTTAAAACTGATACCGATAACCGATAACACACACACATATACCTAAGATCATTACATCAATACTATGAACAAAATCAAAAATAGTTTTGACTTTTTACATGAACAGATATTTATTTTTTCCAATGAAAAACTATTGGCAAGCCTCTCAAACATTTTCATAAAGCTATCAAACAAACCTATTTGATATCTCACATCAACTTAAATAAGGTTCATTACTGACTGATATAAAAAATAAAGGCTCCTTGAACTGATGGAAATACATGCATCAGAATTACTAACTGAAAAAGATTAACATTTAAAGGATTTTGGCTTGTGGTTCCATTTAAATTAATACCTTTAATTAAAGTAAATGAGGTTCAGTAGCTTTTATTTTTAATCTCATGGAAGCTTTAGATGAGAGGAATGAGGGAGAGGAGAGGCTGCTGCTGGCTTGCGCATGTTAGCATTAGCTTCCGTTAGCGCGATTTCAAAACTCCATGGAAGCGATTGTTATATTGTAGGTGGCTGATCAGGTTTTACGTATTAAAGCTTGTGCTTCCCTCCTCGTAGAATTCACTCGGAGGATTCGTCACAAATAACCACCAAACTATCTTCTTCTGAAACTTTAACGAAGTTCCACGCCGCCATGTTTGTTGTGATCAGCGCTGTGCTGCAGGCTGCATTCAAGGTGTAACGTAAATTACGACGTTTCCTCGTTTGCTAGTTGTTCTTTCAGCCTTTTCTATTTTTTCTTTTTTATGTGTAACATGTGGGAAAATACTGCGAATATCAATTCAAGTCAGCAACTAATAAAATTATGACCAAGTTAACGAGTTGTTTTCTGGCATGAGGGGGTATTCTTGATTTTCCTGATTGAGTAATCGTTTTTCTGATTATGCCGATGTTACTTGAACATAACATTCACTGCCGCATATTCAAGGCTCAGAGGGAGCGAGGCACTGCTGTGTTGACAAAAATATATATGTTATCGGGGCTATTTGTCGTGATAATCGGACTTATCGGGATGACGTCATAATTTCCTGTTATCGGCCCGATAGTTATCGTGCACCCCTAGAAAATATCCCCGTTTCTCCTCCCTTGAAGCCGGATCTGCAACCACCTTGCGAGGTTTGTTTGCACATGTAAATGCAGGCTTGTAGTTTTGACCAGGCTGGAGGTCAGAAACATCAATGTGGAGATAAAACAGTCCAGCTTGGCCAACCACAGACTTTCCGTTTGCAAAAATCATCTCGTGAAATGGATCCGTTACCCCTCCAATTCACAGTTATTTCCACCGGTACAGAATGTACCAAACCAGTCCCGACGGGGCGGACTTTATTTAATCGTTCATTCAGGAGCGTCCAGGAGTTACGTCAACAGTTTCCTGCAACATCATCTCCGATGTCTCCTGTTAAAGCATCACAGTGCTTCATTTCTGATTGGTTGAGCCTCCACCGGTTCTCCTGCAGCCGTCGGTGCTGCTCCCTAGAAATCAAAGTCGAATCCAGAGGAACCAGAGCATTTCTCTGTACTGAACAGAAAAAGAATATGAATGGCTGCCCAGGCTAACGATCAACAGTTTCAGCTGCAGACCACCACCAGTAATTATGAGATAATTATTCTTTCATATGGCGGTTTGGTTTGTGCTCATGACTCGACGCAGGGAAACTGGCAGGAAATTAAGTCCGACGACGAACGTCCACGAGACCCGCGGTGAAAAAACTACACCGTGGAAGCTTCTCAGCTCACAAACAAAAGTTGAAAACAGCAGAAGAGGCTTCTGTGCAACATCACCGAGCAACTGGAAACCCACATCGAGACAAAGAGAAGGAAAAAAAAGAAAGTCTGAAGCATTTCTGTCCAGTTCAAGCGGGCAGGTCTTTGTTTAACTTGCTTATAGATATAAAGTGTGTGTTGGTTCCAACAGTTAAGAACATCTTTGCAGCAATCAGAAAAAAAATATTTCTTCCCCTGACACAGCTCTATATCAAAGAATAGTAAAATAAATTCTTAAAAAAGGCCATAAAAAGGACCATGAACATTTTCTTTCATCAAGCTCAGATGTTGGATAAACATCTTGTCAAGATCGGTATTCAAGGATCAAGCATTTTCTTTTCGGTTCTGCATGCTAATGACTGCATGGCGTGTTTCTGTATGTGTGCATTTAACCTTATTCTGCAGTGCGTCTGTGTGTGTGTGTGTGTGTGTGTGTGTGTGTGTGCGTGTAAAACAAACTACAAGCATGTGGAGTCATCCCACTTAAGAACCACGGCACCAGACTCATCCAGCCAAGCTCCCAGAAAATCCAGTCTTGAACTCCTTCCAGTATCTGAGAGACGTCTTAATAACTGTAGAATTAAACTAATTATCAACGACGGCGGTGCCAAGCTCAGGAAGCTCTGTGAATCTGGACCTCGGCCTATCTCCTGCTTCTAAAAACATGTTGGAAACAGATTCAGTTTCCTCTTTTTTTAATTTCATCTTTTATTTGTGAGCGCAGGAGGCTCTTTTCAGGGACGAGACACGACACCAAATTCAAACGGTTGCGATCCAGTCAATTAAAATTCTTCCACGTTCTTCCAGGAAAAAAAAAAGCAGACGAAGCCGACTTTCTGCTGCCACGGCTGCAGCGACGCAAACGACTTCGATTCCCGCCAGTGCGCGCGGATTCAAGGGCGAAGCCGTAATGAGCAGTGGCATTAATGATACTGCAAGACGTGCTCCGCCGGAGCCCAGATTACCGCAGTTAACGGGGTTTGTAATGGGGTGCTTTCTCTTTCTGAGAAGACAGAAAGAAAAAGATGAAGAGCAGAATTCAATCACGTCTCGGTGCATTACTGGAGAGCAGAGAGAGGATGTGCAGTCATCACCGCTAAAATATCCAGAAATTACTCCGACCAAACTGGAGGGAAGCCTCCTTATTTGTCTTTGCTGTCCTTGTTTGAATTTCTGCAGGTCCCTCTAAGCTTTTCCTTTTCCTCATCATTATGTAAATAAGACGGCCGAAAGAGGATTTCAACAAATAAACTCCACAGCGGCATGAGTTACCGGTATACCGGTTCATACCGGATACCGGTGTTGATTTTTCTCATGATATGAATTTTTCATATACCGTAATACCGGTGAGTATGTACTGTAGCGTACACAACGTTGGGAACGCCGCGCGGCGGAACGTAAGTGCCGCGGAACATTGTTTGACAGGGGACTGTTTTGCAGTTGCACTGGAGGCACAACACGCTACTAGCTTATGGTTGAACGGTGATGGCTGCAAACAGTGGAAGCTCCAGAACGGCAACATGAGACTGAGGAACTTCTTCCTAAACGAGGAGTCGTGTCTGTCATGTGGAAGTTCTTCGGATTTAAAAAAGACGACGTCCAACAAACTACAATAATCTGCAAATATTGCCGAGCTAAAGTTGTAGCCGCGGGAGGCTACACCAGCCTGGTGTTGCCTCCCGCGGCTACAACTTTAGAATGTCATTTACATTGTGAAGTTAATGTTGATTTTATTTTCAAAAATATGTTTTTTCAAGTTGGTTGCTAAATTTGAAAAATAAAAGGGTTCTGTATTTTAACTGCAACTATCATCATTCTGATTCCTTCACTTAATTAGAATAACGAGTGCCACCTCTTTGTAAATAGTATCATTTTGTAAGGCCATGCAAACCTGTATTAATACTAGTGTAGATATGAATGTTTTTCTACAATATTCACTCCTCGTGACAGTAAAATAGGTCATTCTAAGCTAATTTACTGCAGCAATTCCTCTAAATAATTAGAAAATGTGGTTAACACTAGGGATGCACATGGTTAACCGTTTAACCGCTAACCGATAACAGTAACTCTAACTGATTAATACTAACGGTCAATTTTGTTTTTAAGATACGTAATTCAATCAACTCATGGGGGCGTGTCGACAGGTGCAACAGGCCTCTGATTGGTCAATTCTACATCCGCGTAGAAAAGAGCGCGTCATTAAAAAAATGAGGAAGTAGCCACATCTGTACGATTCTGGTTCTCCACACCACAAAGACAGCACATATTCTAGTAATTCATGGAGGGAGATAGCGATGAATGTGGGTCTGGATACGGCCGAGACGGTGAGGAAGTGGAAAAACGCAAGAGATACGTTTAGTAAGTTTAGCTAGTTCGTGATTGTCGCTCTTGCGTTGTGGCGTGGAATAACATAGCAGAGACCGCGCTAGTATAAATCAAAAGTGACGGCGGCATCTCTGCGACAAGCTGACGGCGACACATTGCCGCGAGAGTAAACACGGGGAAGTGTCCACATGCGTCCAAGACAACGCGCACAACATCGCGGCAGCCAACCCTCCCGGACTTATCGGTTAACGGTTATTAATCGTTAAAGGGCGTTGGTTAACGGTCATAAAAAAAATCCAAAATGTGCATCCCTAGTTAACACCCAGTTGTGCCTTCAAAAAAAAAAAAAAAATACCGTGATATACTGTGAAACCGATATAATTTTGAAAAAATTTTTGGTCATACCGCCCAGCACTAGCATGAGTCACACCCGTTACTTGAAATCTGACGGATTAGCAGCAGCAGATAACAGCCGCCGTGCATTCCCCCCCCCCCCCCCTGCTCTATGAAACAGGGTCTGTGTGGAAATCAATAAATCAGTCCACAGTCTGGAATCAGACATCTCATTTGAGGTATTTGGGTATTTTGGATTTATTGCGACCCCCCCCCCCCCCCCCCCAACCCACCCATCACTGACCAACGCAGCACTTTCTTTACTGGGGAATACACCGTCGAGAAGTTTATAGAGGGAGCACTTAAGTTCACAGACGGGTTTACTGCTGGCTCCGTGCACTTGGTGTGAAATAAACACTTCTCTTAAAAATCGTTCGCTTCTCAATAGAGAGTTAAAAACCCACAGAGCAGTGGAGACAGAGACCCACTGAATCTGCAGCCTAATTTGATTTATTTTTATCATCTGTATTCCTAATTGTGAGAAAAGTTAAATACCCGGGGCTCCGAGTGCTCGCAGACGACGGCTGACGCTCGTTTTCGGGTCACGCTGTGCAATAAATTTGAATCCATGCAGCCATGAATAACAGCAGTTGGAGGCAACGAGCGACAACTCGATTCTGTTGAGGGATTTCACACCCAGCAAGCTCGAAATGCAAATAAGCATGTTGGTAGTGACAAGTTAAAGTTTTTCTGTTCGGCGTGAACAGATAAAACTACAGAGTACTAGAGGGAGGCTGGTTAATCAACCTCGTTTTAGCCAGAGATGATTCAAAGCACAATAAAAGTACATAATATACACGCTACACACATTAAAATGCAAATAATTCAGTCAAAGGCAATGGTGAGAAGATAAAGTTTTATGTGATTTGAGAAGGGCGAGCCTTGAAGCAGACGTGTAGGTCTGTGGAAGTTTATTCCACGTATATGGAGCGTAAAAACTGAAACCAGCCTCCCCTTGTTTACTCTCAACCCTCGGGACAAAAAAAAAAAAAAAAAAAGGCAGGTCTGTTTCAGATTACATGAGATGCCTGAAAGGTTCGTATACCTGAGAGCTTTATAAACCAGTAACGTTGTTTTAACGTCAACACTTTTCTGGCCGGAGGGAGGACTCGAGCTGCAGCGTTTTCAAATCAGCTGTAGACGTCCCATCAGAACCTGTGAATAGACAGCTACCGTAATCTAATCTGCTAAAGATAAATGCATGGACCGGCTTCTCTAAATTCCTCTGCTGCAGCCTGATTTATGTCCACAGCAACCCTGCACGGAGCCCACGTATAGCACCTACAAACAAGAACAGCGCTACGAAGCAGAACAGTCACACTGGCTGCAGTCTGCGCTGAGCAGATGTGTAGTAACATTTGTGGAGCGGTGCACGTCAGGGTATGGCATAGTTTACCATACGGTTCCCCTTTCTCCTTTAGGTCCAAAGATGGTGAAAATCTTGGCAGCTATTTATTTGTTCAAGCCACTTCATAAGATCTAATAAGGGACAATATTTAAAGACACTGATGATGCATACATTTGAATGTCATCTGCAAAACTAAAATAACAGGTTTTGTTGCTTTGCATAGTCTGAGCCCGGGGAAGCAGGTCAATGTTGAACAGAAGAGGCTCCAGGATAAACCCCTGAGGAACTCCATGTGATGGTTTTGCTCACTGACATGTAAATTTAAAAAAAAAAAGAGGCTCCAGAATAAAACCCTGAGGAACTCCACGTGATGGTTTTGCTCACAGACATGTGAATTTAAAAAAAAAAAGAGGCTCCAGAATAAAACCTTGAGGAACTCCACATGTAGGTTTGGCTCACCGACATGTAAATTTAAAGAAAAAAAAAAGAGGCTCCAGAATAAAACCCTGAAGAACTCCACGTGATGGTTTTGCTCACCAACATGTAAATTTCAAAAAAAGAGGCTCCAGAATAAAACCCTGAGGAACTCCATATGAAGGTTTAGCTCACCGACATGTTAATTTAAAAAAAAAAAAAAGAGGCTCCAGAATAAAACCATGAGGAACTCCACGTGATGGTTTTGCTCACCGACATGTAAATTAAAAAAAAAAAAAAAGGAAAAAAAAAAAGAGGCTCCAGGATAAAACCCTGAGGAACTCCACATGATGGTTTTGCTCACCTACATGTAAATAAAAAAAAAAAAAAAAATAAAGAGGCTACAGAATAAAACCCTTAGGAACTCCACATGAAGGTTTAGCTCACCGACATGTAAATTAAAATAAAAAAAAAAGAGGCTCCAGAATAAAAACATGAGGAACTCCCCGTGATGGTTTTGCTCACCGACATGTAAATAAAAAAAAAGAAAAACAAGAGGCTCCAGGAAAAAACCCTGAGGAACTCCACGTGATGGTTTTCCTCACCGACATGTTTAAAAAAAAAAGGCTCCAGAATAAAACCCTGAGGAACTCCACGTGATGGTTTTGCTCACCAACATGTAAATTAAAAAAAAGAAAAAAAGAGGCTCCAGGAAAAAAAAAAACCTGAGGAACTCCACGTGATGGTTTTGCTCACCGACATGTTAAAAAATAAAATAAAATTGCATGGATGCAAGATAATTCCTGTCTTTTAAATGGGATTTAAAGCAGCTGTGGACAGAAGGACCAATGCAGTTTTTTAATCTGTCAAGTTATATGTTGCTGCACTGGGATCCAGTAAGACGAAAGCTTTGCCACTGCCTGTACTTGGTTAGATACCACTGATTACTATAAGAAGAGCAGTCTCGGTGCTGTGACGAGGACGGAAACCTGACTGGCTGAAATAAAAAATAAAAAACTATAAAGTGAGAGAAACTAAATCGTAGTGAAAATGTCTTTTCTTTTTGTGTGATTTTATCCAGAAATAGGAGGTTTGATATCACCCCACAGTTACATAAATAGCTTTATATTTATCTACGTCTGACAGAGAAAAGACTCGACACCTACCTCGCTTTGGTGGAGTTTATTTCCACTGCATGCAAAGTGTGGCAGCACAGCAAGACGACGACAAATGACCCCTGAAATAGGACTGCGTGATGTATTTAAGTCGGAGAGACAAAGTTACAGAGAGATAGGAAAAAGGAAAAAAAAAATCCAAAAAGGACAATAATAGTCCTTGGAGCTGCCGTCTTCCAGCAGCAGGCGCCTGGAACCGTAAACTGCATATTTTCAGTCTAAATATGAAAATCATGAGTGACTCTGAAAACCTCATATCTATATTTATTTTTCTACCACAGGTGAACAGGTATTTTTTATTTTATTTTAAAGAGGCTTGGTTGTGCTGCTGCTGCTTCTAGAGGCTGTGGAAAGACACCTGACGTGAGTAAAGGTGTTAACAATATGCCAGAAGTCTGAAACGAAGCAACGTGAAGGCATTCTTGAAGTTTGCGGGCAGAAAGACAAGACGGCAGGAAGAAGGTGTTGAAGTATTCCTTCAAAATGACGCAAACTTTAAAAAAAAAAAAGCCCCTTTGTGCCGTTTAAAGTGTCGTCACTGTGCATGTCAGTTTACTTTAAAGGGAATAAATGAACCGATCAAAGACGTTTAAGACAGATTATTAACGAAAACATTGCTTTCCTATGTCCAAATAAGTGGCAGAGAGCTGTTTTTCTAAGTCAGCTCGTAAACAGCTACACATTTCTTCAGCCAGCTCCAGCAGCCAAGTGAGAAACTCTGAAGACAGCACACAGCTATGTCCTGAGCCGTGACGGGCGGCAGACAGGCCCGTTTTAGGTGCCTCATGCATATTAATGCGCCTATTTAGACGCATTAATACTGCATTTCAAGTAACCGCGACACGCGTCGAGTCATCTCCTGTTACCGCTGCCTCGGGCGCTTTCTGATGCAACTGGATCGACCAAACACGCCGGCCCACTTATCCAAACCCAATCACCACGAAACCCACTCCAAAAATAAAAACACAAGTTGAAACTACGCTGAGAAAAGCCCGTGTTGTTTTCCTGCGAGGCCTAATATTTCTCAGCCGCTTCTCGCGCGCCGCTCGTGTGATTTACTCTAAAGCAAATAACCGGCGAGAGTGAAGCGCGGCTCCAAGACCAGCATCCGAGCGCTGCCAACACAAATCGTGCTACTTATCATTCCACAGTAAACATGTCTCTGCATTACAAGCGTTTCTGACCAACAACCTTTACTTTCTGCACACTGTAAAAAAAAAAAAAAAAAAAAAGTAAAAATTTTACTGACACAGATATTTTTCTGTATTTTTAAAATACCATTTAATTTACAAAAATAGACTGTGATTTTACATGTCAAATGTAAAATAACATTAAATCACTAACTGAAAACGCAATATTTCTGTTCTTTTACCATAAAAAAAAACCATTAGAAATACATATATTTATTGTTAAAATACGTTCACAAATATATAGTGATTTCACGAATATTTGTCTGTTATTTAAGGGAATAAACTGTAAAATTCAACTTTAAAACTCTAAAAAAAAAAAAAAAAAAAAAAAGGAAAAAAATCATTTAAAATTACTGAGGAATTAATAGTAAAAATTTGTAATTTTACTATAATTTCTTTGTTAATTGACTAATATTTTCATTGAAAATAACTACAATTACTCTCATTTCTAGAAGGTAACATTTATTAACATTATATTAATAAATTATTATTAATTATATTTATTTTGAAAGGACATCTAAAGAGCAATTAAATGCTTTCAATAAAGCATTTCTCTGATATGCTGCTAGTGATCTGGCAGGTCCTTTTGGGTCGTTTCCCAGCATCCTTTGCAGCCCTGGTTGTTTAGGTGCTTATCTGTGTTTATTTGTTAGCTATTTAATTTAATGCTGCCATGTAAAGTCTGTTGCTGGTTTGACCCCCTGTTGATTCAGACCCCTTACAAGTCTGTCTGTGTTTGAATGAGTACCCGTGAGTTTGTTTAATAAAGTGTGTTACACTTAAAACTTGCTCTGTGCAGAATCACAAGGCTGATTAAATAATCCTTGTACCTGTGCCAAGACTATCAAGTGTGGCAGACCAGGATCTGCTACAAAATTGTAACACAGTGTTAACAGTGCTCACAGGAGTTAGCCACCAGCTAATAGCACATGGTGCCCTTTTGTACACTAAAAAAAAATGACACTTTGGATAAACTTAAAAAAAATCATGGAAACAATTTCCACGTGAATAAATTGTGCCCTTCCAACCTTTTTAATTCAGTCAATCAAACTTAATTTACTTGAGTTGGTCCAACTCATGTTGATGGTGTTGCTTTAACTCATCATGAGTTGAAGCAACTGTTTTCAGATGAGTTAGAGCAACAACATCAACATAAGTTGGACCAACCCAAGTAAATTAAGTTTGATTAACTGAATTAAATAAGGTTGGAAGGACATAATTTATTCGTGTGGAAATTGTTTCATTATTTTTTTTAAGTTCATCCAAAGAGTCATTTTTTTGAGTGTACAATTCAAAGGCTACAGTCCTTAAAATTGTAGCAATTTTAAACCCAATATGTAGTTTTTCAACAGTTTGACATGTTTTGATTATTTTTTGTGCCATATACTGTTATATTACATCAAACAAATTATTATACAACTTCTTTACATAAAAAAAATGTCATTGAAACCAATTAATAACAGCACATTTCTGTAAATTTAAGGATTATTATGCGTAATACAGCATTTACTTACCATATTTCTATGTAATTTAATTGTTTTAAAATTTGAAAATGTTTCTAATTTAATCTTAAAAACAACCTGAAAATAATGCAAAATCTTGTTAAAATTACAACTACAAACTGTATTTTTATGAGAAAGTAATTTTCTGCTATTTCACTGTATTTTTCTGGCGCCCCAGCTGCCTGGAAAATTACCGTTTTTTTACGATTTTTCTTTTACAGTGCATGCTTTGCATCCTTTGCCTGTTGAGAGGAAACATTTTTGCATATCAGCAGTGTAACCGTATAATACGGAGAGTGGAAACCTGGAATCCAAAGTGTCTGCAGAAGTCCCCCTGCCATTTCACAGACAGTGTTAAAACTCACTAAAAATTATGACGCTTCAGGCTTCCTTTTTTCCGACGCGCACGAGCCACTCCGGCTCGTCGCAGGACGGAGAGGAGCGGGAAAGTGACGGGGGCCGTCTGCAGGAGAAAACGCTTCGCCTGTTTTACATTCAGCCGCCGCGCGCTGCTTTGTTTCAAGCCGCTTGGCCTGACTGCAGGTCTGGCCTGCTGATTGCACTGATAGACGCGCAGGAATCTGGCGCCGGCTGCCAGAAACCACAGAAGAAAGAGGAGAGGACCCTCAGTCTGCCGCCGGCCTGGTAAACACCAGCGGTCCCCCTCCTCGGTATGCAGGGTTTATGTTGGCCCGGAGAGGAGCTGCAGCTCCGAGGAGGTGCCAGTCTGTGGTCTGCTCGCTAGAAAACAATTATTTTTAATGAACGCAAAAGGAAAACAAATAGCTGGCATTAGCCGCGCGGTCTGCAGCGCAGACCGTGATCGCTGCTGTTGCGCAATCAGACGCGTAACCTGCACAGACACGCAGCCGAGCCGAGTGTTTTCAAATTTAGAAAGGAATTAAGTGCACGACTGAGAGGTGGCTCCTTTTTTTTGACTGCAAGGTGTATTTTTATCCTTTACTGAGCAGAACGAGAGCGAGAATGGCTGGTTTGGATGCTCCGCTGCTTAACGTATTTTCCGGACTATAAAGCACACCTAAATATAAGCCGCACCCACTAAAATTTAAACGAAATATACCGTATTTTCCTGGACTATAAGCCGCTACTTTTGTCCCACGCTTTAAACCATGAGGTTTATACAAAGATGCGGCTTTTCTATGAATTTTTCTTCAGCCCTCAGGGGGCGCTCTAGCAAGGAAGTGCAAAAACCAAAAACAAACCAAGTAGTTAAAAGGCTATTCTGTTTTTGTTCAGTAGCCTATGTTGGCTATGCTACTAGCATCAATACCTGTTATTATTGGACAAACTGATTAATCCAGGTGTGTCTGACCATTGTAGCTACTCGGACACACCTGGATTTATCAGTTTGTCCAGTTAGTTTGTTGGTTCCCCAGTGGATTTCAGGGTTCTGAGCGGACCCGCCGCAGAGGTAAGGTTTCAATCGCAGATGCGGAGCCTGCAGGTCCGCGATCCGGCTCCAAAGCGGATCCGGCACTGAGTGCAAGTGGACTCTGATACGGGTCTGTTTCACGGGTCCGTTCTGGATGTTTTTGCTGTGTGGGGGGGTTTCAGTACACAGGAGGAGGAAAAATCAGTTCAGGTATGTAAATAAACACTTATGGTACAAAATCTTTCGATGTAAATATCTTATTTCTCAGCCTGGATACCCGCGGCTTATAGTTTTTTAAGGCACAACTGGGTGTTAACCACATTTCCTAATCATTTAGAGGAATTGCTGCAGTAAATTGGCTTAGAATTACTTATTTTACTGTCACGAGTAGTGACTGTTGTAGAAAAACATTCATATCTACACTAGTATTAATACAGGTTTGCATGGCCTCACAAAATGATACTACCGTATTTTCCGGACTATAAGCCGCTACTTTTGTCCCGCGCTTTAAACCATGAGGCTTATACAGAGATGCGGCTTTTCTATGAATTTTTCTTCAGCCCTCAGGGGGCGCTCTAGCAGGAAGTGCAAAAACCAAAAACAAACCAAGTAGTTAAAGGCTATTCTGTTTTTGTTCAGTAGCCTATGTTGGCTATGCTACTCTACATTCATTTTGTGAGCATCAATACCTATTATTTATCTGCTTATAGTCCGGTGCGGCTTATGTGACAAAATAGGGTTTATATTTATTTATTTATATTTATTTATATATTCAATTATATTTTAATGGGTGCGGCTTATATTCAGGTGCGGCTTATAGTCCAGAAAATATGGTAGTATGCAGTATGTACTGTGCACTTGTCTGGCGGTTATTAGTACGTAGTATTAGGGCTGTAGCGATACACTGATCTCGCGATACGATACACGATATCCGGCTCACGATACGATATGTATCGATATTCATCTTACAATACATTTACATCATTTTCCGAAAGATTTTAAAGGGACAAATTCATTTTGTGAGTGTTCCAATGACTTTGTTTGAATTTATTGAACTGTTACACACAACAATTACACATTATATGGCTGACAGGCAGCTTGCAAATGCTGGACAAAATGAATAAAAGATGCGTTGAGAAAAAAAAAATATATATATATATACAAACTGACCGGACAAATTTATTAATCAGTTTGTCCAATAGTAACAGGTATTGATGCTCACAAAATGAATGTAGAGTAGCATAGCCAACATAGGCTACTTAACAAAAACAGAATAGCCTTTAACTACTTGGTTTGTTTTTTGGTTTTGGCACTTCCTGCTAGAGCGCCCCCTGAGGGCTGAAGAAAAATTCATAGAAAAGCCGCATCTCTGTATAAACCTCATGGTTTAAAGCGTGGGACAAAAGTAGCGGCTTATAGTCCGGAAAATACGGTAATTGGTTTCTTCTGTTCTGCAGCAAAAAAAACATATTGGCAAAGAAAAAGAAGTTATCATGAGTCAGCCATTGGCTGCCTCGATTTCTAAAGATCAGCTGTAGCTTTCCAGCTGACGGTGCATGTGACATCACCGGTCCGGTTCCTGCCAGCCTCCTCGCACAGCTGTTAAATGCATTTCGTGGAGCTCTCCGGAGACTTCCACCTCTTTCCAACGGTTTGTTGACTGATTTTAGCTATAATTTTATTTTTCCCCCTCACTAAATTATACTGCAGAAACAATAATACAATAATAACCCCCTCGGGGGTTAATAAAGCGTTGCTCGATTCGATGCCTGACGCAGAATTGTTCTGGGAAGCATTACGCTTAAAGAAATAACCGTTTCTCAACTCTGACCCGCGTCTTTACAGCGTCCACCCCGAGCGGGACAAAACATAAAAATGCATCTTTTTCCGTTTCATTCATATCACCAGTAAAAACAAACCTGATAAATGCAGAGAAAAAAGAGCCTCCGGCGTTAATAATTAGCAATCAAATCCCCGTCACCTGCTGAACCGGCACCAGTCAAAGGTTCGGACAAACTCAGAAATGAACGATTGCTGCTGAAAAGCAGATTCATTTAACATAATATGCAAAAAAAAAAGTAAAAGCCAGACATTATCTTTAATAGTCGCTCTGTCCAGAAATATTAAATATAAAGGTCCGAAGCCCTCCGGTGGGTTTTCTGAGTCATGTAGCTGGGAGACGTAGGAAATGCTTTATTATTGCTCCTCAAAGGCTGCGTCCAAGAATAATGATGTTTTTTTTTTTTTAAAAAAAAATAGCCTATTAAAAATAGTTTATGTTCCTATCAACTACGGTTTTCTGATATGCTGGAGAACAAGAAAAGTCATTAAAAATATAAAAACAGCAGCTGGATGTCCGTCAAGTCATGTAGATCGTTGTTAGTGTTTTTTTTTTTTTTTTTTTTTTTTAAAGAGCACAGAATCCAAAGTTGTGTTTAAGCGCCAGTTACTTCTTGGACTTCCCTAAATTCACACACAGATGATATCTGAATTTAAAAAACCGCTGGGTATTTTCTTCTTTTACAGGAAAACAGTCATCTGAGTGACTTACATGCCTCAACTTAGACTCAACTTTTCCTGTTTTAGGACGGTTAGGATTACCAAAATTATTTTTATTTGCTAAATATCGGAATAGTGAGAGAATTTTTGTAGAAGAAAGTGGATTTTCGGTTTTATTTTTATTTTTTAAAGAGGGTCGTGGCTCATCTACCAGCGAAGGTTGAGTTTTAGCCTCAGAAGGGGAGGTAATAGACGCACAACATGGAAAACTGGGTTAACTTCGCCCCCGTGTGGTCAAGCGTGTTATTGCTACATAGAGCAGCTTTAAAAATGAGGACAGAAATAAAAGTCACTCATAACTCAAAGCCTGAAGGTTTTCAGCTGACAGATCCGATACGTGGGATTTCTTTATTCAAATCTTGACTCATTTATTCAAAGAATTTGACCTTTTTTTTTTTGTTGTTTTTGTTTTTAAGTAGAGATACAACAGGAAAAGCTCACGCTTTCTGCCAAGACCATCTTCAAACTACAGGTTACTGCAGGCGAGTAAATCCGTCCACTCGCCAGACAGACGGCTAGCGGATATCACAGCCTGCAGAAACCACGCAGAATCAGCTGTACGACCTTTAAATTAACAAAAACTGAGTAAAAATGCAGAAGCAGTAGGAATCTAAGTACACCCCATGACTCAACATCTTGTTGAACCACCTTTAAATAATTTTCCTGCTCAGTTTTGAGGTTTTCAGCGCCCCCTACTGGTCTCTCTGAGCTTGAGTGACTGTCCTGCTCGTAAGACTCCGGTGGTTTTGTTGTTGCTGCCTTGGATCAATTAATCAAGTCCAGTTAAATACCTGGTTATTCCTTAACTTCTGTGTTCAGCTCTAAACCCTTACACAGTTTTCCTGAGGAGATGAATGAACAATGAAGCAGAAAGACCTGCATATATTGTGGCTTTTCTACAGACTGTGGAGAGAAAAAAAAAAAAAGCAAATAAATGCCTACTGAGGATCGAGAACTCCCTCGGGTTCACTAATATTTCTGAAAGCAATCTATTAAAAATCACCCCCCAAAAAAAGAGACATAAATAGACTTCCAAGTGAAGCTATTATTTTGTTACTTCTGGCAGACAGAGAGGCACCTGGGAAATCTGAGCTGACATTAACGGGCAGCAGCAGCCCAACTGAAAAACTGTATCACTTTCTTAAGCTAATTAGCCCCGTGTATTACCAATCACAAGAACCCCACTCTGAAACACAATGGCCGGCCAAGAAATATATTTGTCTTCCATTTGTGAGAGACTGGCGGTGGAAAGACTGAATATTTTTCAGCGAAGACATTCCAGGGGATAAAATGTTGCAGCGAGGGGAGATCTAAGCCTCTGAGTTTTGTCTCTGCGACCAGTGTTTCTTACCCAACTTCAGAATTAACTGGTCAAAAAGCATTAAAAATAATAAAAAATGGGAAGAAGCGGTCATAGGTTTCTACAATTAGGTTATTCAATTCAATTCAATTTTATTTATTTAGCGTCTGTTATAACGTCAATTGTCTCTACGCGCTTTACAGAGACCCAGATCATGACCCCGAGCAAATATCATTAACTAAAATTATAATATTGAATCCTAATCAAGGATAATGGAGGTAAAAAACTCCACTTTAAGAGGAAAAAACCTGGACCAGGACCTGGATCATATGGAGGGACCTTCCTGATGAGGACCAGCTGGGTAAAGACAGAAAAAGAGAGAAGACAGGACAGAGAGAAGATGGAGGACAGAGAGAGGAGGGAGGACAGAGAGAGGATGGAGGACAGGGAGAGGATGGAGGACAGAGAGAAGATGGAGGACAGGGAGAGGATGGAGGACAGAGAGAAGATGGAGGACAGAGAGAAGATGGAGGACAGAGAGAGGATGGAGGACAGGGAGAGGATGGAGGACAGAGAGAGGATGGAGGACAGAGAGAAGATGGAGGACAGAGAGAAGAGGGAGGACAGAGAGAGGAGGGAGGAGAGAGAGGAGAGGACAGAGAGAAGATGGAGGAAGAGAGAAGATGGAGGACAGGGAGAGGATGGAGGACAGAGAGAGGATGGAGGACAGAGAGAGGATGGAGGACAGAGAGAAGATGGAGGACAGAGAGAAGAGGGAGGACAGAGGAGGGAGGGAGGGAGGACAGAGAGAGAGGAGGAAAGAGAAGAGAGGATGGAGGAGAGAGAGATGGAGGGAGAGAGGATGGAGGAGAAGAGAAGAGGAGAGAGAAGAGGGAGGACAGAGAGAGGATGGAGGAGGAGGAGAGGAGGAGGGAGAGGATGGAGGACAGGGAGAGGAAGACAGAGAGAAGATGGAGGACAGGGAGAGGATGGAGGACAGAGAGAAGATGGAGACAGAGAAGAAGATGGAGGAGAGAGAGGATGGAGGACAGGGAGAGGATGGAGGACAGAGAGAGATGGAGGACAGAGAAGATGGAGGACAGAGAGAAGAGGGAGGACAGAGAGAGGAGGGAGGACAGAGAGAAGATGGAGGAAAGAGAGAAGATGGAGGACAGGGAGAGGATAGAGGACAGAGAGAGAGAGAGGAGAGACAGAGAGAGGATGAGAGAGAGAGATGGAGGAGGACAGAGGAGAGAGGAGGATGGAGGACAGAGAGAGGATGGAGGAGAAGAGGAGAGAGACAGAGAGATGGAGGACAGAGAGAAGAGGGAGGACAGAGAGAGGAGGGAGGACAGAGAGAGGAGGGAGGACAGGAGAGAGAGAAGAGGAGGGACAGAGAGAGGACAGAGAGAAGATGGAGGACAGGGAGAGGATGGAGGACAGAGAGAAGATGGAGGACAGAGAGAAGATGGAGGACAGAGAGAAGATGGAGGACAGAGAGAGGATGGAGGACAGAGAGAGGATGGGGGACAGGGAGAGGATGGAGGACAGAGAGAGGATGGAGGACAGAGAGAAGATGGAGGACACAGAGAAGATGGAGGACAGAGAGAAGATGGAGGACAGAGAGAAGAGGGAGGACAGAGAGAGGACAGAGAGAAGATGGAGGACAGAGAGAAGAGGGAGGACAGAGAGAGGACAGAGAGAAGATGGAGGACAGAGGGAAGAGGGAAGGACAGAGGAGGACAGAGAGAGGAGAGAGAGATGGAGGACAGAGAGAAGAGGGAGGACAGAGAGAGGACAGAGAGAAGATGGAGGACAGAGGACTGGAGGACAGAGAGAGGATGGAGGACAGAGAGAGGATGGAGGACAGAGAGAAGATGGAGGACAGAGAGAGGATGGAGGACAGAGAGAGGAGAGACATAAATGACTGAATGAATTGACTACATAAACAGATGCAGGTAGCAGCACTGAGGTGAGATGGTTTGAGGACAAAGATTGTAGAATTTGTCAGAGATGCTGTAAAAATGTTCTTTGTAGAGTTTGAATAAATTTCTACGACGCTCATTTATCTCATCATAGTCAAACTGCGTCAGTCCGAGTCCACAGAAGATGTGAATTTAAACATGCGTCCAGGTTTCTTCTTTCAGATTTAAGAGTCTTTATTGATTTGAAGATGCTAGAAAGTTGCTTTGTTCCAGTTAGTTGCATTTCATTGATACATAAAGTAAATAAATCCCATGTACTGCACTTCTGCAGACTCATTTACGACATCAGTCACAAACGGA
Source organism: Hirundichthys speculiger (assembly GCA_018398805.1). NCBI lineage: Eukaryota > Metazoa > Chordata > Actinopteri > Beloniformes > Exocoetidae > Hirundichthys > Hirundichthys speculiger. The sequence continues at coordinate 242,087 of JAGFBZ010002627.1, read as the reverse complement.
CCATTAAAAAAAAAAAAAACACCTTCTAGGAGGGTTTTTTTTTTTCAAGCTTCTGAGGAAACTACAATCACCACCTATAAAAACCCTCTGGGAGGTGAAACCACCTCTTTATATTATAAATATCCTAATTACTAACGGCCCACAGGTGTGACTCAGAGCTCTGCAGGTAAAAGGTGTCGTCCAGATCAGGTGAGGATAAAAGGTTCAACACTTGATTGTTGTTTCCACTAATTTGTCATAGAAGTCACATGGAATCTGTGATATTTATCTGCAGTTAATGGTTTTAAAACACACTTAAAATCCTCTAAGGCGACATGGCGACAGCCCTCCGGCAGCGTTAAAAAACAGACACTTCTGAAAACCCGACAGTGAACCAGCCTCAGTCGACTAATGACTAATAAACCAAAAAAAAGTACTTTTGTAATAGCAGCAAGCCTTTATAAATGATACCAGCTCGTCACAGAGCACTGATTCCTGTACGTTCATGAGTACAGATGTGTTTTGTGACGTCACAAAGGTCAAAACAAATACACGTAAAGTCCAATTAAGATTCATCTCAATCCATGATTTCATGATTCAAAGTGTGATTCAAAATTGGGCCTTTAAGGCTTCAAAACTTCATTTCACATGCCAGCAGGTGTCTTCCTGACAGCTCGGTCCATCATTTATCTACAATCTAAGAAATATAGACGGTGTGAAATAACATTTCATACACCCGGAGGTAAAAATTCCAACCAGTCTATTTTTTTATTTTTCTGGGAAAGTCTTTCTCATTTCAGCAAAACAATACCAAACCTTCTGCATGTGTGACAGCAGCAAAGATAAACTGGCCTGTGTGCAGGCTGTTACAAGTTTCAACATTTCCCTCTAACACATACACATATACATATATATATATAGATATATATATATATATATATATATATATAGATATATATATATATTTTTTTTTTTTTTTTTTTTTTTACCCATATATCAAAACAACTGCTCATCCATATTTATTGGTATGGATGTCTTTAAACTGCAGAGGCATTGAAATAAAGAAAACGTGATGTGGTTTTGAGTCAGTGAAGGTCTTTAAACAGCAGAGGGGGTGAAAACATCACAGATGGGACTGAGCTGTCAGCTGGAGAACAGAGGATGGAAATGTAGCTTTACACTGAGCTACAACCATCTATAACTCTGTTTTTAACATGTATCGTCTACAAGCTGCAACAGATCTGCCTGGACTGCGTTTGCTTCATTAGTAGTTTTTGATATTCTTGCAGAACACTGCAGGTTTCTAAAATATGGATGATTTATTTCTTTCATCTTCCCCTTATAAAGGATATAATATCCTTAGGGATGCATCATAACTGTTTTTTGAAAACCGATACCGATAACAGATAACTTTCAGCTCCTAAAGGCCGATACCGATAACTGATAACACACACATATACCTAAGATCATTACATCAATACTATGAAATACTATGAAATCAAAAATAGTTTTGACTTTTTAAATGAACAGATATTTATTTTTTTTTAAATGAAAAACTATTATCAAGCCTCTCAAACATTTTCTTAAAGCTATCAAACAAACCTATTTGATATCTCACATCAACTTTAATAAGGTTCATTACTGACTGATATAAAAAAAAATAAAGGCTCCTTGAACTGATGGAAATACATGCATCAGAATTACTAACTGAAAAAGATTAACATTTAAAGGATTTTGGCTTGTGGTTCCATTTAAATTAATACCTTTAATTAAAGTAAATGAGGTTCAGTAGTTTTTGTTTTTTATTTTTTAATCTCATAGAAGCTTTAGATGAGAGGAATGAGGGAGAGGAGAGACTGCTACTGGCTTGCACATGTTAGCATTAGCTTCCATTAGCTCACGTTAGCTCATGTTAGCGCTATTTCAAAACTCCATGGAAGTGATTGTTATGTTGTAGGTGGCTGATCAGGTTTTACGTATTAAAGCTTGTGCTTCCCTCCTCGTAGAATTCACTCGGAGGATTCGTCACAAATAACCACCAAACTATCTTCTTCTGAAACTTTAACAAAGCTCCACCATCGCCGCCATGTTTGTTGTGATCAGCGCTGTGCTGCAGGCTGCATTCAAGGTGTAACGTAAATTCCCACGTTCCCTCGTTTGCTAGTTGTTCTTTCAGCCTTTTCTATTTTTTCTTTTTTTATGTGTAACATGAGGGAAAATACTGCGAATATCAATTCAAGTCAGCAACTACTAAAATTATGACCGAGTTAACGAGTTGTTTTCTGGCATGAGGGGGTATTCTTGATTTTCCTTATTGAGTAATCGTTTTTCTGATTATGCCGACGTTACTTGAACATAACATTCACTGCCGGTCATTCAAGGCTCAGAGGGAGCGAGACACTGCTGTGTTGACAGAAATATATATGTTATCGGGGCTATTCGTCATGATATCAGAGTTATCGGGATGATGTCATAATTTCCTGTTATCGGCCCGATAGTTATTGTTCATCCCTAAATATCTCGATGTGAAACTCTGATTCAGTCGCTTCCTTTTGGTCCATTTGAGGTTGTAACCAGATGATGAGTTTTAGATGGACAAATGTTGCTTCTCATCGAATCTAAAATCGACAGACGCATTATTGTATCTTTTTCTATCGTGCTTGATGTCATCAAAAATGATAATTTAATTCCAGTAAGGCCACACAAACATAAAGACAAAAACAACCATCTTCTTCACCCCTGAGAAACATCTGGGCCGAGACTTCACACTCTCATCCAGAAAAAAATAAAATAAAACATGAACAAGACAACAGCAACGATCAGATTTCATTGTTCCCACTGAGAACCCGCCGTGTTGAGGGATCTATTTTATATGAAGGCTTTTATTCTGAAGTGATAAACTACAGTCTGACACAAGAGATTACTGCAGAGATTAATGTGGTGAAAGGAAACTGGATTATTCAGGAAATAAAAATTCCACTTCTCACTCTTAAAGTTGCAGCACCCATAAAGATCTAAGAGGGAATAACTGCATTAACAAACACTCTGCTTCTTTTAGAGTCTAATCAGTTTGCCAAGCGAGCTGTTGCTTTTTATCACCTTGGAACGAACCATTTATGTCTATTTGCACGAAAACGGCCGCGATAAAAGCAGACCGGAGAAAACTACATTTCAGGGGCGATGAAAGCGTCTCAAGAACACGTCCAGCTGCAGGTTAAACCAGCATAAACTGCATCGCTTGTCTTCTTGTTGCAGGATCCGTCTCTCAAAATAAAGCAGTTTCTGCAGCCACTTCGTCGGCAAAGATTAAGACTTTTGAGTCAAAGGTGTGGATTAAATACAGCAAAGTTTCAAAAGCTGCAGGAACAGGATACAGTCCGACGTACGTGAACATCTTATCAGTTTTCACAGTGGTATTCCCCCTTTTATGGATCTGAACACTTCCTTCACCACCGACTGTGTCATGTGACCTCTGAGATTACCCAGGGTGCATCTTTCTCAGATATCACTCTATAAGTTCCTGTGGTTTTGGCCTATTTCTTTTTTTATTATCCCGTCACCTCATTTGGACTGATTCACTCATAAAATTGAGCAAGACTTGACAGCGAGTTGACAGCAACAATCTCCAGCGCTACTCTCAATTTGACCACTAGATGGCGGTAATAGCAGCACGACTGAGTACTGAGCTCCCAGAAATAAAAGATGAAAAAGAAAACGTGTTTTCAGCTGCACCTTTCAAACTAAAGAGATGCATCAGACTGTTGCTCGTCGTACGTCACCAACCTTCTCAGGATCTGTTCAGTCTTGTTGCATCTCTGGAGGAGAAACGGCGTCTCTGCAGATTTCTTTACGTCACAGCGAAGCTTCTGAATTTCATGGAAGGGCGTTTTCTTCAGAAAAGACACCTGTGAGGAGGACAGCAACACTGAGGAAGATCTGTACAGAGTCTGCAACACTCGATAGGGTTAAACTTAACTTTAATCTTCTGTAGAGTTTTGCAAAAAAAAAAAAAAAAAAAAAAAAGCATGCATGAGCAGTGAAGACACATAAATAGACTGAAGCTTGTAGTGAGTGTAGAGAGATGACTGCATGAACACTGAGGTTTTTAATAATCTCATATCTGTTAGGGACACTGTCCCTCAGTGACTCAATGGAAGAGGAGCCCCACATGACAATAAAAGATGGACATCTGGAATAAAAGATACTAAAATTACAAAATTATACTTTTCTGCAATATGACAGTGGTTTATAGCTCACTGGTTCAAGTCCACCATCTGCTGGAGACCAGTTTATAAAACAGTTTATAAAACAGCATGATGCAGGAGAAAAGGCAAAAAGGAGGCTGACAATTATATAGTTACATTACTGGGAGTCATTTCAGACTGGAACGTCTCTGCCAATGATATATTACAGAAACAAACAAAAGAAAAAAAAAAATCAACCTGTTAGTCATTTTGTCTAAACTCTACATCCATAAGAGAAACTATCCAATACAATAATATATTTCAATGTTTTCAAGGAAAGTTGAACAGTATTTTAGTTTGCATTTGTGTTTCTAACAATCCCAAAGACATTTTTTAAAAAGTCTAATTTTTTTTTATTTAATATTGCTTTCTCAGATTAACATCGTGCTTTTATTTTGACATTCGTACAGTTTTGCTCATAATGCGACACGTGTGTTTATGTTCCTCCGTTTATGCTCCTTGCTTTTTAAATTTAAAAAGGAAAAAAGGTGTTTTAAAGTCATGTTTACCAAATCTTAAAAAAAAAAAACAATATTCATCATTTTATTAGTTTATTAGGCGCACTTTTATTTTTTTTTTCTTGTTTTTATTTTTTATTTCTTAACAGGGACTGAAATTCCATTTTTAAAAATTACATAAAATGAAAAATAAAAATAAAACAAAACCATGTGCTCTGATACTTGCATCTACAATAAAAATCTGCTTAAAAAAAAAAAATAAAATAAACTGTATCGGTTGAAACAACTCAAAGCCAATTAGCAGCACCTGTTTGGCATCTTCACTGATTAGTAGCTCAAAATATTATGACGATAAGTAAAAAAAAAATAAATAAAAACTTTAAGAGCATTTTAATATAAAACATACATTTCATAAAATATAAAAAAATAATAATTATATCTAAACTTTTGTGGCTGTTTTGCCGTCACAAACGCGGCCCCACCGGAGCGTCCCCGGTGTTTTCAGACAGCACGCGCGCGTTTTTGATCTTTTCTCCGGATATTAAAATAAGTAATTATTTAACGAACACAGACAGAAGTCTCCGGTAACCGCTCACGTGCTCTACCTCGGTCTTTACCGAGAGAACCGGATGAAAACGTGCCGACTGGCGGCTCTTACCGGCAGCAGCACCCCCGTCCGGTCGAGGAACGAGAAGCCTGACGCTCCCACCGGGGCGCATGCGCACACGGGTTTGACAGCAGCCGAAACCATTTGAATTAATTAGTGAACTGAATTAACGGGCAGTTTCCTTTCCGAGCCTGGAGCCACCAGAGGGCCCCCAGCTACAAGCTGCAGCCTCAATAACCCTCAGATATAAACAGCCTGAGGGACCAAAAAGGGCTTTTATTTTTCAAAAATGTGCAACTTTATAAAGTTTTGGTACTCACACTACTACAAATCTGCGCGGCATCAGGGTGCTTTAAAGTCCATTTACAGATCCTCATTTCACTGATTACGCGGTACGCAAAGCATTTTCGCCTGTAGGTCAGCATCCCTCAGTGCAGTGAAACGAGACGAAATTCCTTTGAAACAAATCTTCCGTTTTTAAAGATTCAGGCAACTTCATTCATCCAAAGAAAGCTGGTTCATTTGCATCCGACTCCGGCTGCGTGTAGCCAAATCCATCAAAGCCCACATTGATGTAAAACCAGAGGCTGGTGAGTGAACCCCTCTGAGGTGGTCCCAGTCTCAGACTGGGAGTCCATGAGCTCCCCTACAGCAGGTCACAAACCCGTCCTCTGGGTTTTTTAAAAGCTGATAAACCGTTAACGCTAACGTTAGTCACCAAAAATGGACCAAAAAAAGTCATCAGATAGCAACACCCAAACCTCATCAGAAGGCAGCAGAAAAAAAAATAGGGAAGAACGTGGAGATGTCCGATGTCCAATCGTGGAATCGTGGGCGCGCGATTCGGAGGACTAGCCCAACGTGTTGCCCCCTTGACGTCAACAGTTATGCAATTCGTGCCCAAATTTTGGAGGAACCGACGACCTCCAGGTCGCTGGAGGCTGACGCTGGATCACCAGGACACGTCGTGGCTCCAGAAAAAGTTTGTCAAAATTCCCGTCACGATTTGAACGCGTTACATACATTAGCGTGGGCCTTAATATTTCATTGAGTCTGCAGTAGGGATGGAACGGTTAGCAGTATTACGGTAAAGCGCGGTAAAATTTTACGCTATAACGATTACCGTTTATGTTTGACTTCATCTCATTATCGCGGTCGATTAGCGGGATGTGTAATATCAGCCTCATTCAAGTCTGAGAGCGACTCGCAACTGTGTCTTGCGTGAATATGTAGCTTGTAACATCAGCATCGTAACGTTAGCATGGCGGAAAGTGGTGATAGCACACAGGACATTCACTAACCCACTAAAAGGACGAAATCCGAGGTCTGGGCCTATTTTTTATTTTATTTTTTTAAGAATGCAGAGGGACAACTGGTGGAGGACAATTATTCTGTCTGCAGAGCACTTGTTTACATTTTATTGTTATTTGTACAAGCAACTTGAAGGAGCTAAGGCTAATGCTTCAAGCTACTGAGATGTTTCACTAAGAGTAACCTGGTCGATGCGCTTCGCTAACTTGCATTTCGTAAACGTTACCGTTGTGTGTTGATCGAAAAAGGACCAGAACGATGTTCTTCTGATGCAGTTAAAATATTAATTTATTCCATTAACTGATCTAACAACCATAACGCCGGCAGTTAGCGCCACAGCGGTCAAAAACCTTTTGACCTTCCGGGTCAAACAGCTAACCAGTAACAGGCAGCTACCTTTATACCTGACCCTCAGGTAACAACACAGCGACACCCACAGACACACAGAGTGAACTACAATTCAGAACAACATATTTGGCTCCTAAACAACTGTTTCTTTATTTACACATTTATACGTATTTAAGGTTCAGCTTAAAGTCCAAAGTTTTTTTCATTTGAACTTCACTATAATTTTTGTTCCTGATAATTTTTTACATATTTTGACCTACTATGGTTGTTAAAGTGTTTCTTAAATTTGCACCAGACAAATAAGCTTTGTTCCTGTTATTTATTTTGTTCATTTAAAATAAAACCTCTTTCTGTGCCAGTTGTTTGACCTTTTAATGTGAAAGTTTCATTTCGATAAAATTTTGGCTTCTGATGTTTTAGTATGACAAGAAAATCACAAGATTTTGTTAAATTATTGAAATGTATGTGTTTTTTTAGACATTTGTACATCAATGAAGAATACCGCCATAATATCGCAAACCGTGATAATTTGTTCACTATAATCGAGATATCAAATTTTCTATATTGTTACATCTCTAGCCTGGAGTCGCCATCATCCGTAGTATCCGGGGAATCTCCGTCTGTGGTAGTCTTTCCTGGTTTGATTCGATAAACGTTCAATCAAAAACCAGAATTATAGGCACAGAAGTTATTAGTTTTACCTTCGGAGGAGTGGTCAGAGCGCGGTTTAATCCACGGGAGCGCCGTGTTCGCGGTTTACTGGCACCGATCCGGGTTTCTTACGGACGTCTGCTGAGTTCTTTGGTCTTTTAACCTTCATGTACTAAAATTTTAGGGACTCTGGAGAAGCTTAAAAAACCCATGAAACAAACAAAAAAAAAACTCAGTGGGTGATGTAACAGGGGGTTTGTCCAGTTCCACTCATACAGTCTATAATAGACGTTCATCTTTATTTGCTTGAAGGCAGAAACTGACATTGAAACGATTCACTCGGCTGCTGTTGGGTTGTTTTTTATGTCACGACAGGATGACGCTGCCGCCTCGACATGTCACATGGATCAACGTTATCCATGTCAGAAGAGCACATCCTGGTGAATCTACATGCCTCCAGACAAAAACAGACAACTCACAGTTACTAAATTGAAATTGAAGTTTATTTGTATCAGTAGCACATCTTATATTACACAGTAATAGACCACCCACGATCAGGAGAAACTTCGATTTAACTCAGCGGGAGGCTGGCATCCAGCCTACAATCAATACAGCATCTGAGATAATATTGCATCTTTTTTCCACGTGCACCCCTTGCATAAGTAATGAGCCCTTCGCTGTGACGAATGAGCGAATCCCAGTGAATTGAAACGGACAATGAAAAGATGGAATCAAACATGCGGTCGTTCAGAAGATGTTGCATCCAGCTCATCTGGATGGAAAAACAAGGTGAAGTGATGAAACCACGAGCAACAGGAAGTACAGCACAGAGGAACAGAATTGCACCGGCCCTTTAACGGGGGCGGCTGGTCATGCACGCCATGCCTGAGTAAACGGCGAGCTCCATGACATCACAACACATTCACTCCCCAACATCATCGAGCTACAGCAGTATACGGATCGAAACCCTCCTCCTCCTCCTCCTCCTCGGCTCACTTCCTCTGGCAGTAGCTCTCGTAGCTGCTGCAGGCCTTCTGCATGTCCGTTAGGAAACCTGGAACGCCGCTCTGTTGGAAAGCAAGAAACACACAAACAGCACGTCGTCAAGCGAGCGTCGCGGACTCGAAGGGGACCCACCTAAGAGGCATCGAGAGGGGGAACCGCTGGCGTCGTCCTGCAACACATCTGCAGACAATAACCGGGGGGAAGTCAGCGGCGAAACCCTTTCAACGCTCCGTTCCAGACCAGACGAGCATCTGAAAGTTTAAGTGCCTTTTTAATAAATCAGTCGGTAATTAGATTTGAAACGACGGGGGAGGAAGAGGTTGACAAGTCTAGTCTGCTGTCACGTCCCGGTCTGTGCCGCCATCTAGTGTCTCCTGTGTCCCGCCCGTCCTCTCCGACGCCAGGTGCGCCCGCGTACCTGCGCCTCATCTTGGTAACTGGTCTCCTTGTATATTAAAACTAGGGCTGGGCAACGATTAAAATTTTTAATCGCGATTAATCGCATTATTTCCCTGATTAATCACGATTAATTGCATTGTATACGCAAAATCAAACAATAAATTCAAAAGTAGTGTAAAGGTCACTTTTATTTAAATGTTCTGCTGCCATATGAACTAAAGTGTCATAACATTTGTGTCAAACACTTTAACATCAGCACTTGTCAGTACACATATTAGTGTAATTCATCTTAAAAAATGTCAAATAAAATAAAGCTTACTGCCACTGCCAGGGCATTAATGTCATCCTGATTTTGTTTAAAACATTTTTTTTTAAAGTCTACAAACAAAGTCCAACAAAATGATTGTGTCTCAGCACAATCAGAACATTAAAACAGGTAATTTCTGAGGTAACAGCAGAAACTTTTAACTTGTCAGTTGTTACAAATAACCTTGTTTCTGTTGAATCTTCCGTCTGGAAGAACTTTAAAATGAAAATGTCCATGTTAAAGTTCAGTAACTTTACCAATCTGTGTATCAATCATTCTTTCCATTTTCAATTGTCAATCAAAAATTAAAAAAAAATTAAAAAGTGACATTTTATTAAATTTTTCGTTTTTTAATCTCACACAAAAAACGAAAAAAAATCCTGTTTTTTTTAATATTTATATTTCCAACTTGGATCAAAAATACGAAATGAAAAACTGGGCCACAGAACTGAATTAGTTTTATAATGGAGGACTGGACTTTCTGTTGTCATTACACATCTGAGCCACTAGATGGAGCCGCACTGCAGTAACCAGCTAGAGAAACAGCAGGACAGTGAACACATGGAGCAGATCTGATGGAACATGGAGGAATGACGCCAAACGTTTTGTTGCAGTCCAGAATTTTATTTTCCAGACAGAATTGTTAATATTTCTACGTGAGATGCTACCTGAACTGTAAAGTTTACGGATTTTTACCGTTCTCCATGTCTGTTTAAGCTTTTCTGCATGTTTACCTGCCAATTATCTTCCGGTTCTGCAGCAGCCAGTAACAGACTTTTCAAAACAAAAGCATGTGAGCAACGTGCGTTAACGCGCGATAAAATAAATGTCGGTGTTAATAAATTATTGAGTTAACGCGATAATAACGCGTTAAGTTGCCCAGCCATAATTTAATCCCAATGAGCAGTCGGTTCCTTGCCAGATCGACCTTCCCGCTGCTGGGGTCAGGAGTCCACCTCGTCACATATTACCGCTCTAACCGCCGTCTGGGCAACGTTTTCAACGTGGGAGATAACGATCCGCACCTGCATCCTGCATGATAGGCGAGCACTTGAACCGCGCCGCTACCCACACGGTTTTGTTTAGCTGTAATTGTTTAACATCTGCTTTCCATTTTCTTTTTTTTTTTCCAGCTGACATTTCTAGCAGAACAGTTTGATTACGGTGCGGGTCAGAATATGTCCACGGACAAAGATAAAGTCCTTTATTTTTTTGGTGACATGACCCACCAAAGCCACATCAGGAGGCGGCAACATTTGTCTGTGACCTCGTTATTCGTCACACCGAGGCATCAGCCGAGGTACCAGGACATTTACTAGCCTTCTGATGAAGAAGGCCGGTTCTGCTCCGGGGCCCGTTGACCTGACGGTACCAGGAAGGACGCTTCGAAAGATGAGAAGCATCGCGGACAACAGAGTGTCTTCGGCGGGAGGCTTCTGCTCAGTTTCAGCAGCATCTGTACGTATTTTTTAACGCCGACTGGTGAATATTTAGTTAAACTGAGAGCAGTGCCGTGCGTTACGCTCTGCATGTTGAGACGCTGAAGGGTTGATAACTCCGCTAAAATGTGACACCGAGGTGTTCTGGAGGGACCGGCGATGTTTTCCTTTCACGCTGCAACTCACAAAGCTGCGCGGCGGTGTTAGCTTCCACTTCTTCTGCCCCGCTGAGGAAATTCCTCGCATGTTTCCCCCACTTAAGACACTTAAAGGCCTGATCTACTTTAATGAGGTCGAGTGTTTTGGGGTTTTTTTTTTTTTTCACCCACCTTTGCTGCCCAGTTCACCAGCCACGTCGGGATCATACCGCCGGGATTGTCAAAGTAGTTCATGAACACTGAAACACAGCAGAGATGTTAGTTTCCACAGAACCCTTTGGAATTCACTGGATTTCTGCATTTATTCACCACGAATACATTTCTAATTTATTTACTGAAGAAACGCCCTCAGAGCAGGGGAGGGGGAGAGAAAGTAAGTGAACCCCTGGAGTTGTAACGAGCTGTTTCAGCGGCTCTGGATCAGAGCAACACCACCTTCAGGAGGAACGTTGGACCGGAGCCGCTGCAGCTCAGACGGGTTCGACGAATGTCTGGTCCGAACGTCTCTCTGGAGCCTCATTCTCCACGAGATCTACGGGGTTTAAGGTCCGGACCCAGACGGGTCCGCTCCACCGGCGTCGTCCCGGAGGACTCCCCGGTAAAATCGATCAAAGCTGGTTCCGGTTCCAGGGGTGTCTCCAGTCATACCGAGCTGACCTCTCTGGAGTCACCTTGGTTGGACTACCACAGCACCAGACTGTTTTTATTTATTGACAGTTTGTGTACAGTGATCCCTTATTTTTCATGGTTAATGGGGATCGGCGTCCCCCCGGCGAGAATCAAAATTCCGCAACTGGAGCCGGAGCCCCCCGAGCCTAAATAATGTGTTTAAAATATGTTTAAAAAACCGCAAAAAAAGTAGCGAGGCACTGCTACCTCGTTATCATTCTACCATCCCACAACACACACACACTACATTACCCATAAGGCCACCTTCTTAAAGGGGCCAGGCTGGCCACAACATTTCTTTGCTGCGAGAGAACGCGCACAACATCCTGTGATGTTTCCGCAATTTTTTCTTGATTTTTTAAAAAATATTATATATTTCTGAAAAAAAATCTGCGAATAACTAAAACCGCGGCACTTAAAACACGAATTAGCGAGGGATCACTGTATCTGTCGACCGATGGATGACCTGAACACTGTGAAGGGTTTTCATCAACTACAGCTGATACTACAGAAGATCTCCTTTGTGGAGACCCCCCCTCCCCCCTCCCCCCAGCGTTGGGTTTTCAGTAAAGACACAAATCTGCCAGACGTCCACCTTTAGTCCCGCCGCCTCCGTCGCTCTCCATGGCCACGCTCTGCTTGTAGTCTCTGACCCGCAGCACGCCGCTGCGCTCGTCGCACGGCGTCTCCGGGGAGCTCCGGGCCAGGATCACCCAGATCCTCCTGCCCTCCACGTCCAGGTCCCGCCGCTCCCTCGCGTACACGTACTGAGGTTCGAGCCGTTAAGGAAGCGTGCGCCGAGAAATTAGGGTCATTTTAATGCCTGGAACTAAAGGTACATTTGTTTGGACAAACATAACGATACTCTGATATCTTACCATTTTCCATGGTTTTCTTGATAAACCAATCACGTTGTAATACGTTTTGTACTGCATCATAGTTGATGACGTTTAGTGGTACCAGGTATTAAAATGAACAAGAAACTGAAAAAATAATAATTTTTCTGATATTCATCTTACAATACATTTACACGTCATTTTCCAAAAGATTTTAAAGGGACAAAGTGATTTTGGTGACATCTTGTGAGTGTTCCAATGACTTTGTTTGAATTAATTAAACTGAAAGCATCGATTACACATTATTTGGCTGACAGGCAGCTTGCAAATGCTGGACAAAATGAATAAAAGACAACAGGATAGCGGCTCCATCGCGTTCACCGTGCGCCTAAAGCCGTCGTTTTCCACCACTGAATACGGTCTCAAATCCTGACAAATAAAGTCGGCAATGGACTCCTGTAATTTTCTGTGACCTCGGTGAAGTAGATGGAAACTGGTGGCAACAACCGCCGTCACTGTCCAGCATTTGTTTCGGATCGTGCCGCAACTTCTTGGGCTAGCTCTCAGTTAGCATTAGCTTGTTAGGGTGGTGACGTTTCAATGGGCTCGCAGGTTGGTGGTATTTCCAGAGTACTTTATGTTTGTGATACAGCTTGCAAACCGCCATACTTTTGTCTAAATCTTCGCTTTCCTTTTTCTTTTTAAACCCAAACTGCTCCCACACATCTGTTTTTAAGCACGCAGGCGCTGCGTTTATACTCGCCGCTGCGTTTATACTCGCCGCCATCCTCCTGACTGGCTCAGCTCTAGCTGGAAGAGAAAGAAGCTTCTGGATAACTGGTTAGAAATGCTCTACAGCGATGCTAGCAGCTGGAGGACTTAATGGCTCTTCATGCACTCTGCAGGTAGAGCACCCGTGTGGGACACGGGGGTTTATCGCATAAAATATCGCTATATATCGCAAAATCGCTAAAATCGCCAAAATCGCCCAGCCCTACCGAGAAAGGTCGGCCGGAGGGGAAGATAGATATTTGCCAGAAGGATACGTCTCTATTGGACAGGGGGAACGGGTACTTCACCTCCCAGTAGATGGCTGTATGTCCACCGAAGTCCTTCTCATAGAGCTCTGAATAGATGAAAATCAGAAAAACTGTTGTTGAATCGTATATGAAAAGGTGTGCAATGCTAATGGGGACGGCTAATTGAGAACTCAAGAGTTTTTACTCAACAAGACTCCATTTTTCATCAGAACTGAGGAAAAGCTGAAAGTTTTTTTTTTTTTGGCCTGAAGCCTCCAGATGAGAGAAAGCGGCTCAGCTAGCGTCACGCTAATGCTTGCAGGGATGTGTTGGATCATCTGGAGTCACGGTTTCTCTTCAAACAGCAGCGGTTTTTGGGACAAACTGATCAAATGTTGTCGAGCCGACATTTCAAGTCACATTTAAACCAAAAGAGCTCCTGCAGTGAAGTTCAGACCTCATCACCGAGGAGATCCCCGTCTGTCCGTCAGTATTCACCGCTGATCGGTTGGACCTTCACCTCAAACTAGGAACAACTACAAACTCTGGATTCAAAATTATTTTAGCTTTTATTTGAGTCTAAGGGGGAAAAAAGCTACTTTCTCTACCATAAATATCTTCTATGTCTACGTCTGACATGTTAAACTGCAGACTAGCAACTCTGGGACTTTTAGGCTAAAGCTACAACACATTACCTGCCTGTTACTGCAGATGTGCATGAAAACAAAGAGGGGAACATTAACATACAAAAAAATGCAACTTATTAACTTAAAGACAGAAGCTGATTTGGATGGTAACGACAACGTATGTGCGTTTTTACCTTTCACATATCCGTCCCAGTGCTTCCGGTACGTCAGGTCCATGTAGACGTCGGCACACAGCTCTGGGGCGCAGGTGGCGAGGGCGCCAAAGACCTTGTACTCGTAAAGTCCGGTTTCCTGCAAACAGCACACGTCAGTCGTCTCTCGTAACTGCAGGCCGAGCGCCATCCCTCAAGCTGCGAACGCCGCCCCAGACCTTTCTGAGTCCCTGTGAGGAGGAGCGCTGGACTGGATTCAGGGGTGCAGACGCAGCTCTGAGACCAGTGATTAATGCAATAAGTTAAAAAACAAACAAAAAAAAAAAAACACGCACACATGCTTGTAGGGTGATGGTGCAATCATTAATCTTAAACTTATTTCATTATAAAGGTTCCTCAATGTTGGATATGATCTGGGAAGCGCTGCATGAATCATGTTAGAAAAAATAAGAGCAGGAGGGTGACAACATTTTATGACATTTATGAGCCTCAGCAGTGAAGAGATATTTTATGTTACATTTTATTATGCATAGATAATAGATGTTATATACTTTTAATGAAACAACATGATAATAAACACATTAGGTGCAGCTTTTTTTGTCGTTTTTCTGATTTCTTCTAATTTACGGCTGAGAGGGGCGGGGCTAAGGTTGGGCTATGGGCGTGGTTGTATTCAAGTGGGCGGGATCTTCACCAGGAAGTTCTATGTAACGAGTATATTTGTTTCCAGCGGTTGTCAGTGGTACAATAGTGGTTACGTATGTGTCATTAACACATAGAGACTAGGGCTGGGCAAGTTAACACTGTTATTACCGCATTAACGCATTAATTTATTAACGCCGACAATTATTTTATCGCATATAGCATATTGCTCACATGCTTTTGTTTTGAAAAGTCTGTTACTGGCCTGCTGCGAACCGGAAAAGAACTTCGCAGAAAAACATGCAGAAAAGCTAAAACAGACATGGAGAACGGTAAAAATCCGTGAACTTTCCAGTTCAGGTAGCAACTCAGGTAGCAATATTAACAATTCTGTTTGAAAAAGAAACATTTCTGGACTGCAACAAAACAAATCTCTAGCTGGTTACTTCAGTGCGGCTCCATCTAGTGGCACAGATCTGTAATGACAACAGGAAGTCCAGTCCTCGATTATAAAACAAATTCAGTTCTGTGGCCCATTTTTTAATTTCGTATTTTTGATCCTAAGTCTAAAATTTGAAATATATAAAAAAAAAAAAACAGGTATTTTTTTCATTTTTTTGTGTTAGATTAAAAAATGAAAAAACAATAAAATGTCACTTTTTAATTTTTTTTTCAATTTTTGATTGACAATTAAAAATGGAAAGAATGAATGATACACAGATTGGTAAAGTTACTGAACTTTAACATGGACATTTTCATTTTAAAGTTCTCCCAGACGGAGGATTCAACAGAAACAAGGTTATTTGTAACAACTGACAAGTTGAACTCCCCGTTAAAAGTTTCTGCTGTTACCTCAGAAATTACCTGTTTTAATGTTCTGATTGTGCTGAGACACAATCATTTTGTTGGATTTTGTTTGTAGACTTTTTTTTTAATTTTTTATAAAAACAGGATGACATTAATGCCCTGGCAGTGGCAATAAGCTTTATTTTATTTCACATTTTTTTAAGATGAGATTTACACTAAATATGTGTTACTGACAAGTTCTGATGTCAAAAGTGTAATGTTATAGCTCTTTAGTTCATATGGCAGTACAACATTTTAATAAAAGTGCATTTTTTTGCATATACAATGCGATTAATCATGATTAATCAGGGAAAATAATGCGATTAATCGTGATTAAAAATGTTAATCGTTGCCCAGCCCTTTAGTAGATAAACATACAGAAACTGTTATTAATGAGTGTAAGACAGACTTCACGTTCCCGCAGGACACCGGTGTAAACCGGCGATAATACCGGTTCTACAAGCTCCGCAGAAAAAGCCACATCCCACAGAAACTCATTCAACGGTCGGTGTTGCTCGATTTTCCGGCTGCGGAACCAGAGGCGGCTTCGGCGGCGGTGGGGGTCGAACCCACGACTCCTACCTTGTCGTAGAGCCGGTAGATCTTGACTCCCATCGTCTCGGTGAACAGCTCCCATCCTCCGTCCAGCTGCGGCTCGTCCAGCTCCTTCCAGGCGCTCTGGAACTCCTCATCCGTGAACCGCAGCGACATGACGGCCGCGCCGCTCCGAAACCAGCCGAACAGCGGAGAGCCGAACGGACAACTTCCGGTCACGGATTTCAGAATAAAAGAGCCACCGCTCTGTAATTCCTTTTAGTGCGTCCTTCTACTGTATCTGGGTCTGATCTGAAGTATGAACATTAAATGAGGTTTGTAGAAGGAAATCGTGAGGCAATTTGCAGTGGAACCTGCATAAGTATTAAAGTACAGTTATTTGAGTTTCATCTTATGCTATTTTTGTGCAATTTTGATCTAAATTTTGTAGCTGTGTGTGTTTGTTTATATCTGTTCACTGCATTATTCACTGTATTTGTAATATTGTATTTTGTATTCAGTATCTTTTATCTTTCTTTAGCCTGACCAGGGACAAAGACTGCAAATTAGCTGAAGCTAGACGTCTTGTGTGCATCACATTTTTCATTCTTTGTGACAATGTTGTATGTATCGTCCTCTGTTAAATAAAAAAATAAAATAAAATAAAATAGTGGAATTCAAGATATTTTATTATTCTTACATTTACTAACTAACTTCTTAAGATTTCCAACAGACAATACCATGAAGCCTACAGTGTGTAATTAACACAAGTTAGTGGCTAATTGTGCATTTTATTTGTGCAACCCAAATTCCAGAAAAACCCGGGACATTTTGTTGTTTATTTGAATAAAATAAAAACTGTTGGAATGTGACATTTTCACTCTGAGAAACATAGTTATTAGTATTGCTAACAATGTCTCTTCCAAGGTAAATGGAACACAACATAATTTTGCATTTATGAAGGAAAGTAATGGGAGAATTTCATAAATAAACTGCTACTGTGTTTGAGTAATTTATGTCATATAATCTGTTTGAATTAAACTTTTTCAACCTGGATTTCTATTTTCTAAATTAAAATATCCCCATGAGAGCAGAGTATATTGGCAGAATTTATAATTCTCATTTTGCAATATTTCTGGACAGCTTATTAGTGTTAGAGGCCTCTATTACATACAGGCTTAAACCTTTCAGTTTTTATGTGTTTGACAGCACAAATGCAGATGTTTAAAGCCAGTACCAGCCTCAAAAACTCAGATGTGACACAATAATGTGACTTTGTTTGGACCTGATAAAGTCTAAAAAGCTGATTTACAGGACTCTGTGACATCACAGACCCAAATCAAAGCCTTTTTTCTCTTTATTTCCACCCATCTTCTGCTCCATCTTATGCTGCATTTGTATTGCAATCTTTGCAATTAACAGGTAGTTCTCATCAGCAGTTATATTAATCTCTTGATTGTAGGCGGACTAACAATCCTCAACTGTTACTTTTGTTTTCTAATGTTGCACGTCACAAATTAGAAGAAAAAAAAGTGACTTTTAATCAGGGCTCTTTCATTGTTTTCAAGTCAGAAGTTGGAGATTTTCCCCCTTATATATGAGTAAACGGTTATTAACGTAAGCTTCTAAAAAACTCAAAGAAGTGCGCTAACTAGTGCAGGGTTCATTAATCCAACAGAAGACGGAGGAATTAGAACCTGACTGTTGGACTAGAGTTTTACCCTCAGTCTGGCTGTTACATTACTTCAGCTTTCCTTTAAACCTGAGCCAGTTAAACGCATCCGCTGCATTGAGACTGTCTCCAAGAAAGGGATTAATAATTAATAAAGCCATTAATAATCTGTGGCTGCAGACAAACCAAGAGCAAGTATTTGAGTTAAAGGTGTCAGACAGTTTTATTTTGGGGTGTTGCTGCATGAACTTGACTTGTTGCGTAATCTTGTGTCAAACCCAGAGGAATCAGATTTTTTAAATAATATTACAATATTTACGGAAGCAAAAACAAATGACTTCAAAATAAATGCGATCAAACAAACCCGCCGTTCGTTGCATTTTTGCGTCGCTTTATTTTGAAACGCGCCACCGGCTCGCGCGCGTCCCCGGACTGCGCGCAGCTTGACGCGCCGCCGTCGGGCGCTTCCAGTCGGTCTCAATGAGGATGGCAGTCCGGCCCACTGGCCTCAACCTGGGGAGTTTTCTGGGAGACGCTTCTCATGAATGGGAGTCGGACTCCAGCCCGGAGACAGAAGCGGACCGTTGTCTCCTCCGGTACCGGGAACATTTAACCAGCTGAGCCGCTGACTGAATAGTTTGGCTTTTTTTTTTTTTTTTTTTTTTTTTTTTAAACTGCACCAGGAGCTCAGTCTGGACTCTGTGCGGCATGGAAAGCGGCTGTGAGGTAACAAACCTTTTTTTACTTTCTGCTCGGACGTCAGTCGATCATGTCAGTGAAATATATGATCCTATAAATGCCAAACAAATGTTATTCCTCTGTGTAACCACATATTAAACTTATATCTGCATTTTAAAGAGAGACTCCTTTCAACATTATCTTCACTGAAACTATCA
This sequence comes from Hirundichthys speculiger, assembly GCA_018398805.1. Taxonomy (NCBI): domain Eukaryota; kingdom Metazoa; phylum Chordata; class Actinopteri; order Beloniformes; family Exocoetidae; genus Hirundichthys; species Hirundichthys speculiger. The sequence goes on along the minus strand of JAGFBZ010002627.1, from coordinate 223,268 downwards.
ATATGTTTTAAAGCTGCCTTTCTCTCTTGATAACTGTCCTTTTATTTAAAGGGAATAAATCTATTACAGACATTATAGACAGTTATTGTAATCTGAAACTCTGCTGATTCCACATCTGGAGGATTTTACTTTATTTTTTTTTTTCACTCTGTCAACGCTGAATTTTCTCTTTTCAACTTGAGAGACCAAAAAAAAAAAAGAAAAATCTTTTTGAAGTCAGACCCTAAAGTCTTATAATCCAATCCAACATTTCTAACACAAAGTGATGTCGACATCTGTTTTTGACGGGAGCTGCTGAAAGACTGAATCCTTCAACGGCAAACTGAAAAACCATGAACAATAATTAAGACGAAGTCTGCTTGTTTTTCTTCTTTTCCCCCTTTGTTTTTTTTTTTAAAATCTACTCAAAAGTTACTTAAAGATTGTTGCGTCACAAAACAAAAGTGATTCCAAGGCGTTTGAGGACGGAAAACGAGTCCAAAGTGAGATCTTTTCCCCTCTAGGGGTCGCGACAGCCGATCGTCGTGGCCACGTTTACGGGGCCGACGCTGGCGAGCAACGCCTCAGTGGCTCTGGATCGTTGAGGGGTCGGTTAAAGGGACGCTTTGGATCGTGCAAAACCCCCAACCCCTAACCCCTAACCCCCCTAACCCTAACCCCCTAACCCCTAACCCCCTAACCCCCTAACCCTAACCCAGCGATCAGTCTGGCGACCTCTGGATCGGCCAACTCCTCCATGTCATATAATACTAGTTCATTAAACAAAATGCATAAAGAGCTCAATAGATCGCCTTGAATTTTCTCTTTGGCAGCCGTGGAGAGGAAACTCCCAGATGAACTGGAAGGAAGCCCCCCAGCAGAGCCAGAGCGCAAATGAAAACCAAACTAAGGCAAAGCTGCTGCTTTCAAAGCCAAATTATTACTTTGTATTTCTTTTTTGTTGTTGTTGTTTCTTGGCTAAAGAGCGGTAAACGTTTCCAGTTACAAAGATGGCTCAGAAGTGTCGGGATGAACTAATGAAATACTCCCAAAGTTTAGCCTTTTTTAAGAAGCGCTGCGTGGGGTCCGGTAGGATCTAGTGGTGAAGTTACGAAGTGCGACACACTGAATAACTGAACCCTCAGTCTTTGGCCCTCAATCTTGGTGCTCCAAAGTAAGTGTCAGGGTTGTTGAGTGCAGTTACGTCTTCAGACTGTGGGGGGCGGCCTTACGCCAAAGCTACGTCCAGTCTGTCAAGAAAACAACAACGACAGAGAAGAAGGAGAAGAAGACGTAGAAGAAGAATAAGATAATATAAATATATGTAACGAAGACAGTAAGATGGTTTCGTAACATTTATATCTTTATTAACTACGAAAATACGTTCATTTGTAGCTAGCTTTTTTCTGCGCCATCCTTTTCGAACACGCAATGCCTTCTGGGTAGCCCTTACTTCCAAGGGTGGTGCCGGAGAATCTCAATTTTGAGGGCGATACAGCCCTCAAACTCGTCCCTCAACTTCACTTTCTAAGAATTGGGACAACACTGGCACTTAGCAGGAGCGCGCATTTTTGAGATTGAGGGTTAAGCGAGGAATCGGAATTCACCCTAAAACCAGAAAATTAAGTTCCTGCCCCCCCCTTTAAGACTTATTAAAAAATAAGTCTTAAGGCAGCGTTGCAAGCATTGCCTTTAGGTCAGTCCTTCTCAAATAGTGGGGCGCGACCCTTTAGGGGGGCGCGGTGCGATGCCAGGGGGCGTGTGTGACCCCGGGTAATAAGCATTTTTTTTTTTTTGCCGAACTGGAATAAAGTGTAATTTCACATGTACTCCGGTAGGGGGCAGTGGCGCTCTCATGATTACAATGTGCGCAAGGAGTATTAGCAGTGTTGTGTCTGTTTTTTTTGCACGGACATGCGCGCGCAGAGCAGTAGATAAGACGTGAACAAACCCTCAAGAGACACCATGGAAAATTATTATAAATTTAGGTTATATATATTTCTTTCTTTTTTGTTTCTCTTAATGTTAATAAGGGTGCAGTGTTATGCAGAGGTGTACTTATAACAATGTTCTAGACATATTAAACTATTGATAGTCAGGGTGGAGGGTGGGGGGGGGGGGGCGCAAAATGTTTTCTTCTTTCAAAGGGGGGGCGCAGCAGAAAATACTTAAGAAGCAGCTTTAGGTGAAGCAAAAGCGCTAAAAATTGCAAAAAACGTTCCCCTGTGCTGTTTTTAAATAAACGGCAAAGAAGAGGTCAGTGCTGCCAAGTGGACTTTCGTTGCAGTGGACGTTAGCCTGACGTGCTACGGCACAAGGTCTTGGACGTGCACCGCTGGTTTGACGTGGAACCATAAATCATCCTGACAATCCGTCTGAAAGCATCACAAATACAAAAGCTCTTCCAGGTTTTTCACATTTAGCCAGCTAAGCGCCGAAGATCTTCTCACTCCTTGATTTTGTATTTTTCTGACCACCGTTTCCCCGGATCAGTTACCCGGACCCTACGAGCAGGAGTCCTCGTCTTGCAGTAAAAGGCTGATCTGCAACATCTGGCAGTCACGAGGAACGCGGGGCAGGGTGCTTCGCCCTCATTGTCATTCAGCATCTGAATCACAGCTTTCCGCTCGGCAGATGTGGGGGGGGGGGGGGGGGGGGGTGGGGGCTCGCCCGCCATCGCGGGGCTCCTTGAGTGCTTTGTAATGTCATATCCTGCGCTCTCCAGGGAATGTCTCAGCTGGTGCTGGGCGGCGTGGACCTGCGTCATCCTCCTCTGACTGGGTCAGGGATTGTGCAAAGAGGTTACGTGGGTTTAGCGAAGCGGAGGGTGGTGGAGGTGGGGGGGGGGATTGTGAAAGGCGGTGTTGAATTCTAATGAAAAGCATCTGCTCGGTCTCGTTTTCTTTCGCCATGTCCAGTGTTGTGCAACGACACTTTCTGACTCCTCGCTTCCCCCCGATTGCAGGGCTTGTTTTTCCGCGGCGGCGCCTGAGACCCAGAAGGCGTGGAACGGAGGGGAAAGGGCAGCGGCGAGGGACCGGTCTCTGGTTACTCAACACGACAACCCCCGGATCCTGAAATGCCAGAAGAAGCCAACAAGGACGCCATGAGGACGCCGGCGACCCCAGAGAAGGAGAAGGCCGAGCGCCCCCCCGCGCCCGCCGCCACCGCGGTGAGCATCCCCCTGGTGAACGAGGTCCAGCTCACGGCGGCCACCGGCGGCGCCGAGCTCTCCTGCTACCGCTGCACCATCCCGTTCGGCGTGGTGGTGCTCATCGCGGCGTGGTGGTCACGGCGGTGGCCTACAGCTTCAACTCGCACGGCTCCACCATCTCCTACTTCGGCCTGGTGCTGCTCTCCGCCGGGCTGGTGCTGCTGGCGTCCAGCGCCATCTGCTGGAGGGTGCGGCTGGAGCGGAAGAAGGAGAGGCGGCGGGAGAGTCAGACTGCCCTGGTGGTGAACCAGAGGAGCATTTTCAGTTGAACTTTCGGCCCGAACCAACGCGTACGATGACTGTCGTCAGCCTGCGGGGTCCGTCCCGATCTTGAGGTGGTTTTGATGGAGCGCCAGCTGTAATCAGATGTGGTCCAGCATGAGCTGGATTTCCGACCCGTAAAAGCTCTGACCGCAGAGGCCCAGAGCACAATGCTTTGAAGACATTGTAAGGGACTCATTTCTTCCTTCTTTTTTTTTTTGTTGTTTTGGTTTTTTTTCTTCCTCAAACAAAACTTCAAGCAGCTGGCGAGCTGGGAACGCAGCCAGGAGGAATGTATCACAATTAAGATGAATTACCACCGTCCGCGGCAACGGGAGAGGAAGTCTCCCATTAATCTGCTGTTGCATGTGGCAGCTTTGATTGTAATGGGAGGGACTGGGAAAAGGAAAAAAGCCCGAGAAGGGAAACTGGAAAATCCAGGAGAAAAAAAAAAAAAAAGATTCACACCTCATTTATTAGCTCTCAACATGCAAGTCTCGTCTTACGGAGGGCGGCTGTGAATCATGTTGCGGTACGTGACGTCGGCGTGTCGGAAAGCCGGACACGCGTGTTATTACACACAGATGCACTTTGATTCTGCACACTCACCGTATTCACTATCCAGCTGCATCTATTCATTCAATCCAAGTATTTTTTACTTCCTGTTGAATATCCGAAACATTTAAACTGTCTTGTCCACTGTCCATAGTTTTATGGAGCCCCATTTGGGTCAAAATTCAATGAATAAATGAGTCTATTATTATAATTACATGTGTTTATTATTCTCAAATACGTACATTTATTATTATGAAATATTTCCCATTATTATGAAAAAATTTTAATTATTATGAAATATAGTTAGTTTAATGCATAATAGTTTATTTCAGAATGGCTTTTTTTTTTAATCTAAGAATGAGTTTTTACATAATGGCTTCCTTTTTCATAAGAATGAGCTTTACATAATAATGACATTTTGCCAGTGGGCGGGACCAGTGGTTGACCTGCACGCTCATTGGCTGATCCTTCTCCATTCTACGCTCTGACATCGACTAGTTTTGGCCGTGAGGTCCCGTTAGCAGCGGGCCGTGGCGTCATCAAGGTGCGCTCCTAGTCCGATTGTAGCTATGGCAGCTTGGACTGAGCTACGGGAAACCTTGACGTTTCTTAGTCGATGTCAACTTTTAACCGTAAACTGAGGTGCATTCTGCCACCTACTGGCCTGGAGTATATACGTTGCACCTCTCGCCCACTATCGATATTCACTGTTCTGTTGCTTATGCCTGAATGAAAGAGCAGCCAATCACATAAATGGCTCCGCCCTCTCTGCTGTGATTGACACACAAATCATTCTTATGAAAAACGAAACTATTATCATAATAATGGGAAATATTTCATAATAATAAACGCCTGTATTTCATAATAATAGACTCATTTATTCATTTAATTATGACCCAAACGGGGCTCCATATAGTTTTCTTTCTTTTTTTTTTTAAAAAAAATTAATAAACATTGCACATATTTTCTCTTGGCGTTGCATGTATTAACCTGACAGCAGGACGTTACGAGTCTTAATAAAGTCATTATCACTCAAACATGCTTCACGTCTCGAACAAACATGGCTGACGGGACATTCAGGAACCGTCCCGACTGTTATCTGACGCTTCGGCCGGGGGAGTCCGGTCTCGTCTCTCAATAAGCGGCGCGCCTCCGGCTTAGACTTTTAATATTCCAGGGGAAGCGTGACTGTGGTGTTTGTGTTTCTAAGAGACAGTTTAGAGATTAGAGGAGCGATGAGTTACTACGTCAACATTTATCTCTTCGCTGAGTGTTGATGAGGAAGAGATGTTTAGCTCTCATGAGCTCTGCACAAACATCCACATTTTCTGGTGACTATTCCACTGTTCTGTTGTTTTTTTTTCTTAATGTCATCATCTTGTTTTTCTTTGCAACATCTGCCTTTATATTAACTAATTAAAGGGAACATATAATGAAACAAAAACAAACTTTCCGTGCCTGGGAGCGTTTATTTGGCTTTAGCTTCAACTTTGGTTGGGTCACTGAGGCTTGAAAACACGTCTTTCAAGCCGTTCAGGTTCCCTGGATTTTGTGATATATGAGTCTGAATTAGGGGTGCTCCGATCGATCGGTGACCTGATCGGATCGGCCGATATGCATATGATCGGGATCGGTCAGAATTGTCATTAAAGCCGATCAAAAGAGCCGATCAAAAACCCTCTATTATCGTGCGCATACACTGTGTATAGACCGTTTCGGGCCAGCCCCCCGGAAGTACCCCGTCCGCCATTGCGGGGTTGTGCTACAGAGCGACACTTTCACCGGCTCGCAGATTAACCAGTGTTTTTCTCTTTCTACAAATAGATATTTTTATAATGTCGAGTCGGTCGAGTGGGAATACATGTTCCGTCATAAACTGTGCCAACAATGGCGTGAAAATTCAACAATGGAAGAAGAAAGTATGTGAAATACACAAGCCTTTACTGCACGAAAGACTGCCTGCCTTGATTTTGCAGACAACCAAGAAGTTAGGAAGACGTGGGTGAAAAATATCAACAGAAAGGACTTTGTTCCAAATGAATACAGCCGGGTGAGTTTTCGTTAACATTCAATCTCGTACTACATCATAGTCTCGCTGAGAGTCCCGGACGATTCTGGCCGAAAGAACAGCAGTATGAGGCTACTGTAGCCCTCGGCACTAGCACAAGCCTATAAATCAATCAATGAATGAATGAATGAATGAATGAATGACTTAGGAGAATGATTAAATAAATTAAATATAACATTAACACATAGCCTAATTTACCGCTAGCGTTAACGTTACAGTAGCATAATCTTTATGGCTTGTTGACGTTAGTTATAGCCAGCGTTGCAGCGTTCCACAGTTTTTAGTGTTTGATTATGGGAATAGATCATGCTATTTCCATAACCAATCATTAAAAACAGCCGATAAACTACCTTCATCTGTAACTGGAGGCCACTGCCTAACATCATCAATCCAAGACATGTCTGCGTTATCCGTAACAAATGCTCCACGCTGCTGTGTTTGGGTTAGTTGGTGGAGCACCGCACACTCCAGTTTTGGCGGGGCCACTAGGGGGCGCATGTCCACAATTTTCAAGTCGAAAAGGTCTAAGACAGCAAGAAACAAAGGGAAATAAATACAATCGGTGATCGGTATCGGATCGGCCGATATTGATTTCGGTGATCGGTGATCGGCCCCAAAAACCCTGATCGGAGCACCCCTAGTCTGAATGAGCTTTTATTTTGAAATTTTTTTTTATTTTGAAAAATGACCGGATTCTCTCGATCACATCTCGGTCACTTGAGCACCAACATTTAACCCAGCTAGCAAAATGAGTAAGAAATGGAGCTCTTTGGAAAGTTTCCTTGTGAAGGGGAGAACGCACAGTGAAGAGAAAGAACAGCCGACGGCTTCCAAGAAAAAGAAAACTTTTAACAGGACAGGAGTCCTACTGAAATATGGATTGATCACGACAGGTGATTCCCACGTACCGAGCCTGCTCTGCGTGAGTTTTTTTTTTAAATGTTATAGAAAGCACTTACGTGATTAAGTTACGTCGGTTTAGCACGCGCATTGCAGTTGTAAACAACAATGGCGCCCACCAGGTTCAAACGCTCCAAAGTTTGGCTTCACTTCACCAAAGAAAGATGGCAACAAGGCAACTAGCAGTCATTGTAAAGTGGAGATAACAGCGTCGGGAGGGAACACGGCTAACATGCAGAAACATTTGAACACACAACATGCGATAACGAGTGTCGTGTTTTTGACGCTTCGGACTGATGGATCTTAACCCAGCGGCAGTAGCCAAGCTAAGATCACCTCTGGTAACTCTGGTTAGTAGCTATCCTGCTGCCTATGTGCTTCTTTGTAAAACACGCTATAACATTAACGCTATGCTATTAAACGAATTCCTTCTGCATTACATTTAGAAGATGACCGTGACGAGAGAGAGAGTCTGGCTGGTTCAGAGGCTGGAAGACATGATTATTTTACTGCAAAAGAATTGTTAATTCTACCATTCATGAAATCTTTGTAAATCCGCGAGCAGACTTGCGCGTAAAAACCTACTCCAGATTCACAAATGCTGCGTGAAAGCTCAGATTTGGCTGTAAGAACGTGTGAAAGCACACTGATGGCACATAAATCCCTCTGCAGAGGCCTCTGATGGATCTAAAGGTTCCTGATGGATCTAAAGGTTCCTGATGGATCTAAAGGTTCCTGATGGATCTAAAGGTTCCTGATGGATCTAAAGGTTCCTGATGGACAGATCGACGGGATGTTCCACAGTCTGTGGGAGAAAAAAAACCTCATATAAGTTCCCAAATTTTCAGATAACACCCAAAAGCGAACCACGGGAACACACCCCGGGGTAAAAGATTTGCTAAAGTGACTCTTGAATAATTAATTAGCAGTTTCCTGCTGTTTTTTTCTCCTCCGTATGTTCCGGCTGTGTAACAATGGAGCTTTGTTTATTTCCTCTGGTTCAGATGTTATTGGAATAATTGTCTGCGTTCGCTTCCTGCCATCCTCATCATTAAACATCTCGGGACATAAATTCTCAACAGCGGGAGGAAGTTGTACTCTCCAGTCTGACCCTATCGGTTTTAAAATAGCCTGGACACGGACGCGTATTTATAGGTAGCATTTGCGTTGCTATGCACCCCCGTGACACCAGACACGACAACTAAACGGCTTCCTTGCGTCAGAGGAGAACCTGCAACACACTTTGTCACTTTTGGGGAGAGCGCCGCCGCACACGCAGCCGGATCGGTAACGCATTTATGGGACACATGACACGGCGAGACGTCTTCTCCCCGTTTGTCGGGTCGGAGGAAGCCAGACTGGAGCTGGAAACCGGAGAGCCGACAAGAGGTTTGACAGCTGCTCGCCATCGGCGTCTTTAGGCCGCCGATGCGCCGCTCGAGCCTCCTGCGGGGCGCGTGCGTCATTTCATGCGCCTCGCGTGGTTGTCATTCCGCTCAGAGCCACGCCTGTCGGTTATTCATCAATAAACAGGAGATGCTCGTTATCCACAACAGAGACGTATTACGTTACGAGTGAAGGAAACCTACTTCAGTACGAAGAGGAAAACTAGAGAGGATGAAGGGTTTCACAAGGGAAGTAAATCAGGATAAAAGTGCAGAAGGAAGGAGACAAAACAGGCAAGGACTTCAGGAAAGGTGGCAAGGGACTGAGGAAAGACATTAGGAGAGAAGGAAAAATGAAGAGAAGAGAAGCATTGTCATGAACTTAGGCTGCCGGTGTCTTTCTCAAAGCTCACGACAATGTTCAGTTTTCACTTCCAGTCACGTTTGTCGTCAAGCAGCTCCAAGGATGGAGAAGGAAACTCACAAGACCCGTAAAGGACCCGTATACTTTTGGTTAGTTTAGGTTCCTCAAAACTCCGCAGTTCGGCTCAGGGAAAGAGTCGTAAGTATAAAAAAATAACAAACTACCGTATTTTCTGGACTATAAAGCCGCACCTGAATATAAGCCGCACCCATTAAAATATAAACAAAATATATATTTTATCACATATAAGCCGCCAGTATCCAGGCTGAGAAATAAAATATTAACATCGAAAGATTTTGTACCATAAGTGTTTATTTATATACTTGAACTGATTGTTTCTGAACAGAACCTGTAACACGGCAGTAAAAGTGCTGATCAAACAAAACAGAAAAGTAATTGATGGTTTTATTCATTTTCCTCCTGGACACTAAAACCAAGTTGCTTTATTTTTCCTCCTCCTGTGTACCGAAACCCCCCCACACAGCAAAGACATCCGGAACGGACTCGTATCGGGGTCCACTTGCACTCAGTGCCGGATCTGGTCCGTATTCGCGATTAAAACCTTACCTCTGCGGCGGGTCCACTCAGAACCCTGAAATCTGCTGGGGAACCAACAAACTGATAAATCCAGGTGTGTCTGAGTAGCTACAATGGTCAGACACACCTGGATTAATCAGTTTGTCCAATAATAACAGGTATTGATGCTCACAAAATGAATGTAGAGTAGCATAGCCAACATAGGCTACTTAACAAAAACAGAGTAGCCTTTAACTACTCGGTTTGTTTTTTGGTTTTTGCACTTCCTGCTAGAGCGCCCCCTGAGGGCTGAAGAAAAATTCATAGAAAAGCTGCATCTCTGTATAAGCCTCATGGTTTAAAGCGAGGGGACAAAAGTAGCGGCTTATAGCCCGGAAAATATGGTAGGCGGTTAAATTTTTCAAACGCAAATAGTCAAAATTCATGGCTGGCTAGAAAAAGAAATAAAATGTGGTTTATTGGCAGCACAGTCAAATGCTCGTGTGGTGTCCTTGGTCGCCGCCTCTGCACAAATGTTGCAGCACGAAAACAAAAGAAACAAAAGTAAGCAACGGCAGAGGAGAGAGATGCACCGTGACACGTTACTGATGGATCACAAGACACGGACTCAGAGGGATCGCCTCAGGGCGAGACGCCCCGTGTTCTTCCGGAGGTCCGTCCGTTTCCTACAGGGACCTCCGTGAACCGGTGTAATGGTGTCTGTGCAAACAAATGACTGATGAGTCAGCATCCCCGTTATCTCCGGGCTAACGGCTAACGTAGCTGGAGGACGGAGCTTTGCACTTGCAAAATCACAAACACAAATGCACACCTTCTAGTTCCCCTTTGTGTTCTCAAAAATAACGCAAAGTTAAATAGTCATGTAGGCCCGTAACGCTAGCAAGCGAAGGGCCTTGTCGGTGCAGCTGCGTCAGGATCGGTGCTCCGTTCACAGAGCGAACTAACTGGACGTGACAGTGGGAAAGCAAAGGGCCTGCCTCACCCTCAGTACGCCCTGCTTTGGCTCGACGGAGCTAAATCATTAGCGGGCAGGACCCCACCCACTTGAAGGAAGTCCAGAATCAGAGCTGAGCAGTAACGTAAGCCAAACTTTGTCTTTGAAACTCTTCTCAGTGTCACGCATCGGCTCGGCTCCTTCCTGCCCGGAGAGGTGTGTCTGCTCCGCGATCCCTCTGCTTTGTTTTGGTTTCGTTGGAGATTTATGGACGTGACAGAGACCTGGGAATACGGCTGAAATCATTGCTCACGTATTTGCATGTTATATGTGACAGTCTAACGCCGTGTAATGAAGCCCTGCGGTATTAGCTCATCAGCTCAGCGCTCGAGAGCAGCGTTTCTAAAGAGAGGAGCCTCTGCTTTATTGATGGAGGATAATCAAAGCCCGTTAAAGCCATGTGTGCTCGGAGCCATAAACGGAGAGTTCAAAGTGGTTCAGTTTGACGTATTGCAGTTGGAGATGGTTACAAATTAGTGGAGATTTGCGTTAAGCAAACCCAGCAAACTAGCCCGGCTCTGACTTCAAACAAGCTGCTCGGCTCACTTTCTGAAGGTAAGGCCTGCTCGTTAAAAGCTCTGGAAAATGCCCGCAGAACTTTCTGTGTGTTCCTGGACAAACCTTTCACACGGGCATAAACCCGCGCGAGCGCAACGCGGGTGGCGACCATCCAGGAGCTCCAGAGCCGTACATGTCACGTAACGTGGGCCCGCGATATCTCATGTAACTCTGCACGGCATGCCCTTTCCTGCGATCCTTTCATGCGCTGCCAAGAGTTCTTGGAGTGTCTGCAGAGTTGGCTGCCCGAACTCCCAGAGGTGCTCCCGGCTGGTTCGCCCTCATTTTGCCACATAATAAAGGGAAAGCTCTTCCTGGCCGTTTCCTCCCATTTTTACAGTAATTCCCACTTCAACAGGACCATGACATCATCTCCAACACAAGATGACAAAGCTTTCCTTGTCCGAGCTTCACATTTACACTGTCGACATCATCCAGAAACAATACAGTTTACATGGGAAGTTTGATTCCTCTTTAATTCAGAATTAAAATTAAATCCGATTTAAAATGATTAAAAATTACCATGTAAACACCTAATTCCGAATCAAAATGTCCATTCTGAATTAAACTTCATTAAGTAAACTTAAGTAAGTGGCTGATTTATTCTGATTTTAAATCAGAATATAATAATTCCGCGGTCATGTATACACTCATTCCGCTTTAAATTAATTCCGGTCTTTCTGCGCATGCTAGTTCTCTTGCCCGTCTGTCGCGATGACGCTTATATTCCGCGCTGGGCTTGTTTTCAAAACAAAATCATCGACATAATGTTGTCGTGCTGCTGCTTCAAAAATAAAATCAAAACAAATCCAAAAAGGATGCTAATAATGTAGTCCTCCATGTTGTTGCTAATCAAGTAAGTTTGTTTTCTTCTGGTAGACGTAAATATGTAAAGACGTCCGCCCCCCCCATCCAATCAGAACCCTTCCCAACCCCCAGACCTGAAGCAGAATTGGATAAAGCTGGCGATCAAACGTGTTTTCCATGTAAACCTCAATTCAGAAATACTATTTCCATGTAAACTCGAGGAAAAATAGTTTAATTCTGAATTATTTAATTTGGAATAATTAATTCCAAATTAAAAAACATCATGTAACCGTGGCCAGTGTAGAGTAGAATAAGAGCCAAATACAAACAGACTGCTGCAACGCTTCCTGTGGATGCGGATGGCAGGGGGGACGACTAAAACGTGCAGGGCAGTGGAAGGTTATTACCGTTAACGAAAACGAACCAAATAATGAAAACTAGAATTGAAAAAACATTTTCATTAACTGAAATAAAATAAAAACGAGAGTTTTTTAAAAAAATGATAACTAACTAAAACTGAATTATGTGTTTATAAATCGAACTAAAATTAACTATAATAATGTCAAGAACGTCCTTCGTTTTCGTGTTTGTAATATTTTTTCCTCATAAACGTTTGAAATCTATTAACTTCGCTCCGCCGTACAACAACAACCGCAAAAAAACCCAAAAAAAACTAAAGTGATCAGCAGTGATGGCTGCGGCAAATGTTAGGAGAAAGCATCTCAGTCCTATTTGGGATTTCTTTGACTATGACTGTGTTAACGATAAAAATAAGTGTCTTGTTGTAGAAGCAGGTGATACAATGTGTGGAATACTAACCAAGACTAGCTGGATAAGCTAGCCTAAGCTAGCCCCCTGGAAAGAAGGCTAACCAAGACTAGCTGGATAAGCTAGCCTAAGCTAGCCCCCTGGAAAGAAGGCTAACCAAGACTAGCTGGATAAGCTAGCCTAAGCTAGCCCCCTGGAAAGAAGGCTAACCAAGACTAGCTGGATAAGCTAGCCTAAGCTAGCCCCCTGGAAAGAGAAGCTACAGCTGCAGGCAAGTCAGCGTTGGGAAGGAACGGGAGAAAACAGCAACTATAATGGACTGTTTCCATGGAGACCAGATAGCTGCTGGTCAGTAAATACGCAGGAACACCACAAGAGGGAAGACGCATTGATAAATATGTTTATTGAGACCAGAATGTAAACACGACTATGTGATTCGATAGCCTTCAAAAAGTTCAGTGCTTCACTCGAACCAAAATTACAACCCTAATTTACAAAATAAAACTAACACTGAACCTAATAAAAACTAAACTAAAACTAAGTATTTCAAAACAAAAACGAATAAAAACTAGCAAAACTGCTCTAAAAACGAATTAAAACTAACTGAATTTGGAAAAACGAAAATAAAATCTAAAATTAATGGAAAATCCAAAACTATTATAACCCTGGGGACAGTGGGCTCTGAGGACTGAAGGACTCGGCTTTACGTGGTCCCTCAGAACCCAGCTCTTCATTGACTAACAGCTCCTTATTCAGTACAATCATCCCTGACGTCCTCATCAACAAAGACGGCTGCCCTGGAATCCCCCCCCCCGCACCCGCGTCCACTTCCTGGATGAAAGACTTCCTCTCTGACTGTCCGCAAACTGTCAAAACCGGCAGGGTCTGCTCGTCCGCGGCCACGCCCAGCACCGGCGGCCCCCAGGGCTGTGTCCCGAGCCCTCTACTCTTCTCAGTCTGCGCCCATGACCGTAACCCGGTGGGGCGTCCCCCCTGCCCGTGGACGCCCCACAAATTAACCCTAACCCTTCCCGGGAAAAACAAGCCGTAGAAGAGACAGCGGGTGCGTTGACATATTTGGTCTGGTGCAGCTGCTCATCCACAATCAAACACAGGACAGCTGAGAAAATCATCATTCCCCCCCCCCCCCCCCCTCCTTCTAGCACATCGCTCCCGACGCCTCTCCAGAGCGAGGCCGATTATCCGAGACCGCTCCCATCCTGGCCAGCGCCTCATGAGCTCGCTGCCCTCTGGAAGAAGAACCAACAGAACCAACATTATCACCGCCATCGTTGCTTCAGTAACCATCCGATCTGAAGAGAAGCGTCTTACAGATGTGTTTTCTGCCGTTGACGTCTGAACCACATCTGCAGCCTCTTCCTACAGCTTATAAATTTGTGGTCAGCAGCAGAAGAGGGGCGTCCCCTCGGAGTAAAAAGAACAAAAGCTGCAACGCAAACAGCTCCTTCATGCGTCGAGGTTATTGCACCCATGTGTTGAAGGAAAAATGATACCGAAACACATCTTCTCTCCCCCTCCTTCGTCATCTTCTTTCTTTTCTTTCTTTTTTTTTTTCTATCCAGCGGAGGATTGTTTTGTTTTCCCAGAGGGCCGTGCGTTTACAGCCTGTTAAAGATCCTTCGTTGGCCGCTGCTCTGACCACGCTTTGAACCTGCTGGGACGTTTGTTTTCTTTCTTTCTCACCTCATATTAAAGTCTGATAAGGACCAGGTGAGTTTTATTTATTTATTTTTTTTAATCCTTTCTCATCTTCTTAGATGTAAAACCTTCAAATCAGAATCAGGAGCTTTCTTTCTTTTTTGCATGATCTTATATAATATAAATGCCTCTGGGAGGAAATTAGAAGGTGTGTCTGATGTGTCAGGAGGACGTTTAACCGGGACAGTGATATAACAGGATGTAGCTTCTTTGCAGCTTTTGCTTTTTTTTTTTTTTTCATCTGAACAGCTGTTTGACTTTGTGGGACTCCCCTCCCCCGTTTCTGTCCGTGAAAGTGGTCGGGCAGCAAAAAACTGAAACCCATGCGGGTTCAAACACTATTCACACTGATTCGTCGCGATCGCTACGACCTCTGCGGACCTCTGGGGGGCGCTGCGATGAGACCGACTGCATTTCAACTGACATCCGAAGAGCCGTTAACCGTACAATACAGAGATGCTAACCGTGAAATACTAAAGCTTCGGAGGAAATTCCGACAGATCTGCCACACAGAAAGTAAAACTCCGGACCGTCCGGTCAGAAAAGGGTCAGCGAGTCGTTCCGATCACGGAGCGAATGGAACGTCACCGCACGACGTAACTGGTGGCTTTAAGGAGATAATTGACTAATTACAGCGCAGCGACGTAGGAAACATCCATCTGGAAAGCAAATCTCAACCACATGATCATAAATCTCAGTTCGCGCAACATCTCCAGCTATAAACCATTTTTGCTCCTCCTGCAGTCTTCTACATCTTGGACCACCCTGAATCCGTGACAAACAAGAGAACAAGGCCTGAGAAACCCCCCCCCCCCCCACCCCCCCACTGTGAGCGAGCATAAACACTCAAACGATCAATGGGAACCCCGGCAGGCGAAGGGTGCTTTGATGGAGTCTCGGGGAGCTTTGTCTGCCGTGGACATTCCTCCGTGCGCTGCGTGGGAAAAGGCTCGCAGGCTGTGGCGATGACGCAACCGAAGCTGCGGTTGAGCAGTCGGTTTTACGACTCCTCGCTGATTTAAACTGGGTGTGAATTGTTGGCTGCGGTGCAGGCGAGCACGCAGGCGTTTTAAACCCAGAGAAGAATGGGAGAGGGCTGGGACGACAGACCGAGACGTGCAGCGTCCCAGCAGAGGACAGCATGCGAAGGGTTAGGATGTCAATTAAACGTTTGGCTCGGCTTCGCATGCTCCGGGATGTAACCTTTCGAGGGTGTACCCCGCTTGTGGTCCAGCGGCAGCTGGGATGGATATACTCTAAGGAATTAAGGCGTTATTCTTCTCACGCTTTACATTTCGATTCAAGCACATAAACGCGCCAAACAAGCATTATTGTTAATCGTTTTTGTTGGTTTTCAGCAGCGACACCATATCACTACAACACCACCGTCGTGCCTCGCAGTCACAGCGTTCTCTAAGGTGGCGCCGCTTCTTTCAGGCCGTGAAGTAAAGTATCACGTTTATTTTGTCGCATTGAGTCCATTACACTCCGTAAAGGCTGAAATTACGCCGTCGACGCTGTGATGTCACAGTCAGACCCATCTCCGGCCCTGACAGTGAAGCACGGAGGTGGCGCTGTGGTGATGTGGTGGCCAGACGGCGTACAGCACATGTGTCAAACACAAGGCCCGCGGGCCAAATGTGCCCGTCACGTCATTTTATGTGGCCCTCGATGTGAGCATTGAGCATTAGCTTAGCTTAAAGTTTGAAACCGATATTTTTAGACTTAGAATAAGCTTACGCCGCTTTAAAGCGCATATTGACAATAAACTACATCTCCCATCATGCATTTCGTCGTTATCCACAACAATAACGGTAACTACGAGCAAGACGATTTTTCAGAACTGACGGACTTAAGAAAGATCTTTACAAACTAACCCCAACATGTCCAAGAAAAGAAAAATTGATGCACAAGGAAGACAGTTTCATGAACGACGGGAAAACAATTATAAGTTTGTATCTCAAAGTGAAATAACTGTATGTCTTTTCTGTTATGAGGCTGGCGTCAGTCGTGAAAGAGTTTAATCTACGTCGGCATTTTGACAGCAAACACGGAGCTAAGTATGCTAAATTTAGCCTCTTCCGCTTCTGAAACCAAGATAATGGATACTCTTACAACCACAAACCCTGAGTTTAATATAATAATGACTTAAATATTTGAAACTTGAATACATAATAAATACAGAAACCGCTATCTAACAATATAATAAGGTGTAGATCAATTTATTTTGATTTTCATTGCATTTTGTTTACTTTTTAGTTCCAGTGCATTTGATATGCAAATACAGCATTGAATATTTAACTGCCAAATTTGTGTTTTAAAGATTTTAAAAGAAAAAATAAAATATACATGAATCATATATTAACTCATTTTAATATTTCTATGAAATTTCTAATTTTTTTTGTTTATTTGTTTGTTTAGGATAACGTAAAGATTTAAAATAAAGTGTAAAAAAATACATTAAAATAAGTATAAACTTAAAAAGGCTTTTTTAAATAAAATGTTTTATTGTTCTTATTATTATCCTAATGTCAGTATATAGTATTATAGCCTTATTCTACGAGAGCAAATAATATGTTAGCAATAAAAAAAAATAGAATAAAATACTTGGATGTGATTGACACGCACGGCGCGGCCGGTTGGCGGTAAACTTGGCGAGCGGAGAGCATGACCTCTGGGAGGAGCAGGTTCCCACACCCAGAAGAAGAGACGCAGATCGCTCTAACACAAACAGTCCGCCGCTCAGGAAGGAAAGGGCTCTCTTTGGCCCTTTATCAGATCTGCAGGATCCTCGGCCCGTCCGTTACCCAGCGCTGCCTGGGAGGCGCCCCCCCCCTCCTCCCTCCCCCCTCCCCCTCCCTCCCACGCTGTCCTCCTCTTGTTTGACAGGAGCTCACACACGGCGCACGTCTTCTCCCGAGCCACGGCGTCGCGTCTGAGGCGTGGCCACGTTCGCCACAGTCTAAATTACCAACTAAGACTTAAAAAATAAATAAATACCGTATTTTCTGGACTATAAAGCGCACCTGAATATAAGCCGCACCCATTGAAATATAAATGAAATATATATTTTGTCACATATAAGCGGCACCGGACTATAATACTATTTTGTCCAATAATAACAGGTATTGATGCTCACAAAATGAATGTAGAGTAGCATAGCCAACATAGGCTACTTAACAAAACTAGAGTAGTCTTTAACTACTCGGTTTGTTTTTTGGTTTTTGCACTTCCTTCAGCCCCTGAGGGCTGAAGAAAAATTCATAGAAAAGCTGCATCTCTGTATAAACCTCATGGTTTAAAGCGTGGGACAAAAGCAGCGGCTTATAGTCCGGAAAATATGGTAAAAAATTAAGCATCCAGTTTTCAATACAGATGTACAGGAAAGTCCAGAAAACCTGCAGTTCTTTCACCAGCCACTAGGGGCAGGCTACAGGAGTTTCCAATGGTTTCTACGGTCGATATCACACCCGTGAAACGTTTCTGTTTTTACAGCCTGTGTGGAACCGCCAACAGACAGAAAAGAAATGAAATACATCCACTCAGCAGTGGGTCAATGTCTCCCTGAACCACAGCCGGCCCTGTGGGGCCCGTCGGAGCCAGACTGGGCCGTGAGGAGTTCACGGCGCCGTGGGAGCTTCCCTCAGCTGTCTCCCGCTCATGTAACAACGCCTCCCCGCTGACCTCATGGAACGACTCTGCACCGTCTCAGGCCGCCGACACAAAGGAGGAGGAGGATCACGTTCCAAGCCGGCTCGGATTCAAGAAGTTTCCCCCCCTCGGGCCCAATAAAGGAGACTTTATGTCCAGTTAATAGTGAATTATTAACAGAACAAGAATTTGTTATGTTGTGTGAAAGATTTCGGTGTCGTCGGCCCGTAATCGTAGCTTTTGCGTCAGCGTTAACGAACTTCTCATTTCCTCTACCGTTAACACGGTGTCATATAAATCAGCGTCGGGGTGATGTCACTGTAACTAGATGATTGCTTGTGGCTGATTTATTTGTGGCTGAAAATATGTGACGCACTGAACCGTTCGGATCTGCAGGATACTGTGACATCACAGACCCAGGTCAGACTGGAACTAGCCAGCTTCCTTGCGTTTATCTCCAGGCCTATTTCCACTAATAAAAGACCCCCCGGGGCCCGGTGCAAAACAGGACCGGGGGGGCGGGTCTATTTATCAGAATCAGAAATACTTTATTGATCCCTGAGGGGAAATTGTTATCGTTGCAGGTGCTCCTTACAAGAATAGAAGAAATAAGAAACAGAAGAAATTTAACATGTAGTGCAATTAGAAGAGAACATAAAATTAAAATAAAATAAAATATGAACATAAACAAAAATATATACTAAATTATGAATATAAAACAAAAATATACACTGAAAAAAATAGGTAAAAGAGTATATACAGAGTTTGCATGTTCTCCCCGTGCTTGCGTGGGTTTCCTCCGGGTACTCCGGGTACTCCGGGTACTCCGGCTTCCTCCCACAGTCCAAAGACATGCATGTCCGGTTAATTGATAATGGTTCTAAATTGCCCGTAGGAGTGAATGTGAGTGTGAGTGGTTGTTTGTCGGCATGTGGCCCTGCGATGGACTGGCGACCTGTCCAGGTGGACCCCTGCCATTCACCTGTAGACCATTGGGATAGGCTCCAGCAGAACCCCGTGACCCTTCAGAGGATGAAACGGGTATAGAAAATGGATGGATGGATGGATGGAGTATATACAGTAAAGGTCCCCCAAAACTCCAAATAGAGTTCTTAGCTTAGACAAAACTTAGCTAGGCTTAGCCGTGCTAACAGCAGCAGTCATTTCATGTCGCCACAGTTCTGCTTAGACGAGACTGAAATTAATTTTGAGCTCCAGCTAGGCGCCATCCACCGCCATGGTCCGGGCCTGCTGCTGCTGGCGGGCTTTCGAGCGGGACCTGTCGTCGTGCAGGGCTCTGCCACAGAGCGCCACACAGCTGGAGAGGTGTGGCGTAAAATCTGACTCCGCCCCTCTGAGCCAGCCGCTACGAACAGAGCTGTAAAGACACGGTGGCGAACGGAGCTGTTGTCTTGTATCTCCGAGGTATTTCGACAGAGACGCGTCACAGACGTTGTGATAAAACGCTCAGAAAACCGGTTAGCATTCATAAAACGAGCAATTCGTTCTAATTTCTCATTCTAGCGACTCAAAGTTCATAAAGACACAGCCGAGGAACGACACACGCTGGGTATTTTAAATGCTTTTTTTCATTTTAAGCCTTTCTTAATAATGTCTGCCAATTATCACTTCTTTTGTGCACGTAAAGCCACGGGAGAAAAACCTGCCAAGTCGCTAACGAGCAGTAATGATCAAAGCAGGCAAAAATTTGTTCAACTCACTTTCCCTTTCGATTATTGGTAACCGGGCTCTCCGTCCAAATCCATTTTAAAAACTCTGTTCTGAAGTCAATTAGACTTTGGAAAGAGGCACATTTAAGGGGGTCAGTCAGGAGGGGGTCCATGTTGCTTTGCTCATTCATTTACTTGGTTACCCAAAGCAGAATAAAATACTCTACAGACCTAAATCTGATTTAATTTTCTTTTTTTTAATGAAACCAATGCAAACTGCCACAGGAGAAGTAAATCAAGCGCTCTGCAGTGTTGAGTCATGCATTGGCCTTTGACGACGCATTTATTAGATATAAACTATCTCCCGCATCGTTTGACGTGACAGATTTCAGAAAGCAGATGTTTTCTCTGCTTCTCTGTCGCAGGGCCGTCAGACTCCCGCCACGACTAAACAGCCCGTTCCAGCGGCGCACCCGTACAGGCGCAAACGCTCCGACAAACTCCCGACATCCTGGCCTCGCGGCTGCAGTGCGTCAACACAATCCCTTCCTCACGTCTCCCTTGCCGCCCGCCGGCCCCCCAGGTCCCGCGGGAGGACCGCCGGACTCCCTGGCACCAGATCCTGGCGCTGGGGGAGATGGAGCTGAGAGATAGGAGCGGGAGAAACTCCACCCAGGAGGCCTGCTGGCGTACACACAGGCGAACCTGTAACATCCTCTGAGCTAATCACTCACCGACACCGACGCAACACTAACATCCCCCCGGGACAGAAGAGCCGCTCTTCCTCTGAGCCGCTGCTGTTTTTAGAGTGACGTTAAAAAAGAGTGTTTGTTTGGCTTCACCTGCATCATTTTAGAGGCCGCTACGATGCCAAAGCAGCAGAAGAGAGAGACTTGCTTTAAATGACATTTGTGCGCTAGGTACCAGTTAGCATACATGAGATCACCCAGATTTCTGCAACATAAAGCCTTCAGATCAGAAAAGCTGTTCCCGAACACAGTGTGACATGTCATAAAAATATTCAGCCGTGTGGAAATGACACAACCGAAGCTGAAGTCCACCCTGATTCCAGCTTTGACTCGTTCCAGATGCCAACGTCTGGACCAGGATCAGATGACGCACGGGGGTCATTGTTGTTCACCGACAGACGACTCCTCAGTTCCCATCCCGAGGAGGCCCGGCGGGGGTCAGGGGTCAAGCCTTTTGTCCCTGACATGGGTTTCCTGAACATATAGAGGCCTGAGCGTCAACGGTGGGGGGGACTGAGGTCATCGCTCTCCTCTGCAGATGTGTGCAGTCGCTGCTCGCCCTCGCGGATCACGCCGCGGGGGCCGGACGCATCGTGGCTGACTCAGTTTGCTCTGCGGCGGCGGGGGCTGGAGCCGATTAGCAGCTGATTTTCACGCACACCCCCCCCCCCCCCCTGTTTATGTTACGATGCTTTTCTGCGCCGGGGAAAATCCAGCCCGCTGCCATGTGGGCTCTGCTCGCCGCTGCAGCTGTTGAAGTGTTTGTATTTCACCAGAAAGATGTAAACCACCAGGGACGGGGGGGGGGGGGGGGGGGGGGGGGGGGGTATATTTTCCTGAAAAAAATAAAGCAATACCTCATGCTGGCAGGTCAGCTGATGAAGTGTTCGCTCTGCTCGCCTTCTACTTTTCATTTTATTTGTACTGGAAGCAGAATTAAGACTCAATCAACCTCCGGGTCTTTGAGATTTGAGGTTGGAGGGTTTCTCTGACGTCGCCGTCGTTTGTAGTTTACCAGTTCCTGCTACTTTTAATCACCGTTCACCACTGAAAAGCTGGAAGGAAGAAGGGACCAAAATTCCTGCACAACAATGACAGACAGCGATAAAGCTATACAGGAAATGGCTACTTCAAGCTATTGCTGCTGAAGGTGGATCTACGAGAGATTGGATCTCTTCGTGTCATGGCAGTCTGCAGCTCCCACCGGGCATTAATGATCAAATCGATTAGCAGAAAACAGTATCAATATGGAGCCTTCCAACCTTTAACAGAAACAAAGCTACAGAAAGAAAAGTGGACAGTAAACCTGTAAAAGAAATTCACTGAACTTTGCAGCAACTGCAAAAACCATCAGATTGGTGAACTGGCAAAGAAGTGCTTTTGCTTTCCCAGCTAAGGGCGGGTACAACTTCCAGTAAACTTGAACATGGCATTGACGAGATGCATTTAGATAGATAATTCCAGCGAAATTAAATCTATTAGTCAAATAAAACCTACACAGAGTCTCATCAGGCCACTGGAGCTGACCAATCAGAGCAGACTGGGCCTCTTAGGGAGGTGGCAGCTTCCTTAATTACTACTTTCATTATTATTGGGAAGGAGTAAACAGGCGGAGGCAAATAGCATTTTCTTAAGGTAGTGGACTCACTAAAACACCGCGGACCAAAGACCCGGTTTAATCGGTTCACTGACTCAAGTTAACTGATTCACCAGAAACAAGTAATAAAAGCAGGTTTAGCCATTTGATGTTTTAGTGGACACTTTTAAGACGAAACCTCGGCTCTGAATGGGCTAACTCGATCTATTTGTTCATTTATTTAAATCAAACGTTGGATGTGCACACTCCATAGTGAGACAGAGAACATCCATCTATCCAGAGTGACCCCCGACCCTCCTAACGGCTCTCAAAATGCACTTTATTAGTGTGCAGTTGCATCACAGCGAGTGTGGCTCCAGTCCAAAACGAATGAGGAAAGAGTCGTCCCTGTTTTCAGCGTGAGTTATTGCTTCCTCTGTGGCTCCAGGATACCCAACTTTCTCTTTCCTCCGGGGGGGGGGGGGTCTTCTGCTTCTTCAGACGCTGCCGCCTGCTGCCCTCTGCTGCCCTCTGCTGTCCGTCGTTCTCAGTGATCCAAATGGACGGCGCCTCAGCAGGTGCAAACCAGTTCCTGATAATCCCACCAGTCTGACATGCACCAGGGGCAAAGATCTATCTGGATTACATTTCTTGTGTGGAGGAAATTTCTATTTGGTTTTGTTTATTTGATTTGTCTTTAATAATATGTTTAAAAGTGATTTTTGTCTTTCTTAACAAGACCAATACACATCATAATAAACAAGACCAAATGTCTGACAAAAGGCAAGAGAAGACAGCTGGGATTCATTGATCAGCAGGGGGTCAGCTGTGACTTTGAATAAACATTCCTAAATTCAATTATCATCAAGTAACTAAACTCGATTATCAGTCTCATTTAAGACAAATGTCCCTTTGTCTTCCCCACCACCTGCTGTGATCTACTCTGTATGCAAACCTGTAGAGGAATCAACATCTTTTTGTCTTGGTATTAAAGATTCAGTATTCTGTGGAGGACTGACTGACAGCTCTCCTTATGTGCACATAAGATTTTTGTATTTTTGTTTCTTTTCTCTCTAATAAATTCTATTTGGATTTTCTCATCGAGATCGGATCTTATTTTTGAGGAAATGTACTTCCAGCAGGGCTGATTCTGCTTCTGAGTAGCTTCTTTAGCGGCGTTCTCCCGGCTCTATTTAGCCAGATGGCTTACTCCGTCAATCCCCCACTCGCAATCAAGATTAAGATTACACCACACGCTCAAACGCGCCGGCGGCGGCTCGTCCGCGGATGACGGCGACGGTGATATAACGCAGAATCTGCCACAGACGTCGAGCTGCAAGTGAAACTGAAGTTATTACTGATTCCACGTTAGCGGAGTGGGACGGATTAAAGTATTTTTACCACAAGGCCGCACATCCGAAGGCGCTCATCTGAAGTGGCGAGGTGGGAGGCAGACGGCGGGGGAGGGCGGGGGGAGACTACAGATGGAAGAGGATAGAGGGAGGAAGACCTGCTGTCACTAGTCCAGAGTTTCAGAGCGGCAGCCATCGAGGCGAACTTCCCCTTCCTTCCCGGCCGGCGCTGGTTCTCGGGGGCCTCCGGGCCGCCCAGCATGAAGCGGGCGCCATGGGCTTTCTGGAAAACTACCAGGAGATCGATCCTGTCACTTTGAACCTAATTATCCTCATCGCCAGCTACGTTATCTTGCTCCTGGTCTTCCTGATATCCTGCATCATGTACGACTGCCGGGGCAAAGATCCCACGAAGGAGTACGCGCCGGACCCGCAGCCGACCCAGTCTCCCATCAGGCTGGTGGTGATGCAGAGCTCGTCGGGTCAGGTGGGCCGGTGGGACACGGCCAGCATGATCACCACCTACCACGAACCGTCACGCTCGGACTTCAGGGAGAAGAAGAGCACGATGGTCTGACGGATGAGCCGAATCAACTCTGTACATACCTGACTTTCTTTTTTTTTTTGCTCTTGTTTATTTTATTTTATTTATTTTTTTTACATTTCTTTGTTTTGTACCCGGGACAATGCTTGAATTTGACCTACACAGGACCAGATTTGGAAGGTAAGGTCCTGTCTTTAACGTCTGCATGTGAAATCCCTTTTTATCTCAAGGATCTCAGCGCCGAATCCTGATAAAACACGAGCAGTCGCGCTCGTCCAGGTGGGCATTTCATACCTGCGGTGGAGAATTTCCAGATTTAGGTCAAGGCTGTACAAAGGCAGAGATTAAACTTATTGTTTCTTAAGCTTTTCCATGATTTCCTGACACGCACCTTGATGTCCTTGGACTTTGCGCCTCTCATGCCTCATGTAGATAAAACTATTACACCTCTGAAAATAGCTGCGCTCCTCACGACTAGAGACTGGAACTGATACGATTTTTCCGATTCCGATTCTTTATCGATTCTAATTTGGGGGAAAAGGAGAACAAACAGTTTTATTAGCATCAATTTTCTTTACTTAGAAGTCACGACCTTACAAACTCAACATCGAGGTCAAAAGAGGCCCAAAGCCTGGATAACGTGTTAACTGTTGTAATATATAACTGTGCAAATACACAAGAATGTGGAACATTTTACTAACTGATTTTCCTAATAGAAATTTAAAAAAATCTCCCTTTTAAAAGGATATATGAGCTCACTAAGCACTCAAAAATAATAATAAAGAAAGATAAATACTATCAGATACAACGGAACAGTGCATAGTACAAATCTGCAAATACTATGAAGAATTAACAATTCTTTAGCAGTAAAATAATCATGTCTTCCAGCCTCTGAACCAGCCAGACTCTCTCTCTCGTCACGGTCATCTTCTAAATGTAATGCAGAAGGCATTCGTTTAATAGCATAGCGCTAATGTTATAGCGTGTTTTACAAAGAAGCACATAGGCAGCGGGATAGCTACTAACCAGAGTTACCAGAGGTGATCTTAGCTTGGCTACTGCTGCTGGGTTGAGATCCATCAGTCCGAAGCGTCAAAAACACGACACTCGTTAGCATGTTGTGTGTTCAAATGTTTCTGCATGTTAGCCGTGTTCCCTCCCGACGCTGTTATCTCCACTTTACAATGACTGCTAGTTGCCTTGTTGCCATCTTTCTTTGGTGAAGTGAAGCCAAACTTTGGAGCGTTTGAACCTGGTGGGCGCCATTGTTGTTTACAACTGCAATGCTAACGTGCTAAACCGACGTAACTTAATCACGTAAGTGCTTTCTGGAATTGACTGTGTGTAACTTGCGTAAATTACGTGAGATTCGTGCTGGTTGGAATCGATAAGAGAATCGCTGGATAAACTGCCAAACGATTCCATGGAATTGAAACACACGGAACCGGTTCTCTACAGGAACCGGTTCTCTACAGGAACCGGTTCTCGATTCCCAACCCTACGTCACGACTGGATACCATTCAGGTGTTCCACTTTTACACGCACTGTAGGTGTGATGCACACGGAAGTGGGAGATGGACAGAACCGGGCCTGGCTCTCCAAGATGGCGGCGCACCTTCAGATCAGGACACAGATTTTGCAAATCTGAGGCGTCATTTCAGCGCCTCACTGTGAAGAACTTCTCCCGTCTTCCGGGTCGGACTCAGCCAGGAAGTAGTTGCCGTTCCTTGACTGTTCACGTCATCTGAAACAGATGCTGCAGCTTTTTCTATGATGCAGGTTCACAAAAAAAAAAAAAAATCACCTGAAAAATAACTGCTGAGTAAAAAAGTCGTAGCCTGTTTAATTCCGGATCATTTCTGTCCGAATCCACAAAAGGGGATAAAACTGTCATGGATCATATTTTAATCATGATCCGTGATTTTAATTTTTAGTTTTAGCTGTTCTGATGTTGGTTTGCTGCTGTGGTTTGGATCGTTGTCCTCGAATTTGTCTCCAGAAGACCCGTATGGACGGGGACAGATACAGGAGGGTGTTTGTGCTGAACTACTGCGTCTGGTCCTGGACTCAACTCTGGTCTCGTCCGTCCAGAGGACGTTTTGGATGTTTGGATGCACTTCTGTGAACCTCAGTCCGTGCTTCTTAATTTCTTTTCCGTTCTGGAAACCCTTCCGGACTTTTTTAGTCTTCTTCTCGTTGTGGCTGTCGTGGACTTTCAACGACCTCACTGAGGCCTCTTGGGATACATTCATCCGTTCCTGGGAAGACTGGCTGCTGTCTCCAATGTTTTAAAATCTCCAACTCCAAGTTTTTGAACTCTTTTGTGATCGATGGGCAGCAACAATTAATTCTCTAAGACCATTACTTACGTCTTTCCCTCATGGCATTGTGTTCACGCTGACCTGAATGCTGCCTCCATGTCTGCTTTCACAACAAACCTGAAGATTTGAAGCATCCGGCTGCAAGTCACTGTCTCAAATCCTGTGAAAGCATTTAGGGGGTACTTAGCATTGCCCACGTTGTTCCTCTTTTTGTTATTTTAACTGATCTAAAGTGAATAAAGAACATTTATTCATCCTGATATGACAGATCCCTCTTATGCTTTGCAGCCATTTTGACTTACTCAGGTATTTTAAGTTTTGTCACAGAGCCGTGCATGATTGAGCCTCTTAAAAGCCAGTTAAAGGGAGGGTAAGTGATTTCTGGATGACAGTTGAACAAAACATCGACTTCTACCTCTTCCTCCACCGATCCCTGAGAAAACAGGAGAAAACTAAGCGTGGCCCCTCCCCCTGTCGGTGATTGGCTGGAGCAGTGGTTCTGGTTTCAGGGGGGGCGGGCTGACCCACTCTGTTTTTTTTTTTGTTGTTTTTGTTTGTGTGAGTTTTTAGTAACTGTACTCCTGACCTGGGCAGCTACCAGGCAGGGATTAGACATTCACCTAAGCGTGACGACTAAATTTTTCTGAGTTAGGAATCACATAGAATTGCTTACCCTGCCTTTAACATGCAGGGTTTCCTACAACTTGACTATAACAGAGTGAGGCACTGACCACAGCCCACAGCGCAGGTACGATCTTTTTGACGGTCCATCCCAGCCGCCTCCGAGCTCAGAGATGTTGACGCCACATCTGGATGAGCTTAACCAGATGTAGAGGCAGAAATAAGGAAGTTCCTTCCAGCTTTCTCTGAGCTGAGGCACGTCATCCTTAAAATAGTCGATCATTTATTGCCCATCGTTGCGTCTCAAAGGATCTGCACTTCATGGATGTTTGAGACAACATCATCGTCGTCGCTACTTTTCTTTATTTTCATTCAGAAATGAGTGAGTTGCCAGGGAAAAAATGAAGGATCTTATTCCTTTTTTCCCAGTTTGGGACCGTTCATCAGATTACTGATGAAACCGCTGTGAGAGTTGATCTGAAAAGTCTGTTTTAAAAGTGTTTACCAGCTTTAAAAGACGCATAAATCCTGCATGATGAAGGATTTTGTTTCTGCAGCTGCTTGTTTAACTATCAGCGACCACATGGTCGTGTTTGGGGACGCAGCGTGACGACGTTTCCGGCCGAAGAGATGTTTCAGAGACCTCCTGGAGAGCGCCGGCGCTTCCTGTCTGTCGGCCCGCTAAAGGCGACTGTTACCAGGCTGTTACTCAACGCGCCCAGATTACAGCCCACGCCGCCGGCGCCCGGCAGAAATAGATCTGGGAACCGCAGCGGTAAACACGGACGGCGCTCGGCGTAATCCCGCCGCTTCTTAGAAAGATGCAAAAAGCGTCTCCGGTTTCTTGATACCTGGCCTCATTCACAAACCGCAGCTCTTCGACAGAGTTTGCATCTTGGCTTTAACAGGCGAGGAAACTTTTGCAGACTGTTTTTGTATTTTTAAGTTCCTTGCAGTTCCTTGAATGACCACCAGGACTCCAAAAGTGATTCAATCTCACGCAGAGTTATCAGAGCTGCTTGTTGCGTGACAGCTACTCTGAAGTCTGCAGCGTTTTAGCTAGTATTATTTTAACGATAATGTGGCTTGTTGTGCTGTTAATTGTGCAGACGGGACCACCGGGTCTACGATGGACTGGAAGGTTCCCAGAACTGCAGACCAGCTCACATCCTTCGTACAGCTTGCTAGCATGTCTATAGAAGCAGATATTGGGTTTATTTTGTCCTGCGACGCTCAGATGTTTGTAGCTTTGGCCTGAAGGAGGGTATCTGGTCGAGCCCTGCTGCAGATTTCAAACAGAAATGGACGCAGGAGGGCAACTAAAGCGAGAACTTTAGCGTCACCCGTCATTTCAAAATGAGCAGTAGAACCTTCATTCCAGCGAGAAACCGTAAACCAATTAGAAGAGCTGTTTAACTCCCTGTCACGTGTGGACATAAAGCCTCTTTAATTCTGCCCGTATATCTGTAACGCAGGATGTGCGCTTTTAAAAGCCAAACATATGCTGCGGGTCTCAAATTAATCCTGCGTATATGTGTCAAGCTTCAGCCCGCGAGCTCTAATGCTGCGTTTCTCCACCTCGCAGTCGAACAAGAGACGGCAGCCAGTTCACCTGAGCTCAGATTCATCCGGGTCCACGCGGCGTTTCCCTCCGCCGCTCTGGCGCGTAAAAGCTCAGAGGCGGGAAGAGGGCGCACGACTCCGAGCGACGGGTGAGGCCGCAGGTGTGACCCGGCGCGCCCACATGAGACTGCGGGTCAGTGGCGCGCACAGGTAGACACCAGGTGGTGCTAGAGCACTTGCCCGTTGCCCTCTGGGCCAAGCAGGTGCCCTCCTCAATAAATCCAGTGTATTATTTAACCCCCTAAACCTCAGTTGCCAAGCTATAAGCTATAAGGTGCATTTATTTGTATATATTATATTCTCATACAGCGCCAAACAGCCGAGCCGAAATTAGCCGACTGCCCACCTGCTCAACAAGCTAGACGCTAGCCATAATAATCAACGCTAATCCTGGTGGTCCAAAAGCGTCATTATCTGACTACCTGAGAACCGCGTGGAGTCAATCTTTCCTCCAGAGTTAGTCCACATGTTGCTGCTTTAACACCCGCAGTGATTTATTTGCTAAATAATAAAATAAATAAATAAATAAATAAACAGAAAAAGTAGCTGTAGCAGCCCAGAAGGGACAGACTTAAGAAGGAGAGAGAAAGGCTACAGCAGGCCTCTGCTCACCTGGATGAAGCAGCCACCTGAGGATGATGAGGAGACAGAAAGGTCAGAGTCATGTTCACTGTTTAGGGCCTTTTCCACTAATTTAATTGAGATATCGTAAAAGCTGTCCCTGATTTATTTTGTCAACACAGAGCGGTTTGGTGGAACTAAATCAGGCATGAAGCTGTATTAGCTAAATATATTATTTTGGACCAACCATAAGTTATTTCTACGTTACAACGCTTGCAGTAATCTAATAGGCCAGTGATTCCCAAAGTGTGGGCCGCGGCCCCCAGGTGGGCCGTCGCAGTACCTGCAGGTGGGCCGTGAGAGGTCATTAAAATTAAACAAATGTTTTAAATCCTTCGATCTTTTTTAAATATATGGAGCCCCTATGGTGACATTTGATAAAAAAAATAATAATACGTGCCCACGAGATAATTATAGTAGCCATTTCCACGCAGAGATTGATTGTTGCTTGCTTGATTTGTACTTTAACCAACAAACATGGACACTTTTGACTTAATTGACATTCTTAAGGCACTTGTGGTTAGGCGTGGAAGTATTGCTTAGCAAGAGACACTTAATTCCGGCTGCTCAACGTATTAACTATCCCGTGGCCACACGTTATTATTTTTTTTATCAAATGTCACCAGAAGGGCTCCGTATAAATATGTTTTTATAACTGTAAAATATTAACGAAATTATTTAAAAACATTAAAAAGTAACAAAACAAACCAGTTAAGTGTTATTCTACCGTCATCTTAACTTAATATGACAAGTGTCACCATATTTGTTGACCCCTCACATTAATGTCAGAACATAGTTCCTAGTCCTGTAAGTTTATCGCAGTTGTGATTAAAGGTTTTGGTGCGACGTGGAGATTTTTCACATTTCAAACTGGGCCTTGGTATTCTGAAGTTTGGGAATAGCTGTAATAGGCTATTATTAAAACTTTGACAATGATAAATAAATACCCTATTAAAATGTGTCTGCAGAGCACAGCTCTGTAGTAGGAAATTGAAGTTAGGCCACGGCAGCTACACCCTGGTGCAGTGAGTCTTAGCGTTGTAACGCATTGACGCTTGTCACCAAAGGAGTCTTACTCAAATAAACATTTTCTATTCTCTCTGCTGTCCTGCAACAGGCCATCAAATATCACAGCCAGCAGTTCACTGAGCACCTGCCCCCAAAATGTCTGTGCGCGCCCCTGCTGCGGGTTGAACATCAGAGAAACTCCGTCTGAGGAGGCGATTAGCAGCAGGGCTCGGATCATTTACAGCCGCGGCGGGGAGTCGGCCTGAACTGCTGAGACACGCCACAGCTCTCACGGGTGTTTCAGGTCAGATGTGCTGACGGAGCAGCCTGGGGAGGAGAGATTATAAAAATAAATGAATAAAGGGCTAAACAACAACAGCACCACTCTGAGGTCAGAAACGAGGAAGCAGCGTCCTCTGACATCATGGATTAATCCCGCTCTCTGCTCCAACTGTTATTTGTACTTCAAAGGGCCCGGATTCCTTCATTTAACGGTCCAGCTCGCCACCCTTCTTTGATTTCCCGGCGGCCTAATCGGATTTGGATCACAAACACAGAGGAAGCGTTTTCCGCGTAAGCTGAAAAACATCCGGGCGCCCGAGGCGCAGGATGAAGCGCGCGGAGCTGCCCGCCGCTTGAACGGTTTCCTTTCTGGAACCGGCCTGAACTTCATTAAGCCCCGAGGATTTCTCCGCGCTCTTACATAAACCGTTATATCTGAGAGGCGCTGATCAAGTTTCAGCGCCGTTGTGTAACCTGGACCTGCGTGTGCAGCTCGTCTCGGTCAGATTGACTCCGGTTACACAGGAAGTGGTCGATAGCGCAGTGGTGGACAACCCCAGTCCTGCATGTTCTTAGATGTTTTTCCCGCCACAACTCACCTGATTCAGATGAATGGATCACCATCAGCTTGTCATCCGGGTCTGAACAAGGCCGTAAACGACCCGTTCATTTAAAAAGGCTGCTGAAGCAGAGAAACTTCTAAGACTTGCAGGATGGCGGCCCTCGAGGACTGGATTTGTTACACTGTAAGAAAATTCACCGTAAAATTACAGTGAATTACTGGCTAAATAATTGCATTCATTTCACAGCAATTTGCTGTAAATATTTTCACAATCAATTTACCGTAATCAATTCACACTACTTTACTGTAATTATTTCCACAGTAATTTACAATAAAACAGCAACTCTCTGCCTTAAATTCATGGTTGCCATGACATAGAAGTAATTAGCTGTGGACTTACTGTAAACTAATGTGAAATAAATACAGTTAATTACTGAGAAAATATTTACGTTGAATTGCTGTAAAAGTAATGCAATTATTAGCCCATAATTTACTGTAAATTTACAATTTAATGAGTGTAATATGTTGTAAAATACATTTGTTAATTGTAATTTTCCTGTACCCTCTCACTTTATGCTCAAAAAAGTAAAACGGAACAAAATGATCATTTGTTTTCACTTTTTAATCAAGCTTATAAGTGCAAAGTGCAATGTTACATTTAACAGGTTTCCCAGGCAAACGTGCTGCCAACATATTCAGTACAAATCTTAAGCAAAAGTATAAAATGTGCAACATTAAAATGTAATCAGTTAAACCACTCACAAGAACTAGATTTTTTTGACTCTTACATACAGTTCCTGTGAAAGTATTCAGCTCCTTGAACTTTCCAACCTTTTGTCATATTTCAGGCTTCAAACATAAAGATGTAAAATTTTAATTTTTTGTCAAGAATCAATAACAAGTGGGACAAAAGCGAAGTGGAATTTATTGGCTATTTTAAACTTTTTTCACAAATAAAGAACTGAAAAGGATATGTTAGGCGTTTATAGGGTTTATAGGTTGTGAAATTCCCTTTTGCCCATGACTCATCTCTCTAGCTACAAAGACTGACGTCTTAATTCATCGATGCTGCACGTTTCTAACCTTTAGAGTCATTTAGTGTGTTTACATGGGAAGTTTGATTCCTCTTTAATTCAGAATTAATATTAAATCCGATTTAAAATAATTAAAAATTACCATGTAAACACCTAATTCCGAATGAAAATGTCCATTCCAAATTAAACTTAATTCTGAAGTAAGTGGCTGGTTTATTCTGATTTTAAATCCAAATAGAATAATTCCACGGTCATGTATACACTTATTCCACTTTAAATTAATTCCGGTCTTTCTGCGCATGCTAGTTCTCTTGCCCGTCTGTCACGATGGCCTTATATTCTGCGCTGGGTTTGTTGAAAATCATCGACATGATGTTGTCGTGCTGCTGCTTCAAAAATAAAATCAAAACAAATCCAAAAAGGATGCTAATAATGTAGTCCTCCATGTTGTTGCTAATCGAGTAAGTTTGTTTTCTTCCGTTAGATGTAAATACGTAAAGACGTCCCCCCCCATCCAATCAGAACCCTTCCCAACCCCCAGACCTTAAGCAGAGTTGGATAAAGCCGATCAAACGTGTTTCCATGTAAACCTCAATTCGGAATTACTATTTTCATGTAAACTCGAAGGAAAATTGTTTAATTCGGAATAATTAATTACAAATTAAAAAAAACATCATGTAACCGTGGCCACTGAGGCTCTTGTGTGTCTCAACTCTTTGGAGGTTGCAGCTTGGTTTCCTTTTTTTTTTAAGGTGCTTTGCAAGTTTTCACATCACATCACAGCTCAGAAGGACCCTGGGTAATTACTGTCCAGATGGATGGAGACTCGTTAAAATTAAAATTAAGCTTCAATAACTGAATATGCACATCTGTAATAGTAATTTACATGATCGAATTTGGGTCTTCTGCATTTAAGACATGAAGCATGCGATTAGGACGCAGGTGGGGATGATCTCCGTCGACTACAGCTCAGCCGCCAACACCGTCATCCCCAATGTTTTCACCTCAATCTGATTTAAAGACATTCGAACCCCCTCAGCTCCTCCATCACCCACTCAAGACTGGGTCTCCACAAGTGGAGCTGTGTCGACTTGTGTCTGCAGTTGTCCTGTCTCCTCTGAAATGTTCTGCTCACAGCAACAGGTGGCTCTGGGGTGAGCTTTCATTTTCAGGGTCATTAAGTCAGGTGACAGAACCCCGGCTGGCCCCTGCCCCCCCCAGTTGACCAAGCGGATCACCCGCTATCACCTCCATCCAGGTCACCGCTTGCTCGACTTGCCTGCAGCAACAAGTCCGCCAGCGGTCAACGAGGTCTTAGGACTGTCGCAGCGTTACAAATGACTCACACCTTCAAGACGCCACCGAGTTAAAGGTCCTCAAGCATCAGTCTAGAGACAAACCTTTGTACTTTATTCTTGTAGCTTTTTGAAGAATTCAGGAACTCGCTTCAGTTTATAAATAAAAGGCCGTAATGTGTCACTCTCTCTTAGTAAAACCCTTAAATAAAGCAGATCCCCTGTATTTTAAATTCCAAATCTATTTTTGCATGAAGAAAACAACCAGTGTGTGAATATCTGAGCTCTCTGACTGCATTCACTCGTTTTTATCGCGTCACAGCTGCTCTGTTTTCTTTACCGAAGTAGATATTTATTATTTATGTAGTTATTTCCTTGGGCACCACACAGACGTAAACAATGATTTTATCATGAAATGGTACTACCCTTACCAAAAAGTAGTATACTCAAGTATACTTTTTGGTAAGGGTTGTATAATCTAAGAAAGTATCAGAAATTTGTAAAAAAAAAAAAAAAAAAAAAAAAAAAAGTAATTTTGTCAATCTTTGACAAGACAATATATATAAATTTCTAATCTTGTAGTTTCTCTGGGAAATGTCATAAAATTTAAATTTGGGAGAAATAAAAAAAAAACCCGTACAATTAGTGGATTTGTCTTCTGTTAAACGTGGGATCACAAGACGAGGGTTAAGTCACAATGCACATGGAAAAACCCCGCCTACCTTACATGTGATTGGTCCGTGTTCCGGCAACCTCGCTGCTCATTGGCTACAGCCGCTGTCAGTCAACATCTCACCACCGGCGTGAAGCCAAACTCACATGTGTCCATATGTTTTTGTCTTGAGATCTACCGGTGGGGCGGCTCGCTTCGCTCGCGGAGCCCTTTCGCTTCGTCCCGGCAGCCAGTCGCGCTTATGGACGTCTCCAGCTTGAGGACGAGGACTTGACTCGGTGTTTGCAGCAGAATGGTGTTCAGGAAAAGGCTGAAATCGTGCGCTTGTAGCGGGACGGTGAATGTTGCCGGTCAGTGTAGCGACAGTTAGCTCGTGCGGGGCTAACGTTAGCGGATGCTAGGCCTTCCGTTTCCGCTGGTTGCTGGGGACTTTTTATTCTTTTATTCCTCCTCTTTGTAAAGCGGGCTTATTGTTCCTCTTTTGTTTGCTGGCATAGCATCGTTTTCCCCCTTTGTTCCCTGTTTTTTTAAAGGCTGAGACATGAAGAAAAGCAACAGCTTCCAGAGGTAGGTGAAGAGTTATAAATCTAACGGACTAATGTTGAAGCTTTTTGACAAACATTTGCGACTTTATTGCGAAACCAGTTTTTGTCTCAGGTGGTGTTGAAGGTATAATTACACTCATGTACTGACAGGTAATTTTCTGTTACCATCAGTTAAAGCTGTGTATTAAATGCAGGAGTGATGAGAGGTAATATTATAAACTGTTGCATCAGGAGGCTGATGAGTAAAATCAGTTTCTGTTTCTGATGGAAGTGAAGTAATCCGATTATGTCCCTCAAAGGTTTTGGATTTCAGCATCTTCTGGACTCCTTGTCAGGGATGGGGACACGTTTCAGCATCAGGACCGAAACCTGGACGATACTTTTTCCTATAGCAGTGAAATAATGAGTTAAATGACACTTGCATATGATATAAGATACATTTATATAAAATCAGGGCTGAAAATAAACGATTTTATTTAATTTTTTTACTTGGTAGCACTCGTGCTCCCATCCTCAAATATTTAGAGCTCAACAACAATACTGTTCATCTAATAAATGTAAATGTACAGCTTTTTAAATCTACAGCTCTACCTGTTTGAATTACAGTCATTTATTTCTGCAGCCGTACAGTCACAGACACTCATCAGATTAACCAAAACCCTTTTTTAAAAGATTGTGACGTTGATTGTAAAAACGAGGCATTTTGTAGTTAAACCAGAAACTTTTTAACCAAATATTGCAAATTTTTGTAGTAAAGTATTAACTTTTTGATTTGAAACTATGACTTCGTGCCACAAAATTGCTAATTTTTTTTTGTAGCTGCAAGTCTGTGTCCTAAAATCACAACATTTGGTCATCAGATCAGAAATTTCTTCAAATTGCAATGTTTTTGTCATAAAGTGACAACTTTTCGTGTTGTTGCCTTTAACTTCATACAAACAGAAACATCTGTAGCTCCTCCAAAGTTCATCTTGTCATTTTGGTTTGTTTTTTTGACGACTTCTTTTCTTCATCGGTGGTTGACAGACGACGAAAGCGGTGCTCCGCCGCCCCCTGGTGGTCTGAAACGGCGGTTCATGTGCAGCCGGCTCCAGTGATCTATGGGGATAAAAGAAAATAAAAGTTGTGGGTTAGAAATCTTGAGAATGCCTTACCCCACCTTTAAATTTCACAGAGCTTTCATTTTCACCGCTACTCTGACGGCGTGAGAGTCTGAATTCGAAGGATCTGTTGGTGTGGAGAGTAAACGGAAACTGAAACTGTTTTTTACCGTTTGTGTTTCAGGTTCATGAACAGGCGTGCCGCCGCCAACTGCCGCTACCAGCCCACCTGCTACGAGCACGCCGCAAACTGCTACACTCACGCCGTGAGTGGCCTCGTAACTGCTAACCGTCTCCCGCGGAGGGCGTCGCGGCGCCTCAGGCGGGTGGAGTTAAGTGTAACCGTCTCTTGTCTCCGCAGCTCCTGATCGCGCCGGCGTTCGTGGGCATGACGCTGCTGCACCGCCTGTCCGACAACAGCTGGGAGAGGATGACGGCCTGGGTGTACGGCATGGGCCTGTGCGCCCTCTTCCTGGTCTCCACCGTGTTTCACGTCATCACCTGGAAGAAGAGCCACATGAGGTGAGGAGGCGCCGAGCGGACTGACTGACTGAGAATATGTACCTTCAGGTCATAAAATCGTGACTAACCGGTCACCAAATGCGACAAAAATTTGACCATTTTGACGTTTTTTTTCTGCCCTGTCGCCACCATCAACTTAGAAAAAAACCTTTTCTTTTCTCTGATTTCTGCACATTTGTCATGTGTCACCAAGTTGCTGAACATGCTGGGAGCATCCATGATGATGTCAGCAGTCTACGGGGGCGTACGGGGTGACGAAAAACACCGGCGACCAAAACTGCTAGCTGGCTAGCAACTTAAAAAACCTGGTAGCCAGGTTGCTGGCTGCTGGGTAAAAACTCTAATTTTATGTCCTGACCTGGTCACAGACGAGCCGATGTTGTGATGTTGCTAGCTGGCTAGCAACTTCATAAAACTGGTAGCTAGAGGCTGCTGGGTAAAAACTCAAATTTTATGTCTTGACCTGGTCACAGACGAGCCGTTGTTGTGATGTTGCTAGCTGGCTAGCAACTTCAAAAACCTGGTAGCCAGGGGCTGCTGGGTAAAAATGCTAATTTCATGTCCTGACCTGGTCACAGACGAGCCGTTGTTGTGATGTTGCTAGCTGGCTAGCAACTTCAAAAACCTGTTAGCCAGGGGCTACTTGGTAAAAATGCTAATTTTATGTCCTGACCTGGTCACAGACGAGCCGTTGTTGTGATGTTGCTAGCTGGCTAGCAACTTCAAAAACCTGGTAGCCAGGGACTGCTGGGTAAAAATGCTAATTTTATGTCCTGACCTGGTCACAGACGAGCCGTTGTTGTGATGTTGCTAGCTGGCTAGCAACTTCAAAAACCTGGTAGCCAGGGACTGCTGGGTAAAAATGCTAATTTTATGTCCTGACCTGGTCACAGACGAGCCGTTGTTGTGATGTTGCTAGCTGGCTAGCAACTTCAAAAACCTGGTAGCCAGGGGCTACTTGGTAAAAACGCTAATTTTATGTCCTGACCTGGTCACAGACGAGCCGTTGTTGTGATGTTGCTAGCTGGCTAGCAACTTCAAAAACCTGGTAGCCAGGGACTGCTGGGTAAAAATGCTAATTTTATGTCCTGACCTGGTCACAGACGAGCCGTTGTTGTGATGTTGCTAGCTGGCTAGCAACTTCAAAAACCTGGTAGCCAGGGGCTACTTGGTAAAAACGCTAATTTTATGTCCTGACCCTGGTCACAGACGAGCCGTTGTGTTGTGATGTTGCTAGCTGGCTAGCAACTTCAAAAACCTGGTAGCCAGGGGCTACTTGGTAAAAATGCTAATTTTATGTCCGGACCTGGTCACAGACGAGCCGTTGTTGTGATGTTGCTAGCTGGCTAGCAACTTCATAAACCTGGTAGTCCAGGGGCTGCTGGGTAAAAATGCTAATTTTATGTCCTGACCTGGTCACAGACGAGCCGTTGTTGTGATGTTGCTAGCTGGCTAGCAACTTCAAAAACCTGGTAGCCAGGGGCTGCTGGGTAAAAATGCTAATTTTATGTCCTGACCTGGTCACAGACGAGCCATTGTTGTGATGTTGCTAGCTGGCTAGCAACTTCAAAAACCTGATAGCCAGGGGCTACTTGGTAAAAACGCTAATTTTTTGCCTTGACCTGGTCACCGGAGAGCCGTTGTTGTGATGTTGCTAGCTGGCTAGCAACTTCAAAAACCTGGTAGCCAGGGGCTGCTGGGTAAAAATGCTAATTTCATGTCCTGACCTGGTCACAGATGAGCTGTTGTTGTGATGTTGCTAGCTGGCTAGCAACTTCAAAAACCTGGTAGCCAGGGGCTGCTGGGTAAAAATGCTAATTTTATGCCTTGACTTGGTCACAGATGAGCCGTTGTTGTGATGTTGCTAGCTGTCTAGCAACTTCAAAAACCTGGTAGCCAGGGGCTACTTGGTAAAAATGCTAATTTTATGCCCTGACCCTGTCACAGACGAGCCGTTGTTGTGATGTTGCTAGCTGGCTAGCAACTTCAAAAACCTGGTAGCCAGGGGCTGCTGGGTAAAAACTCTAATTTTATGTCCTGACCTGGTCACAAACGAGCCGTTGTTGGGATGTAGCTAGCTGGCTAGCAACTTCAAAAACCTGGTAGCCAGGGGCTGCTGGGTAAAAATGCTAATTTTATGCCCTGACCTGGTCACAGACGAGCCGTTGTTCTGATCCGTTTCAGGTCGGTGGAGCAGTGCTTCCACATGTGTGACAGAGTGGTCATCTACGTCTTCATCGCTGCCTCCTACACGCCGTGGTGAGTGTCGGCCAGAGGGCAGCGTTAACCCGCCGGCTGAGAAACCTAGCTTGATTTTCCACGTTTGTCCCCCGTCAGGTTGAACCTGCGTGAACTGGGCCCTCTGGCGGCGCACATGCGCTGGTTCGTGTGGCTCATGGCCGCCGCCGGGACCATATACGTCTTCAACTATCATGAAAGGTGAGCTGGCGCCGCGGCCGGTTGAAGGTTTGACGTCGGGAATGAAAAACGTTCTGTATGAGAGATCCTGAAATAAAAACTCACGCTGTGAACGTGTTTGTCCACACAGGTATAAACTTGTTGAGCTGGCCTTTTATTTGACTATGGGGTTTTTTCCTGCATCGGTCGTGACGTCGATGGTAAGACAGTCTTTTTTTTATTAAAAAAAAAAAAATCTATTCACACTTTGCTCATGTTGTCAAACAATTAAAAAAAAAAAAAGTGGAACAACTCTTCCAGATGCAAAACTTGAAATTGTGACCATTCAGTCGGGCCTTTGGATATTTAAGAATATCCAAAGGCCTTACTGAATGGTCACAATTTCAGTCATTCCCGTCCCTCGGCGATAACCGCCCGCGCCACTCCTGCGGCGGCCATCCTGCAGGTCAGCGGCTCCTCCCGCGGCGGGACTTCCCGAAGGCCGCGATGCCACCAGGCGGGTTTCCATTGGGAGGGGCCCGGGGCACCGGAGGAAGAAATAAAAGAAGAAAAGCAAACTAAAATGAGGCGGAGCTGCGTTTTGCCACGTAAGGGTGGCGGTGATGTCATCTTCAGCCCGCAGCGCGTCCCGTCAGGATACCTGCGACACGTCGTGTTTCGACCCAGTAGGAGTACTGGAATTTATATATTTATTAGGGCTGGGCAACAATTAAAATTTTAATCGTGATTAATCACGATTAATCGCATTGTATACGCAAAATCAAATAATACAAAAGTAGTGTAAAGGTCACTTTTATTTAAATGTTCTGCTGCCATATGAACTAAAGTGTCATAACATTTGTTGTTCAAACACTTTTAACATCAGCACTTGTCAGTAACACATATTTAGTGTAAATCTCATCTCATAAAATGTCAAATAAAATAAAGCTTATTGCCACTGCCAGGGCATTAATGTCATCCTGTTTTTATAAAAAAATTAAAAAAAAAAGTCTACAAACAAAATCCAACAAAATGATTGTGTCTCAGCACAATCAAAACATTGAAACAGGTAATTTCTGAGGTAACAGCAGAAACTTTTAACGGGGAGTTCAACTTGTCAGTTGTTACAAATAACCTTGTTACTGTTGAATCTGTCCATGTTAAAGTTCAGTAACTTTACCAATCTGTGTATCAGTCATTCTTTCCAGTTTCAATTGTCAATCAAAAATTTAAAAAATTAAAAGTGTTTTTTAATCTATTACAAAAAAACAAAAAAATGCCTGTTTTTTTATATTACAAATTTTAGACTTGGATCAAAAATACGAAATAAAAAAATGGGCCACAGAACTGAATTGGTTTTATAATGGAGGACTGGACTTTCTGTTGTCATTACACATCTGAGCCACTAGATGGAGCCGCACTGCAGTAACCAGCTAGAGAACAGCAGGACAGTGAACACATGGAGCAGATCTGATGGAACATGGAGGAATGACCACAAAGTTTTGTTGCAGTCTAGAATTTTTTATTTAGACAGAATTGTTAATATTGCTACCTGAGTTGCTACCTGAACTGTAAAGTTCACAGATTTTTACCGTTCTCCATGTCTGTTTTAGCTTTTCTGCACGTTTACTGTTTTCCGGTTCCACAGCAGCCAGTAACAGTCTTTTCAAAACAAAAGCACGTTAGCAACATGTGTTAACGCGCAATTAAATAAATGTTGGCGTTAATAAATTAATGCGTTAACGCGATAATAACGTGTTAACTTGCCCAGCCCTAATATTTATTTATTTTTCACTAAGCTGTTCCTGGTTTTGGAGACTCTGAACTACCCTGGACTCCCACTAGTGGAAACGCACCCATAGACCGTATATAAAGAACTGGACAAAGTCCCAGTGACATCGTCACCTGTAGGTTTGTCTGAAGAGTGCTCCTGAAGCCTCTTTTTGCCCGTACGGTGCCGCCACCTCGTATTCCTTCCTTCAAATATATCGGGACGAGCTGGAAATAGTTCTATTTGGAAATAAAAATGGAAAGAATAAAAAAAAAACAACCCAGGTTAGGAATCTGACCTGAGGTTCAGCAGCCACATCAAGGCTGGAACTAAAAGAGCTCAAACAGAGATCTGAGATCTGATCCTCCAGCAGACGGACGACAGTCTCCTGGACCCCTGACCCCTGACCTCTGACCCCTGACCCCAACCCTGGTCGCCCAGAAAAGAAGAGCGGCTGCCAGACTTTAAACTGAGCCCATCAAATCAAATCAAATCAATCTTTATTTGTATAGCGCTTTTCATGCAAAACATGCAACACAAAGTGCTTTACAGAATTAAAAACAAATAATCACAATAAAACCCCTTCCCTCCCACCCTCCATACTAAACACATACACACGCACAATCACAACCAATAGGGCGACATGGCATGGCACTGAGGATTAAGGAAACGCCACCTTTTGGGCCATCCACACTGGGAGGAGCCGCAGGCCTTATCAGGGTGACCGGCACCTGGGCCCCCCGACTCCAACTGACAGGCGGACCCCCAGATCAGTAGGAGGAACCCCCAGCCAGCCAGGCCAGAGGGACCCAAGGACAGCACCCCCAGTCACCTGACACAGCTCCCAGTGTGGAGGACCCCCCTGAGGAAACACTGGAGTTAAAAGATAACGACTAAAAGCATAAAATAGCAAGATAAAAGCAGCTAAAAGCAGGTAAAAGCATCATCCTAAAAAGCAAGTTAAAAGGAGCAACATAAAACAGGATAGCACCAGATAAAAACGTAAGAAGAGTTTAAAATATTAATTAAAAGCCTGATTAAAAAGGTGTGTCTTTAGTCTTCCTTTAAAATATCAACAGTCTCTGCAGTCCTGAGGCCCTCCGGCAGGCTGTTCCACAGGTGGGGGCCATAGTGGCTAAATGCTGCCCTCACCGTGGGTTTTTTTGTTCTAGGTTTTGGTATGGTTAAAAGGCCAGTGCCGGAGGACCGCAGGGTCCGCGAGGGTTGATATGGTAAAAGCAGGTCAGATAAATAAGAGGGGCGCAAGGCCATTAAGACATTTAAATACCAGTAAGAGAATCTTAAAATCGATCCTGAAGCAGACAGGGAGCCAATGCAGCGACTTTAAAACTGGCGTAATGTGTTCCCGCCCTCTGGTCTTCGTCAGCACGCGAGCGGCTGAGTTCTGTAATAACTGGAGATTTGAGATACTCTTTTTGGGAAGACCAGAGAGCAGGGCATTACAGTAATCCAAGCGACATGAAATAAAAGCATGCATTAGCACCTCCGTATTGGCCTGAGAGAGAAACGGGCGGACTCTGGCTATGTTCTTAAGGTGATAAAAACCTATTTTTGTTATATTTTTAATATGTGGGTATAAAATTTAGCTCAGAGTCAAAAATCACACGCCCAAATTCTTTACTGATTGCATCGGTTTAAGATCCTTTAGTTTTGGTAAAAGTTTCTCTCTCTGGCCTTCAGGACCTATAACTAAAACCTCAGTTTTGTCCTGGTTGAGCTGTAGGAAATTCTCTGCCATCCATGACTTGATGTCTACAATGCAGTTAAAAAGGACATCAATTGGTCCTGTGTCATCAGGAGACACGGCGATGTACAGCTGTGTATCATCAGCATAACTATGGAAGCTGATGCCGTGTCTCCTGATGACGTCCCCAAGGGGAAGCATGTAAAGATTAAAAAGAAGTGGACCTAAAATTGAGCCTTGGGGAACCCCACATTCAATTTCATGGGGTTCTGAGGAACATGTATCCATGCTTACATAAAAGCATCGGTCTGTGAGATAGGAACAAAACCAGTTAAAAACAGTACCGGAGAGGCCGACCAGGTGTCTGAGTCTATTTAATAAAATGCGATGGTCTACTGTATCAAAAGCCGCACTTAGATCCAGTAGAACCAACACCGTGAGCTTTTTATTATCTAAATTCCACCTGATGTCATTTAAAATCTTTAAGAGTGCTGTCTCGGTACTGTGGTTCCTCCTAAAACCAGACTGATGTTTCTCTAAAATGCTATTTCTGTTTAAAAAGTCATTAATTTG
The DNA here is from genome assembly GCA_018398805.1 of Hirundichthys speculiger. Lineage (NCBI taxonomy): Eukaryota > Metazoa > Chordata > Actinopteri > Beloniformes > Exocoetidae > Hirundichthys > Hirundichthys speculiger. The sequence continues at coordinate 180,904 of JAGFBZ010002627.1, read as the reverse complement.
GTTAAAAACCAGTTTTTCTAAAATTTTACTTAAAAATGGTAAGTTGGATACGGGTCTGTAATTATTAAGAACGTTTGGGTCTAAATTGCTCTTCTTCAGAAGGGGCTTCACCACCGCCGTTTTAAAGGCGGTAGGGAAGACACCCGTCTGAAGAGAGCAATTCATGATGTTTAAAAACTGCTCCTCGAAGACTCCATAAAACGATTTTAAGAGTGATGTGGGAATTGGATCTAAAAGGCAGGTTGTAGGGTTTACTTGGGAGAAAACTCGACCAAGTGTCCTTGCATCAACCAGGGCAAAACTCTCCAGCGTCTCCTCAGGCAAGGACAACAATCCAGGTGTGCTTACAGGCAAAACTTTCTGGGATGACAGACAGGATCTGATGTCCTTGATTTTTGTTCTGAAGTGGTCTGCAAAGTTTTCACAGAGATCATCATCCGTGGGTGTCTTAAAAACTTTATTAAAATTAGTGCCTGTTAAAATATTAAAGGTGGAGAAGAGGAACCGGGGGTTGTTTTTATGGTTGGTGATGAGTTGTGAGAAATGGGAGATTCGTGCCTTTTTTTACTGCGTTATTGTAGGTTTTGAATTGTTGGCGTAAAATCTCATGATGTACTGTTAATTTACTTTTTCTCCATCTTCTCTCTGCAATCCTGCATTTTCTTTTCAGTATGTTAACTTCATCTGTTTTTTCTCCACGGAGGTGTAGGTTTTCTTTTCATTGTTTTTCGTCACAGGTGGAGCTACTGAGTCCAGAGTTGACTTCAGTTTACTGTTAAAATTGTCAACAATAAAATCACAAGGTGCAGGTAAAACTACAGCAGGAGTGCTCTGTAAAATCTCAATAAAGTTTGCAGCCACTTCAGAAGTTAGGTAGCGTTTCCTGACTGTTCTCACCGAGGCCTCCTCCTGGTTAAAACTGGTGATGTTAAAAAATACACAGTAGTGGTCGGACACAGCCAGGTCAACAACAGAGGACACACCGATGGACAGGCCATGGGTTATAACCAGGTCCAGGGTGTGTCCTCTGTTGTGAGTTGGCTGTGTGACGTGCTGCTTAAAATCAAGACAATTTAAAAGGTTTAAAAACTCTCTGGATACTGGATCCGAGGTATCATCAACATGTACATTAAAATCACCAGTTATTAAAATCCTGTTATAATAAGTGTGAATTTCTGATAAAAGTTCAGAGAATTCACTGATAAAAGAACTAGAGTGATGAGGTGGTCTGTACACAGTGATGCAAAGAATCGGAGGGCTGCTAAAAGTAAAGGCATGGTGCTCAAATGACTTGTAACAGTTAAAAGACACTCCATTTGAGGTCAGTGAGTTATTTATAATAGATGCCGTTCCTCCTCCTCTTTTACCCTCTCTAGTAGAATATAAGAAATTAAAATTTGGTGGGCAGGCCTCGGTGAGCACAACAGATGCGTCCGTGCCAAGCCATGTCTCAGTTAAAAGAAGACAGTCTAACTTATTGTCTAAAATCAAATCATTCATTAAAAAAGTTCTATTTAAAAGAGAACGAACATTAAAAAGAGCCACATTAATGGTGACAAGTGGCTTGTTGATCCTGAAGGTGGGTTGTGGGTGTTTTGTAAATAGCCTAAGGTTATTAAAGTTCACAGAGTGAGTGTGGTGGCGTCTAGTGTGTTGGTGTAATGTAATAATTACCGGAATGGGAGAGGATCTGGTGTCAATTTGAAGTCCAAGTCCGGTGTTGTAAGTGTGGTGGCCAGAGGTGAGATGGAGTGGATACGAGCATGGACAGCAGGGGGCGCTTATCAGCAGAGTGGAGCATGGTGGCAGCAGAGAGGAAGAGTTGAGTCCAGTGACTGTCGTGGTGTCCAGGTGCAATTCAGAAGTAATTTGTCATGCCTGATTATTTTGACTCTTTGTAGTAACGGCATGGAAAATGTTTGCAGCCAGGGCACGGGAACCATGTGGACTAGGGTGAATTCCATCTCTGCTAAAAAATGGCCCGCGGTTCCAGAACAGGTTAAAATTATCAATTAAAAGCACATTGTGGGAGGAGCAGGCTGACTGCAACCAGGTGTTGAGACTCAGTAGCCTGCTAAAACGACCTATGCCTCGATGGAGTGAGGGGAGGGGTCCAGAGATAAAAACAGATTTACCACAGTCCCTGAGAAGGTTAAAAAGACTGATAAAATCCTGTTTTAAAATCTCACTCTCACAATCCGCGGTATTGTTGGTTCCAACGTGAATCACCACATTTCTGGCGCGGGGATGGTCACTCAGGAGGGCGGGGATCCGCTTGACCATGTCCAGGACTTTGGCACCGGGGGAAACAGTACGTCGCAGACGTTTTGGATTTGATGTATTTCACTATGGAGTCCCCAATAACCAGTGTGACGGGTGAAGATGGCTCGGCTGGTCTGAGACCCATCGCCCCGGGTCCCGGCCCCCCACAGAAGAGACCTTAAAGTCCTGTTCTCAGTTCAGCCCAGTAGAGCTCTGAGATGTTGAGGAGACGGTCCGCTGGTAGAACCTCCAGTTTGGACCAAACCGGGTCAAAGGGCTGCACACAGATGGAATAAACTTCCTGTTAGTGGATCTGCCTCAACTCTAACCACGTTTAAACCGAAAACTCTGTTTTCCAGAGCTTTAGTTTCATTTGACTTTATAGTATTACTATAAAGTACTATATACTGTTACTATATACTGTTTTTATTCATTTAATTCATTTTGTTCCTGTTCTTTTTATCTTGATGCCTCTGTGCAGTAAATTTAAAACATCTGTGCTCCAGTAATGATTTTTCATGTCAGCATGAACACATTTGTCTTTTTAAAATTTAGATTTTATAACTGTATGAAACAATTATTTTGCTAATTTGTAGTATTGTGTGGGTGGTGCAGAGGTTGTAGTTGTTGGGCCGACGGGTCGTTCTGGTCTGAGAGGGGAGTTTGGTTTTTAGATGTCGTCTGCTGCCCCCTTGTGGTGTCAGTTAGTACTGCAGCTGTTTGGCTTTTATTTTCTGGATTGTTTTTTTTTTTTCTTTTTTAACTTCAGCTCAGTGGGTTTCCAGCTGTTTCCAGATGAAGTATTATTTATTCTTCCTTGACCGTTGCAGAGCAACACCGACGGTGTCCTCGAACTCGCCTGCGGCGGACTCATCTACTGCCTCGGCGTGTTCTTCTTCAAGAGCGACGGCATCATCCCCTTCGCCCACGCCATCTGGCACGTGTTCGTGGCGCTGGCCGCGGCCGTGCACTACTACGCCATCTGGAAATACCTCTACAAGGCCCCCGGCGCCGAGTCCCTCCTGGACTCCTGACCCCCCCCCCCCACAGATGCCCGCTGGAGCTGCAACACCAAGTTTACCAAAACCACGACCGTGAATTGTTTACTGTTTTCTAACGGGGAGGACGGATTTATCAGCGTCTCCCTGAGAAACAAAAAGATATTTTATAGAAAATAAAAAATAATTTAGACGTTTTTCAGGCGGGACTGACCGTTGCAGGTGGCTGAGCGTCTTTTGTATCTGAAATCAAGTCACATTCCACTAAACCCAGGAAATCAGCGTGTTTCATGAGGTGCTACAGGAACGGCGCTCATCTGCAGCTCGTTAGCATTTTAGCTTCGTCAAGAGAAGCCGGCGTTGACGAGAACTGCTAAAGTTGAGTTAGCTTAAAATGGCAAAAAAAAGAAAAATTAACTGAGCTCAAGCTCTGATCAAAGAGGAAGCAAAGTTAATTTAGCAAAAAAATAAATGTTGTAGTTGAATGATTTTTTTTTTTAAGTGTTGGAAGTCGATTCTTCCTTTCTGAAATTCTCCTCATGGAGCTTCATTTTCCTGCTTTAATCACTTTCAGCCCATCTCACCCGGTTGTGCACTTTACTTTGACCAGTTAACGCTTTTGTTTCTACGTGAGATTCAGTCCTCGGTTTTTTCACGCAGCCGCGGGGTTTCTCCTCTGAGCGCTCGGCGCCCCCCGGTGGCGACCGAGTGTTACCGTATTGGCCCGAATATAGGACGATATTTTATTCTAGAAGTCATATTCTCAAAAAAATGGGGGTCGTCTTATAATCGAGGACTAGACTTTTCTATTGTAATTACACATCTGCGCCACTAGATGGAGCTGCACCTAGATAAAGTTGAAAAGTTGTTCGAAAGTTGTTGGAGAATTAATGTTTTACAAACTGAATTATTTATGTTGTTCTTGAATAAAACTCGACTCTAATAGTTCTGCAGTTATTGAACTACATGGTTGTAGCTTATTCAGAGTCATATTCTCAGATTTGAAGAGAAAACAGTTTATTAAATAGTAACATACCTTGATCTTAAATAACATGGAAATCTGACACACAAGTATGGAACCATACTTCCGACAAAAGATGAAATCATTAAAATGTTTAACAATACAGTAGAATGTTATCTGTGGGAATTTTTTCTATAGTAATTGTACAATTTAAAAAAAAAAGTGTTTTATGAATAACCTTATTGCCTTCATCATATTTTAATTTTCCCAAAAATCATATTTGAAAAATAGAGGTCGTTTTATATTCAGTCATCTTATATTCGGGTTAATACGGTAACAGAAGGATGAGGCGACCTGCTGCTGCTGAGCCTGATGAGTTGTTGTTGTTGTTGTTTTGTTTTTTTCTGTTCCACATTGTCTGTAATGTAAAGAGATAACGTGCGCATGTGTGTGCACGTCTTTGTACTGTTGTCCGGTATCACATTTCCACTCGTTTCCTCCTGACTCCGTCTCTCCTCCCAACTCTGTCAGAAGCTGAATGGCTGCATCTTTTTTAATAATCCCGTCTCTCCCGGTGATAACCGATAAACCACTCTCTCTTTTGTATATTTGTATATTTTGTTCTTAATGACGTGATCCTGATCCTGGCCTTTGCAGGGAAAATACTCGCTTCTTGTCTGTTCCACTGGCTCTTAATGGTGCTGCATAAACCTGAATGTTTCTCTAACGTGATGAAAATATCACCTTTGTAATGTGACAGTAAAGATGATGAAGCCCTGCATCTGAGCCTCTGGACTTCTTTACGACCCGGGAAGTGTTGAGTGTTGGACCCGAGTACGGTGATAATAATCAGCCTATCACGTGGCAGCAGCTCTATCCAGCACCAGTTGATCCTGGTTTAACTACCAGTCTACCTGAGGGTCGTTGCTTCGTACATTTCTTTGCACAGTTTTCAACCGAGACAGGAAAAATCACAAACTCCAGTGGAAAATTGAAACAAAACTTGCCAAAGAATCACATTTAACATTTCTGTACAGCAAATAAATGATAGAAAAAAAATATATATATATTTTCCCCCCCTCCCTCCCCCCATTCACTCCATTCCTTATCTCTACAATTTACAGATATTCCTTTACCCTTGTTGGAGTGAAAAACAAACAAAATTAACAAATTAACAGTGAACACATTAGTAGCCAGAACCAAGGAAATTAATGTTTATTACTTCACTAAATCTTTTCTCAATGGAAACACAAAATCAACCCAGTTTAGTTAATAAACGTATCTGTCAATGAATCTCATTGAAAAAGTTAGTTTCTCCATTCTACAGATGCTAAGCATTACTTCAATCCAATCATCAACACTTCGTGTATCTTTATTCAGCCACTTCCTGGTGAAACCAGCTGACACCAACATTGTTCGAAATAAATATTTTTTACTTGACCTTGTGACCTCCTCAGTCCCTTTTTCCCCAAGTATAAGACTTATAAATGTAAATGGAAGTTGCTATTTCATAATCTTTTCCATGTTTTTCTTTAACTCCTGCCAGAATGGTTTAATACCAGGACACCCCCCGCACTGTCTCCAACATCTTGTATCTCGCAATTTCTGTTGAGCTGGTGTCCTAAAATATCTAACAACCTTCTTCCAACTGTATTCTCTCCGTTTTCCGTTGACTTTCATTTATCTTTAGCTAATCCTGCTCTGATAACTCCCTCTTTTCTTTTATGTGTCGTATTGTTACCTTTCTCTTCCTGGTTTTATTGACCGGAGACAGCGTTGCTACGGCCTTTTGGCCAACCCAAACCAAGCCAAACCAATCCACACCAACCTAACCCAAACAAACCCAAACCAACCCAAACCAAACCGAGCCAAACCAACTCAAACCAACCCACACCAACCCAAACCGAACCAAACCAAACCAACCCACACCAACCCAACCCAAACCAAACCAACCCACACCAACCCAAACCAAACCGAGCCAAACCAAACTGAGCCAAACCAACTCAAACCAACCCACACCAACCCAAACCAAACCAACTCAAACCAACCCAAACCAGCTCAAACCAACCCAAACCAACCCGCACCAACCCAAACCAAGCCAAACCAAACCAACTCAAACCGACCCAAACCAGCCCACATCAACCCAAACCAACTCAAACCAACTCAAACCGAGCCAAACCAACTCAAACCAACCCAAACCAACCCAAACCAACCCACAACAACCCAAACTGAGCCAAACCGAGCCAAACCAAACCAACCCAAACCAACCCAAACCAACTCAAACCAACCCACAACAACCCAAACCAACACAAACCAGCTCAAACCAACCCAAACCAACTCAAACCAACCCAAACCAACCCACACCAACCCAAACCGAGCCAAACCAACTCAAACCAACCCACACCAACCCAAACCAACCCACATCAACCCAAACCAAACCAACCCAAACCAGCCCACACCAACCCAAACCAACCCACACCAACTCAAACCAACCCAAACCAGCCCACACCAACTCAAACCAACCCAAACCAACCCAAACCAGCCCACACCAACCCAAACCAACCCAACCCACACCAACCCAAACCAGCCCAAACCAACCCAAACCAAGCCGTGCTGCTCAGTGGAAACAGCTTCAAAAGGTGTCAGGCTTGACTTAAACATCCATCAGTTTCCTGAACTTCACAATTTTGTTTTCAGCGTTGCTAGCCGTCCCGCCAGTATGTGTGTGAAGAGAAAGATGACTGATTACACATCGCTAAAGAAGTATTTTGGTGAACTTCTAGTTATAACAATTCTTTTTAAAGGAAAGCTTGTTCAGTTTCAAGTATAACCTTTGTGTTTGTGTCAGCTGACCTCAACAAGTCGTTGGTGTTTGCCATCAGGCCGCATCTCAGGAACAGTTCGACATATTTGGGTGATTGACGCCTCTACGAAATCTTCACAGGTCATCGAAACGACCAGCGGTTCACAAACACGTCGCTTCAGGTTTTTTCCAATCGGATCAGAGCAAAGATTGTATGTTTTTTTTTTTTTTTTAAACTCTCCTACTGTAACAGAAATGGTCTGAGACGTCATCAGAGATTTAGGTTTGACACGAATCTCAGCTAATGTGTTTGCAGAAAAACCTTTTCTTCTCATCAGTATGGAAATGTATTTTAATCTCAACAACAAATCCGTCATCGGTGATTAAACGTTAAAGGCGAACTGGCCAGAACTCACTCGATCTATTCTAATTTTAATGAGCAGAAAAATAGGAAGCGGCAGAAAAGAACTGGGATTTTATTAAGACACTACAAATTACAGATAAGAGGTTGAGGACTGAACAGCACAAATAAATGTTATGCATCCATTCTATGACAAAAAAAGAGCGATTACCCCTGTTCGCTGTACTCCAACACTCTGAAACAGTCTGCTGGTGTTGCCATGAATACGATGGTTACGAGTCCGCTGCAATGTCCGAAATGAGAAGTGAAGATAGTCGTCTGTGTTTATAATATGTAGATTTTGATGCACTAAGAAGCCCTTCAGTGCAGATCTGAACCGTTTCATGAAAGCCTGACACTGCTGAAAGACCGGGGAACAGTCTGTATTCAAGGCACTGGAATAGACTCAGAACTATGGTTATCGTTTCCAGGTGAGGTAGTGAAATCACTCGACGGTGAGGTACATTTGGGAAACACGTGGATAGATTATTGGCTTTTTCCTATAAATGTATATAATGTTTGTAATGATTTCATAGAGATGCTGCAGGGGTTTGGGAGTCATTCCAGTCTACGCTGCAAAACTCTGCTCACAATCAAGTGCGTCTGTGCAGGAAAAAAAACAAAAGAAGCAAAAAAAACACTACAAAGCGCTTCATTTTAGAGGCGATAGCTTGCGGTTAGAAAATAAGGAAACATCACACACTCTTGGATCAGATCGAGTCTGAGGCTGGAATGAGTTTTCTGTAACTGGGTGGCTTCACGCTTCTACAAAAGTCCAAGGTTGTAAATGTTTAAATCCTGTTTTACAGCCTTAAAAAAAAAAAAAAAAATAGTAGCTGAAATTATTTGGCGTTGACCCAAATACGGAAGTCCAGAAGTCTTTTTTTTAATTTGCTAATTGGCCTTTGTAATCAAACTTGGCTCGCTTCCATTTTCTTTTTTTTTTTTTTACAGAAAAAACAACTATGGATTCTCCTGTTGGTTATATTTATTTACCCTGATGGTAACTTTAGACACCAAATGTGCACAAAAATTGATATATAATAGCTATAGTCCAGATAATCAGTATATTTTAACCGCTTCTTGCAAGTGTGTTAAATAATACAATCCACAATAATTCTGGACACCTCTGGACTTCCGTACGAAACAACCGAAAGAGTCGACAGCAGCCGCGAGAGACGCAGAGCGATCACATCCTCATCTTGGACTATTTGATAAGACTTCTTTGCAGCTAGCAGATCAACTCTACAGCATCGCTAACATCCAGGGACTCCAACTGTTAGCTTCTTTTTTTTATTTTTCTCCTCCAGTGCCCATCACTCCGGTTCGGGAACCAACTACAGCTGCAAAGGCCAGTGGAAACAGTCGGTCCGAAGTAGCTGTAGAGGCCCCGCCCCCGTCATAGTAACGCCACCCCCTCGAAGGGGGCAAAAAGCCACAGAGTTTAAACAAGTTAAAGACATGCTATGTAACAATACCACTTCCGTCCACATGGGGGCATTTAGAGCTGTTTTCTTATATGCCGCCCCCATGTGGTCAGAAGTGGCGTTGCTACATAGAGTGGCTTTAAAAGAACAAAAACAACTTTGTGACTCATTAAAAACAAAAAGACATTTGAAAAAAAATATATATATAAGTGCAGATTTTTTTTCCTTTTCTTTTTCTAAACCAGCTTCACGTTCTCTCTTCCGGACGGCATCCGCTACTTTCGAGTTTAACGGACACGGCGACCCGACGGTCACGATAATGCCCGCGAGGTTTTCGGGCGCGGCTGAAGGTTCAAACTACCTCCTCCTACCTAACAGAATATCAAAATACCACTATATGTGCATCTGTTCACTTATTTATTTATTCTTTAATAATTATCTGGACCTGTTGTGCCTTTAAAATACATAGTTCAGGTATGTATAGGAAAAATACTGTACAAAAAGGAACAACTTATATAGAATAGGTTTATATAAACATATCTCTTATAACCAATATATCATCTCTGTTGTGAATCGTTTGGTCTGCAGTAAACAAATTGATCGGGTTAACCACAGTATTGGACAACACCATCCAACTCTTTTTGTCAACACCTTTTACATTCATACAGCCATCTTTGAAAAGAAGGCGAACATAGAGAACAAAGAGCGACTAAAGACATCTGATTTCTAAAAAAAAACAACAAAAAAAACACTCATATTAGTCATGCTAAGTTTAACAGAAGCTCAAAGGATTATTAACAACTTTGCAAAAATAAAGAGAAAAAAAACAAACAGAAAAGATTTGCAAATAGCTTTTCATTTTGTGAAATAAATCATGCCTAAATCTGAAAATAAGGAGCTAAACGACAACAATTTCAAGAGTAGCATTAATACTAACATTTATATTAACAGAATATATATAGATATATATTCATCTCTATATATATTTATATATATTTCAAAGAAAAACAATCTTTCATGTGAGAAATAAAAAGGGAGATAAATATGAGGCGGAGGAATCTCGAAGCGAAACGTTGAACCGGAACAGATTGTGAGACGCGCGTTAGTGCAGGTTAAACTGAAGTCTGCGACGTGGGGGAGGGGGCGGGGCAGGGGGCGGGGCATGTTCAGGATTATTGCTCAGCGTCGGAGGGCTGGAAACGAGAAAAAGATAAAAACACGGCAAATCTATGCCTCGATTGCACGAGAAAGAGAGAAACAAAAATTAAGTGCTATTAGAAACTTAAAACATTCAAGAGGCGGGTATGGAGGGGGCGGGGCTTGAAGCGCTTGCAAAGCGGGTCGTTCGTGAACCGGAAAAAAAAAGGGGGGCAAAAAAAGGGCGGGGCTTTCACTGGGTTTAAAAAAAAAAAAGAAATTAAAGATGGAAAAGTGTACAGAAGCAGTTTCGTCACACAGACGGAGGGAAACAACAGTTCTCAGTCCTGATCTCACGTATAAAAATCGGTATGAAAGTGAACAAACAGCATGGCATCGATTCTGAAAAGTGGAAGGTGGGCGGGGCAGGGGGCGGGACTCGGCTGGTGGGTTGGCTCATAACTCCTCACAGTACATTAAAGTGGGAAGTATGCGTGTAAATATATATATTTATCTATGAATATGAATATATTTAGTCAAACGACGTGTGCAGAAAATAAAAAGAGGGAACAGACAAACTGAAACTTATGATAGAAGTCAATGACAGTTAAAATACCAGAATCATTCAGGTGTGTGCTGCTGGAGGAGGAGGGGGGGGGAGGGGGGGCAGTGCCACCAAAATGAGACACATTGTCCTTCAGACTCGAGGGGGAGTCGGGTTTTGGGGGGGGGGGGGCAGAGTGGGTGCGTGGTGGTGGTTCACGGGGGGGAGGGGGGGCTCACAGGGGCCCGTGCCGGGCCTCGTATTTAGCCAGAACGTTCTTGCAGCGGCCCAGCTCCTTTCTCAAGTCCGCCACCTCCATGCGGAGCGCGGCGTTCTCCTTCTCCAGGAAGCCGGCCCTGATGGCGATCTGGTTCTCCTTCAGCCGCCGGGCGTCCCGGGAGCGCTTGGCCGCCACGTTGTTCTTTCTGCGCCGGGCCCAGTACTTATCGTCCTGCGGAGAGGAGACGAGCGTTAGCGATCAGGCTAGCCCTGCCAGCGAGCCCTCCCTCCACCAGGGGGGGCTCTCAGCGTCACAACAACACAGATGTCCTGGGTTTACTTTTATCTTTTAACTAGGGCTGGGCAACGATTAAAATTTTTAATCACGATTAATCACATCGTATACGCAAAATGAAATAATGAATTCAAAAGTAGTGTTAAATGGACTTGTATCCATGTATCATTCATTCTTCTGTTTTCAATTGTCAATCAAAAATAAAAAAATAAATAAAAAATTGACATTTTATTACGTTTTTTGTTTTTTAATCTAACAATTAAAAAATGCCTGTTTTTTTTTTTATATTTCAATTTTAGACTTGGATCAAAAATACAAAATTAAAAAACGGGCCACAGGACTGAATTAGTTTTATAATGGAGGACTGGACTTTCTGTTGTCATTACACATCTGTGCCACTAGATGGAGCCGCACTGCAGTAACCAGCTAGAGAACAGCAGGACAGTGAACACATGGAGCAGATCTGATGGAACATTGAGGAATGACCACAAAGTTTGGTTGCAGTCTAGAATTTTTTTTTAAAACAGAATTGTTAATATTGCTACCTGAGTTGCTACCTGAACTGTAAAGTTCACGGATTTTTACCGTTCTTCATGTCTGTTTTAGCTTTTCCTTATTTTTACTGCTTTACAGTTCTGCAGCAGCCAGTAACAGACTTTTCAAAACAAAAGCATGTGACCAACATGTGTTAACGCGCGATAAAATAAATGTCGGCGTTAATAAATTAATGTGTTAACGCGATAATAACGTGTTAACTTGCCCAGCCCCAATATTAACAAAAAAAAATCTAACGACGAATCTAACGAAGCTGAAGAAACCTGCTACCTATAAGTCTGGATTAACCCCTTCATAACGAGGCCTATTCTTCAGGTTCCTGCTGTTTCCACAAGGCCGTATCACAGGAATGGCTTCGTAAATTTGGACTCTGAACAGCCGACATCATCAACACAGTTCACAAATACACGTCACGTATATGACCCCCTGAGCCTATATAATGTGTTTAAAAACCGTTAAAAAAAGTATCGAGGCACTGCAGCGAAACAAGACAAAGGCTCAACTGTGGTCTTTCTGTTTCCTTCACAGCCTCTGGTCTCTGAACCGTAGTAAACAAACCGCTGCTATTGTGCTATTTATGGCTCGTAATTAGCGGCTAACACGCTAACAACAACAAAACAAACAGTCCGGTTTTCTCTGCATGGAACGAGCACTTTATTCTGGCACTGCAGGAACTTGTAACATCACACAGGTTGTATTGTTCGGCTCCTACACTACATTACCCATAAGGCCACACCATTACCAGAAGGCCACCTTCTTAAAGGGGCCAGGCTGGCTCACAACATTTCTTCGCAGTGAGAGAACACGCACAACATCCTGTGAAGTTTCCGCGATTTTTTTCTTGATTTTTTTTTATTATATTATATATTTCTAAAAAATCCGTGAATGACTAAAACTGCGGAACTTAAAACTTGAATTGGCGAGGGATCACTTGTACCACTGAGCTCAAAGCCCACAGGTCTGATTTTGTAGACAAACTGAACCTTGAACACATAACCTGATCTGAAATTAGACACATTCAGCATCTTAATTATCTGAGGTTACATTTGTCCATTCTTGTATTTTTTCCAGTGAACTTTGTCAGTTTGTAAATAATTTACAAATATACCGACGCAGTTGGGACAAGCAGAGACAACGGTGGTTCTTGATTTACTGGTTCTAGTTGCATCCTCAGATTAGTTTTGCTGCTGGTTTGCAGATTAACTCTCCTTATCCCTGCATCTCATCCAGAGAAGGATATCTGATCTCGCCCAACTACACCCCCCCCCCCAGCTCAGACAGACGGACGGACGGACAGAGAGACAGACGGACAGAGAGACAGAGGGACAGCAGGTCACCTTCAGGTCCTCGGGGATGAAGACCTTGCGGGCCTTCTTGATCATGGGCTGCGGCTTCAGCTCCTCGGCGGAGAACTTGCGCTTCCTGGGGTCGAACATCTCCTGGCCGGGGACGCTGGACAGCGCCAGGTCCGCCGGGTCGGGGTCGTAGGTCACGGGAACCTGGATGGACTCTGGGTCGATGGGGCTGGGGGTGTCCCTGGTCGCGGGCAGCGCTGAGGAAGAGGGGACACATTTAGCCGAAACGTTAGCCGCCAGAAGGCATCAGCGCGTCCTCCTCGGCTGAGGACAGCGGGGGGGGGGGGGACACTGCAGGAGACCCCCGCTGTCCTCAGATGACTCTCGACTTAACGCCAAGCTTTGGCTCATTTCCTGAAGCTCGAGACCTGGATCCAGTTACGAAAGCAAGAGAAAAATAAAAAAATAAAAGCAAGCGCCTTCACTGACCAGCAGGTGGTGCAATGAGCCAAGTTTTGAGAGGGAAAAAAAAAATGCAAATCACATGACTGAATCTTTTCACAAACTGGTTTATCTCTTAACTGTCAGCAGCACTGACTGTCAGCTGATCTCAAACCAGCAGATTTTAGTCTGGAAAGCATCCCGAGGAGATGCACGTCGTCACGTCTCCGCCTGTTGTGCAAGGCTTTTCAAGATTCCAATCGATCTGAAGCTGCAGGGCCGACCACTAAAGGGAGGTCCGGTTCATTAGCCTCCTTAGTTGGAACAATTACTTCCTTGATTCATTACATTAGCACTGATCTTTCTTTTTTCTTTTTAATGAGACTGCAGCCTTAAAAAACGGTGAATCCGTCGATCTGCTGGCGGGTCGCACATCATGACCCAAATTTATGAGCCTCCGTGACAGCCGGTCGATGCGGCCGACCTTCGGTCAGCGTGTGCACGCTCAGGCCGCCTTCTGCTCTCGGCCGGCGCCGGAGATTTGTTGCGCTCTGACTGCTCTCTAATCAGCAGAGGCGGGAAGAAAATGAAAAGAGAAATCGAGCGAACAGAACAGGATGTTTGTGTTAGAGACGATGCCTCTCAGACCCCCCCGTCTAATGGGTCCCCTTTAAGTTTGGCCCCAGAAACCCCAGATAAACATGAAAGGAGCTCTCATGATCCGGTTTGTGCTGTGTCCTTTCAGAGGCTTCTGTACTATGGCAAGCCAAAAGGGACAAGAATAAATTTCACGAAAAATCACGAAAAATCGAGCAAATAGAACAGGATGTTTGTGTTAGAGATGATGCCTCTCTCCATCACAGAGATCCAAATGATCAGCTGACCCCCCCACCCCCCCCCCCACCCACCCCTCCATCTAATGGGTCCCCTTTAAGTTTGGCCCCAGAAACCCCAGATAAACATGAAACGAGCTCTCATGTGCTGTGTCCTTTCACGGGCTTCTTAATATGGCAAGCCAAAAGGGACAAAAAAAAAAAAAAAATCACAAAAAAATCAAGAAAAAATCTAGCAAACAGAACAGGATGTTTGTGTTAGAGATGATGCGTCTCTCCATCACAGAGACCTAAATGATCAGCTGACACCCCCCCCACCCCCCATCTAATGGGTCCCCTTTAAGTTTGGCCCCAGAAACCCCAGATAAACATGAAAGGAGCTCTCATGTGCTTTGTCCTTTCAGGGGCTTCTGTACTATGGCAAGCCAAAAGGGACAAAAATAAATTTCACGAAAAATCACGAAAAATCGAGCAAATAGAACAGGATGTTTGTGTTAGAGATGATGCCTCCCTCTATCACAGAGACCCAGGGTCTTCTAACTATGGCAAGCCAAAAGGGACAAAAAACTTTTTCCACTTTTATTTAAAAAAAAAAAAAAAAAAAATCACCTTTTGAAAAGAACCAGTGGACAAAAAAAAAAAAAAAAGTTGTTCGCTACTGTCAACAAAAAGTAGTGCAGTGAGCATTTCAATGAAAACACAACATATCTTTGTGCTTTTCTTTTAAGCCACGGGTCTCTTTGAGAAAAATTTCCAGGAAGAATACGACAAAAAAAAAAAGGATCAAAGTCAATCTGCAGCTTTTGCTTCGTAATCTGTTTTCTTGACCTGAATAAGTCACAGTTCAGAACATAATAAGACAGTGAATGATGCTTTTTAAGGAGTTTTCTATTTTATTTAATTTAAACGTTAATGCTGGAGATGGCTGGGGACTGAACGCCAAGTCGAGCCGTCACATTTGTACTTCAATATTTTAAAGGCACGCTATGCGGCTATACCACTCCTGACCACATGAGGCAGAATAATCTCAAGAGGGTTATAAAAAATAAAAGAGGGGGTGTTCAGGACATTCATAAACGCTTATTTGCTGCAACTTTTCACGAATAAACATCACATAACGGCATTAAAGGAGCGCCAAGTTGAGTTTTTGCGCAGCACGTTCGGACCGCGCGGGTAACAGGCCGCCGTTCGTGAATACGGGCGAGACGAGCCTTCTTACCGGCTAAAAGCGGCGCCACCCACGAAAATAGCCCGCTTCAGCCAAACCGCCCGTAGAAGTCGTTTTGATCTAATTAGCGGAGTTAGGATGGCCCCTCCCCCTAGATCAGGAAGTCTAATAATAACCCCCCCCCAGGTGTGACCCACAAAGAGCTGAGAGGAAACAGGACTCTTGACGAGTCCAGCGGTTCCAGGTGGGCGTCTGCGATCACGTCAGAGTCAACGCGTTTCATCACGTGGGCGGGCGGGAGATAACGCCGCAGAAAAAGCTGAGCTATCAGTTGTATCTGACTCAGGGAGGGGAGGGAAAAACACAAACACCGGGCGGCGGTTCCACCCGGCACAAAGATCGCTTTAAGGGGTTAAAGGGCGGGTTTGTTTGGTGCAGATGACTCTTCAATAGCTCAGTCACCCTTATCATTGAAACACCAGAACCAACAAATGGATCCGATCAGTATTCGAGCTCTAACGCTCTCCAAAAAAACTATTAAAAGCCATCTTTCAGCACGTTGCCATAAATATGCACTTAATCTTCTGTACTAATCCTCAACTGAAAATAGTCCCGGCAAACGCAGCTTTGGGTTCTGTTACAAAACCATTTGAACAGAAACGAAGCGTTCTCAGCCGCTGAAACACACTTTTTCAAAAATAATACGTGCTGGGAGAGACCCGCCGCCTGGGAGTCGGGCCGGCGTCACATGGCGTGTTTTCGGTTCTTTCACGAGATCAGCTGACGGCAGGAAAAATAATCCAGGCTTATTTTTAAAACGTCTGCAGGACGCCGACCTGCCCTGCAGATTTTTTAACAGAGTTTTCAGTTTTATTTGAAGAGTTACAAGTAAAAAAAAAAAAAGGACTGATTTCCAGCAGGATGCATGCTGGGAGGGAAGGCTACGCCACATTTAGCCCCCCCTGATGGAGCTGATTAGTTTTGTCACCGGGCCACCTTTCGTTGAATAACACGCTGGAATGTGCCAAACACACCCTGCGACCCCTCCTGCGTCCGGCTTCCCCTTCGGACCGGGCCAGCGGCAGCGCCACCCGACACAGAACCGCGATGTTCGCAGGGGAAACAGAAACCTCAACGCACCCAGCGGCAGGCTTCATTTGCTTGCCGCTGGCGATAACTGGCTGTTATCAGCTGCCAGCGCAGGTGTCGGGCGCTGTGGTTGTGGTTGGAGGTGGTGGTGCGGCTGGTTAGACCGGGCCAGACCCGCTGAGCTGGAACAATAGCGAACGCATGTGACAGAAGCACAGCCGAGTCCATGTGACCTCTGCAGGGTACAGCCTGTGCTTTGGCTCTCAGTCCGGGCGGTGCTGGAGCCGGAGGGAGGGAGAGGAAGGCTGGACGGGAAGCCGAGGGAGGCGGGGGTGGTGGTGGTGGGGGGGGGGGGGGGGTGAAAGTGAGAGTGGGAGGGGGGAGGGGGGTGAGGAGGAGCGGCGAGGCAGGTTCGTGCCGTGACAAGCTGCCGTTTTGCAGCTCGCCGCTGCACACGGCTCCCGCATGTGTCGCTCACATGGCGCCGCACGCCGCAGGAAACTCCAGCCGAGTTCACGTGAGACGTAGATGTGGACACGCCGACGGAGACGGACCCAAACAGAAGCGCACACACACACACACACGCACGTGCACACACACAAACACTCGTGCCCTGAGGAGGGGAATAAACTGTCCTGGACACTCGCTGCTCCTCTGAAACATCCGTTAGCACCGGGTACTAACGCCCACCTGCTCACACCTGGACGAAGACGCACCTTCAGCCCGAAACTAGGGACGCACGATTTAAACCGATAACCGATAACACACACATACATCTAAGATCATTACATCAATACTATGTTTGGACTCTTTAAATGAACAGATATTTATTTTTTCCAATGAAAAACTATTATCAGGCCTCTCAAACATTTTCTTAAAGCTATCAAACAAACCTATTTGATATCTCACATCAACTTAAATAAGGTTCATTACTGACTGATATAAAAAATAAAGGCTCCTTGAACTGATGGAAACACATGCATCAGAATTACTAACTGAAGAAATGCATTCCTCAATGGCAATAAAAAATAATGCACAGGTCATAATGTACCGACACAAGTTAGACTTGTCTGTGTAAAAAAACTAAAAAAGTGCCATCGCCGCCATGTTTTTTTTTTCAGCGCACTGTTCCGCAATGCTGCATTCAAGGTGTAACGTAAATTCCTCCGTTCCCTCATTTACTCATCGTTCTTTCGGCCTTTTCTATTTTTTCTGTGTAACATGTGAGAAAATACCGAGTTAACAAGTTGTTTTCTGGCATGAGGGGGTATTCTTGATTTCCTTACTGAGAAATTGTTTTTCTGATTATGCCGACGTTTCTTGAACATAACATTCACTGCTGGTCATTCAAGGCTCCGAGGGAACGAGGACACTGCTGTGTTAAAAAAAAAAAAAAAATATATATATATATATATATATATATATATTATGTGTAATGGGGGCTATTCGTCATGATATCGGACTTATCGGGATGACGTCATCATTTCCTGTTATCGGCCCGATAGTTATCGTGCACCCCTACCCTTAACGGTCGCTCTGAACGAAGCTTGTGCCATTTTATCAATCGTACTTGTGCAGTTTCCTCGCTTGGGAAGACCGAGTATTTCAAAAACGTCTCTTTAAATTCTTTATCCCTTTTCTGTTTTAAGACTGTTGCCAGTTTAAAGGAATAACGTGAGCCATATTCTTCGGGACAGTAACAGCACCGGTCCAGCTGTGTGAACTCTACTGGAGCGTTGGGGAAAAGGAGAAACCCGCTGAAACCGCTCCAGGTCCGATCGCTTCCTGAACAACTCAGCCCGCCGCCTCCCGGCGCTCGTGTTTATTTTGGAAATTTTCCTTCCAATAAAACACCATCTTGGTTTCGCAGCAGCTCTGCGAGGTTGAAGGAAGACAGTAACTGAACCAGCAGTACCAAGACTCTTCCTCTTCAATACCAAGAATCAGTCGGGTTCTTCTTGATCGGACTGTACAGCGACCAGTACAAACAGCTGGTTTGGACCCATTTCAGAGGCAGACTGGCTGGGACATTAAATAAAGATCAACTTCCACAGAATATAAAACACATATTAAGTGTTTTTCTCATAACTGAAGGGTCTATAAAGCCTTTTTCCTCTGGTTTACTTGTCACCTCTCTTTACGGTGTTCCTCAGGGCTTCGTTTCGGGACCAGGTTTTATTTTTCTCCCCCATATATTTAAACTTCCATTTGGACGTGTAATTCACAGCCGTCTCACGTAACTTTCTATGCTGATGACACACAAACTTACCTGCCTGTTAAAAGTCAACAAGCACGAGATCACCAGGTGGTCAGAGGACCGGTTGAAGGACGGTTTCTTGAAGTTCAGACGGTCCCTGGTCGAGCCCAGTTTATCTTGTGAGGGAATCATTTCTCTCCAGTTTTAGCAGTTAAAGGCAAAGTTACATCTTTGGTTACAGCTCCGGTCTTTAACGAACCGTGTATTTTGAGATCTGCCGGCGATTCCAACGGCCCGTTTGAAAACGAAACAGGTTAGCCGAAACCACTCTTTGTCAGGCTTTCGGTCTCAACACCTGATGAATTTACCAGACCTCAGATGAGGTAACAGTGTTTACAGCCTCATCAAGGTTTCTTCCTTCCTCACCGTACATCTGCGAGGCGTAAATCAATGAGAGGAAGCGCCTGCGAGGTTGTTTTTTTTTTTTCACGCGAAGAGACAAACAAGGCCGACGGGATGCGGCGCAAGCGATGGAGGCGGGTTTCATCTCCCACCATCCTTCAAAGATGGATCGATGGACGACAGCGCAACCGTTCGGGCCACTGTTCTGGGTCATTAACACACTCTGTTGGGCCCAGTTGGCCGAGTGCACCAGTTACCCCCCCACCACCTCCCCCCACCCCCCCATAGGCTCTTTTTTTTAAACGAGCAAAGTTTGGATGTGGAGAAGCAAAAAAAGGGGGTCTTAAAACAAGATATAAACACTACACTGCAAAAACTCAAAATCTTACCAAGTGTATTTTTCCAATTTCTAGTCAAAATATCTCATCACACTTAATATAAGACACAATCACCTAAAGAGTAACATTTCAGTGAGATATAGAAACTTGTTTTTAGACAGTGCATCTTGAATATCTTGTTAAGTGAAATAGTCTTGAAAACATCTTGTTTTGAGTCATATCTCAGATGAAACAAGTTTTTTTGACAAGTCATAAGATTTTTTAAGCTAATTTTAAGATCTTGTCAGGCTTAAATATATTGTCTTATTTCAAGAAATCTTATTAAGCAAATTTTCACTTGTTCCATTGGCAGATTTGTTTGCTTATTACAAGCAAAAAAATATCTTGTATTAAGTTTTTTTTAACTTATTTTTTGAGTGGCCCTTTTTCCAGTGTACAACTAAAGAAAAAAAGTACTCAAAACAAGTTGATAAAATTTGTCCATGCAGCAAGATAATTCCACTTGGTAAGATTTCTTAAATTAAGATTGTAGTAACACTTGTTTCTAGATTTAAGAAAGATATAGTTTGTTATTGAGTCTTAAAACAAGATTTATTTTGATGAGGAGATGAGGAGGAGGAAAAACATAATACATCTTATTTTAAGTGTTAATTGTCTCATTTTAGGATTCCCTGCCTGTTTGAGACAAAAAGTTTTACTTGATATAAGATTATACTGATAAATTGAAGACTTAAAATAAGAAAAAATATCTAACGCTTCTAAATGTAAGTTTCTTTTTCTTGGTAAGAACCAAACCATTTGCAGTGCAGAGCTGAGAGGCCACTTCGTTTGTGTTTAACGTCGAAGGTTTGGCCCTGAAACCGTTGTTCTGGCGCTCATAAAGTGGTTTCTTGACGTCAGCTCGTTAGGACGACAAGAGTCGTTAGTTTGAACGAACCACATGGTTCCAGGAGGGGCTTTAGTGGCGTTAAAAAAAAAAGAGAGAGAGCCAAAAGAAAAGCAAGATCCATTTTAATATGAGCCTTCAAGGCAGGACGAATGGTAAATAAGAAGGTCATCCTGTCGTGGTTTCTAATTATAGAGAATCGAAGTGGTTACCAGCGACCATTTCAAGAGAGAAAATGAAACCCCGCAGTACACCTTTGCAATAACAGCTAGAAAAAAAAAAGAAAAAGAAAAGCTGGAGTAAACAAGACTCTTGATAGAAAGAAAACCCTTTCAGGACTTGAGATTCGCTTATCCTGCTCTCTGGAGCTCCAAGGTTCAGCTCAAAGCTGTAAAATACAACCAAAGTGTGTCAGCGTGGCTCTGATGCACCCTGGGAAAATATTTGCTAAAGGAGAAGAAAATCTAGAGCCTCCTGGACACCAGGACGCTCAGCATCTCAGGTGAGAATATGTGTGTGAAGCAGGTGTGTGTGCAGCAGGTGTGAAGACGGCAGCGCCCCCCCTCCACGCGCCGACCAGGCGCAAGCAAGCGTGAGCGCGCACGTGTGCGCAGGTGCGATGACATGTGTGCCGCCCTACCTGCCGTGCCGGGGCTGTGGAGGCAGGTCTGGGGCGCCATGGCCGTGTGGACCGACGTGGTGGCGCGGCTGCTGAGGTCCACCACGGAGGGCGTGGGCGGGGCCGGCGGCGGGGCCTGCTGCAGGGGGGCCTGCGGGGGCGGGGGCTGCTGCTGCTGCTGCTGTTGCGCCGCCTGCGGGCCCTGCTCGCTCTGGGCCGTGTTGGCCGGGATGCCGTTTTCCGACAGGAACTCCTCCAGGTCCATGTATTCCAGCTGGAAGTTGTCCCCGTCGTACGGCAGCGTCTTGTCCCACAGGGTCGGCCCCAGGAAGGCCGACTGGGGGTGGCTGGCGGCGCTGCCATCGTCCTCGAGCTTCTTCTCCTTCTCCTTGTCCTTCCCGAACCCTGAAAGTGAGCGCACAGCGTCAGTTCATCGTAGGATCACGGGTCGTCGCCCGAGTATAAATAGAAATATGTGCTGGGTTTAATCTTACAGGGTCACATCAGGGAGTTATATTAGAATTATAATATACTTTTTGCTACACTCCGTACTGACTCCGCCCCCCAACCTGGAACAAGCTTCAGCAGCGCCTGAAACTGTCCAGTTTGATTTCCCTCGCTAGTTTTAAAGTACTGTTAAGAGACTTAGAGAGAGCCTCTATGCTGAATATCGCCTACTTTTAACTGTATTTGTTAACATATTTATTTTTTTATGTTTTTTTTTAATATAACTATATTGATTGTTTTATATGTATTTCATTGTGATTTATTATTGAACACTTGAAAATGAGATCTTGATCTCAATGTGTCTTACCTGTATAAACAAAGGTTAAATAAAATTAAATAAAAAAATCGTTTTCCAGGTTTAAAAAGAGACTACCACTTCAAACAGGGGAGAAAAAAAAATAAAAATGCATTTTTTTCCTTTATTTTTACATACATTAAAACAAAGACAGTTGTTGCAAAACTATGTTATGGATATTTTTAACCATAAAACCTTAATTACACTGCCAGCTGTGAAAAATACGACGTTGTTTATGTTAAAAACCACGCGTCCATTCATGCCCAGCTGACGTCACGGCGCCGTTTACATTCAGGGATATAAACAAGCCGCTTCAAAGCAGAAACGACGCCCTCTGGCGGCCGCTTTAGGAACCGCAGATAAATCCCAGAGAAGACGAGAGGGTTTAAAGGTTATAAACAGCAGCTCCGCGTGCAAATCCGTGGTGTTATGCGCTCATTTATATAATAATGTGCTAAAATAGTTTTCTATCTTCAGTCCTTGAGCTGAAATTCACGTCAAGCCGTCAGAGGGAAAATAAATAAATAAAATAAATCCGAGACGCGCAGCGCTTTTTATTTTATTTTATTAATCTCTGCCGCTCCTTGATTAATAACAATGACATTGTGTCAAAGATTGTCAAATTTAAAGAGGAGTCACTCTAAACCTGTGTGTTTCATATCTGTCAAATCTGTAATGCTGTTTCACCCGCTGGTCAAGTTTTTTTTTCTTTTTTCTTAAACATTGTCTTTTGTTTGTTTTGGTTTTTTTTTTTTCTTTAAAAAAATAATAAAAATAAATAAAAACGTACCTTCGTCGTGGTGGAAAGGCAGTTTAAGCGGATTTTCCAGCAGGGATTTCAGGACGCCGTGAGTCGGCTGCAGGAAAGTTGGGTTTAGAGGTCTGGCCATTTTCTCCAAATGTCTTGAAGGGCAACTGGAGAACAAAGCTCGCAAAGCCTGGACTTATTTATTATATATATATATCTATATATATAGATATATATATGTGTCTTATCCCCTCCCCAGAAAAAAAGAAAAGAAAAAGACGCGACCGAACTGGAGCGCCGGCCCCGGGGAAGGATCCGCGCAGGTGGGCTGAACGACGCCTGGTCCTCCGGTGGAGGAGAAGGAGGCTCCGCTGGAGGAGAAGGAGGCTCCGGTGGAGAGAAGGAGGCTCCGCTGGAGGAGAAGGAGGCTCCGGTGGAGAGAAGGAGGCTCCGCTGGAGGAGAAGGAGGCTCCGGCAGGACGACGAGCGGCTGGGTGTCTGTCGTCGAGGCTCACTGGCAAATAGCTGGAGGAGGAGGGCGGAGGGAGTCGCAGCACTCCTCCATCCATGTGCGGAGACGGACGCCGGTGACGTCAAAGCAGGGGGAGGGGCGGGAGGCGAGGTGCGTTCAGGGGAATCACGGAAAAAAAATTACACTCGGATCTCGGATCGTGCTGCCTTCACTGACTAATTTATTCGTCAGTGAAGGCAGCACGATCCGAGATCCGAGTGTATCGGATCGTGCTGCCTTCACTGACTAATTTATTCGAGTAAAAGCCGACGGTTCAAAACATGACAAGTAGAACGCGCCACCAAAATCTCCTTCAACAACAGGAAGATTCACTTCATGTGGAAAAAAACAAAACAAAAGCAAATTTTTTTTTAATCAAGAGGTCAAAGTTTTTTTTTTAATCCAATGTGGCCGACTCAGACTCAGAAAACTTTATGGTAGAGGTGATCCGATGCCAAGTAAATACAGGGCCAGTATTCCAGATACCGATACCAATACCGATACCGATACTTTTTCATATTAAGATTAATCTATCATGAAACTGCTGACCTTCTGGCGTTTTTTAAAATTTTTCGTTTTTAGATTATTTTGTTAAAACCTAGGATAACATTTCGGCAAACTTTATAGGTGACAGCAAAATACTTTATTATCACAATTAATATTTTTGTGTAAATATTGATTGGAGTTGAATTGTTCTGTTCTTAATGTTTTTTTCTAAGTGGGCGGGCCTGGGGGGAGGGGCCAGAGTGAGTCTACCTGAAGTGACAGTGACAGCCTGTCAGACACAGACTTCAATGAATTCTTAAAATTCAATTCAATGTGGGAAAGAAAAAAGCTTGATTATCGATCTTTTTACACGAGTATCATTCGATATCAATACCAGCGTTAGTATCGATATTATTGATATTTGGATTGATCCGCCCGCCTCTACTTTATGGGTCTTTGCAGCTAACCGTCAGGTACAAATGTAACACAAACAAGTACAATAACAACACGAAGCCAGAAACTACGTAAGTGCAAAAATGTACGTGAAGCTAAACTAAATGTTTTAAAGAAGCTCTCAAGAACAAATATACAGTTATACAAGTCAAGACAATAAACACCCGTAAAACAAAAGAATTAACCTTTTAGGTGCCGGAGTTTTTTCAAGAAAATATACGATTTTGATATCAAGATTTCAAAACGCTATAACTTGAAAGCAGTTTGAGATAAAGATATACTGTCAATGATAAAAATTGTTCAGTATGACTCAAAGTCTGTGATGGGAGTGAAATTATTCATATAATTTGCATATTATGACATCACAAGGTGGCGGCCATATTGGAAAATGTTCAATTTTGATATCAAACTTTCAAAAGGCTATAACTTAAAAGTGGTTTGAGATAAAGACATACTGTAAATGAGAAATATCTTCAGTATGAACCAAAATTTGGAATGGAAGTAGATTTGTTATCTAATTTGATTATTGTGACATCACCTGCCCAAACCTGCCCAGTAGTCCTCAATTTCAGATTTTTCCTGCAGCCCTATGGACAACGAAAGCTTTAATTTCAGGGACAATCACATCATAAAATCATGAAATCTGGAGTTTGGTTTCAATATTTCCCTTTCAAAGAACTGGTGGCCATATCTGTTTGTTTGATTGGTGAAGAGGCTCCAGAATTTATAATTTGGAAAAGGGATGAAATCAATGGGCTCAGAATTTGTCAGATCGTCTCCACAAAAACCAACAGGCTCATCAAAATTTAGGCTCCACTTTCGATACTCTTCCTCTTCTCTCAAGAACTCCCAGCCGCCATCATCATCATCATCATTATCAACATTAGGTCACCGTGGTTTCTGGTACGCCATTAATGGTGTGTTTTTTTCCCGCAGCTTCTCCCGCGTTGCCAGGACAACCGCGGTTGTTTTCATCCCCGCCACATTTTTCCATATTTGTGGTGTTATGAGCCCCCCAACACCTCGACCTGCTTGGCGATCGCAGAATGTTTTCACCCCGCCCACGCTGAGGTGAAGCATCCGATATACGATGTACTGATTGTGGACTATGACGCGCGGACTCGCCGTCACTACTAATGTCAGTTTCTGCTTCGCTGGACAACTGCACGTCTTCCTCCTCTGAATCAGAGTTAGCCAGAACCTGACAAAGTACTTCATGGACGGTAAACCGACCTCTCTGCATCGTGAGTAAATGAAAAAACACTCTTTTGCTCTGTTCTGCTTTCGCTACGTTCAGCATTTCTACCTCAGCTGCGCCGCGCGTCTCTGTGCCGGAGGATGTTTTACAAACTCATTTTAGGCTAAAACTTTGAATAGCGCCACCTCCAAAAATGGTTCTCAGATTACAGGCGCACATGTCCGCCATCTCCTGGTGAAAAGTAGTAACAAGATTCATTATCACATTTATAGATACGGCCTGTTTTATTCAGCAATGTTGCTTGTCGCAATATTGCGACTTTGGCACTTTAAGGGTTAAGAGTAGAAATCAACAGATATAAACTGAAGGTGTTCTGAAACGATTCTCCGTGGCTCCAGGTAAATATGTTCATTTCTGCCGCACATGTTGGCAACGTGAGATTTGCTCCGTTGTGGAGCTAGCACCTAGTGGCCAGCTGAGGATCTGCGCTGGTGCTGGCTGGTTCCCTGAATCGCCACCAGGGGCCGGGTCCAAAGGTGAACCGGTTTCACATGTAGCTTCGGCGTCACCACGGCGATTCTAGGGTTAGGGTAAGTTTTTTTTTTTTTTTATTCCTCTTGTCCTCATCTATATATAAGAGTTTTGCCTCCACCATTTATGCGGTTCGATGCCACACGAATTAAATGCGAGAACAATCATTTCCTCGTTGCTAAATCTTTAGACGTGACTTTGCACAAAACTGGGCCGTGAGAGCAAAGGAAACAAAAACCCTGGCGCTCCGGCTTTCTGCGGTTTCATGACGCGTTTCGTACAATAGATCGACTGCGTCACTGGCGTTCGCCTCCTCAGGCGTCTCACTCTTATACGCCGCTGGCTCTGAGCCTGTTTACAAACGCCTTCATGCTTCACCTGCCACAAATGTAACCGTCTTGAACGCCCACAAGCTACCGAGCGGCGAGTCTGCTTTCAAAGCAGCTACGCTGCGTTCACCAGGCGGCTCTGAAACTCGTGTTGCTGTTTTCAGTCTTGGAAAGTCTGTAAAAACAGATGGTGACTTTCAACTGGTTTTACAAGTTTGCTTGAAAAACTTAAGAAGTCAACCTTTACATGAACCCTCCACACAAGAGCACTGAGCCGTTCAATTTATGCGCATTTTAGTCCGAACCAGCCAAAGATTAGAAAGACTTTTAAAAGCCCGGTCGAACAAATACAACGTGGAATAAAAGTTTAATATCTGAAGGAAAGATGACAACAGCTGGAAAAGTTTCGTAACTGACAGGAAGACAACAGGTCAGCGACACCATGAGAGACAACGGCCCTGAACTTTAATCGTGGACGGGACGCGACGCCTCTCGGAGATTCAAGGAAAACAACCGGCACTGACGGGTCCTGATCCGGCGCTCCTGAAAAACCGCCGCCGGGCTTCGTCATCCCGTCGCTCATAAATCATTCCAATCAGCCTCCCGTGTCGTTTGCAGCACCAACAAGAGTTTGTCTGCCGGAGTGATGGATGACGGAAACGGTCCGTGGGCGGCTGCTGAAATGAAGTACACGTTCACGGCGGCCCTCCGTAGCCATACAGCGACCACGGCAACCGCGCTGATCAGGTCCAGGTTACTTACCTGAGGAATAACTTTGGTCTGAAAGACAGTATTGTTGGCTGGATCTTAGACTTTCTGACTGGTAGAAGTGGTTGCTCACAACCTTCACATAAACAATTGAAGTTTCTACTATCAGGTTCACTGATTAGACTCCCTTTTGCAAAGACAAACAGATACAAACACTCCTTTGTTCCCTCTGCTGTTGTTCTTTTAAATGCCGGGAGGAGAAGGTTGTGGGTGAAAAGCCCTCCCTCCTGACTATAGCTTAGGTCTGGATTACGAATTTTTATGTGTAATTTATTGTTGTAACTATTATCCATATTCTATGTTTTGTGTGCTCCTGCTGTCGTGAAACTAATCGCCCCTTTGGGGTCCATCCATCCATCATCTATACCCGTTTCATCCTTGAAGGGTCACGGGGCCCTTTGGGGTCAAATAAAGTTATTGATTGATTGATTGATTGATTGATTGATTGCATCATGCGGCATGTTAAACGTCGGGAAGATCGTAGCCTGGCCAGCCAAGGTAATTAACCTGAAACGAAGAGTTTTGCTTCCACCGGGTGAAGAGGAGACCGGTCAGAGGGATCAAGGGTGTGACGGAGGCCAAACGGCAACCGGCATCTAAAGAGGAGTCCAGGAGTTGACCCTAACCCTAACCCTAACCCTAACCCCTAACCTTAACCCCTAACCCTAACCCCTAACCCCTAACCCTAACCTAACCCCTAACCCCTAACCCTAACCCCTAACCCTAACCCCTAACCCTAACCCCTAACCCTAACCCTAAAACCCCCTAACCCTAACCCCTAACCTAACCTAACCCCTAACCCCTAACCCCTAACCCCTAACCCCTAAACCCTAACCCTAACCCTAACCCCTAACCCCTAACCCCTAACCCCTAACCCCTATTCCCTAACCCTATTCCCTAACCCTACCCCTAACCCCCGCTAACCCTAACCCCTAACCCCTAACCCTAACCCTAACCCCTAACCCCTAACCCTTACCCCTAACGCTAACCCTAACCCCTAACCCCTAACCCCTAACCCTTACCCCTAACGCTAACCCTAACCCCTAACCCTAACCCTAACCCTAACCCCTAACCCCTAACCCCTAACCCCTAACCCTAACCCCTAACCCTAACCCTAATGCCTAACCCCTAACCCTAACCCCTAACCCTATTCCCTAACCCTAACCCCTAACCCCTAACCCTTACCCCTAACGCTAACCCTAACCCCTAACCCCTAACCCTAACCCTAACCCTTACCCCTAATGCTAACCCTAACCCCTAACCCTAACCCCTAACCCCTAACCCCTAACCCCTAACCCTAACCCCTAACCCTAACCCTAACCCTAACCCAACCCCTAACCCCTAACCCCTAACCCTAACCCTAACCCTAACCCCTAAACCCCTAACCCTAAACCCCTAACCCCTAACCCCTAACCCCTAACCCTAACCCTAACCCCTAACCCTAACCCCTAACCCTAACCTTAACCCCTAACCTTAACCCCTAACACTAACCCCTAACCCATAACCCTAACCCTAATGCCTAACCCCTAACCCTAACCCCTAACCCCTAACCCTAATGCCTAACCCCTAACCCTAACCCCTAACCCTAACCCATTCAAGGAAAGCAATGCAAACCACTTTCCACGTGTCCTGCGACGTGTCAGAACATGTTTGCGTGCGACGGGGTAGATGCGTAGATAAATGCGAGCACTTGAAGCGTCATCGAAGATGCATAAATGAACCTGTTGAGCAGCTGAAATCCCGAAAACAAAAAAGAGGAAATGTTTCACTGAAAAAGAGGGAAACTACAGTTCTGGTCTCTTTAGTTCCCGCTGTTATCATTAGAAGAAGTGATGCAAGTAAACATGACCCTTTCGTGACCTTTTTGAAGTGTTAAACACAAGTGGAATATATATTTACACAAAAACAAGCTTAAACGCTTTGCTCTTCTTTCTGCTTCTCAGAACATCAGCCGGGGAGCCTTTGGCGGTTTTATTATTTATTTTTTTTACATTTCTGTCTACTTTCACGTAAAACTCATTTGGTTTTTAAACTGTCCTGCTCCTCGTGAATAAAAGCAGCCTCTTCTGTGACAGTGACACAGATCAGCACATGTCCGTCCGTATTTTTAGGACGAAGCCTCCACAACTCCTCGTTTCAAACGCCAGAAAAGACAGATAGAGAGAGAGAGAGAAGAGAGAAAGAGAGAGAGAGAGAGAGAGATCTTCCCACAGCTGCTGCACACCGGAGCAGAGAGGAAGCGATCCGCCGCGCTGCCATAACTACAAATGACGTGAATCTCCAGTTGACCTATTTTCAGCCAATGGGTGTCGTCTGGCTGCAACTCTACCCGTGCAGGTCGCGGCACATGGAGACGCACGCTCGCTCGTGTAGTAGTGGCTGAGTCATAGTTTCATCCGCTCCGCTCGCATGTTTGTTTTTATTGATTAGGCTGTGTCAGTCAAGTTTATGTGTATATTTACACACACAGATATATAAGAATGCCCTTTATTGTCCTTATACAGTACAACGAAATTGGAGAGCTTCTCCCATGTCAGTGCAAAAGACATTATAAATCAAAAAAATCAAAATAGTCAAAAAGTCTCATATACAGTCATGGAAAAAATTATTAGACCACCATTTTTTCTTCACTTTCTTGTTCATTTTAATACCTGGTACCACTAAACGTCATCATGTGACTAAAACAGACAGAAAAGAAAACACTGAATGCATAAAAGCAGTGTTTTTTGGCAGTACAAAACAACGCCATAGCTATTGATGTAAAAACTTAAGTGATTTAGGTTATAATCAAGAAAACCATGGAAAACGGTAAGATATC
Organism: Hirundichthys speculiger; assembly: GCA_018398805.1. Classification (NCBI taxonomy): domain Eukaryota; kingdom Metazoa; phylum Chordata; class Actinopteri; order Beloniformes; family Exocoetidae; genus Hirundichthys; species Hirundichthys speculiger. The sequence continues at coordinate 151,391 of JAGFBZ010002627.1, read as the reverse complement.
AGCTCTTAAATAAAACTCTTATGAGCAATCTTTGTGGTTATCGTTATGTTTGTCCAAACAAATGTACCTTTAGTTGTACCAGGCATTAAAATGAACAAGAAACTGAAGAAAACAAGGGTGGTCTAATAATTTTTTCCATGACTGTATATGTATATATAGATAAGAGTGAGAGATGACGAGCCAAGGAAAGACTAATCTAATGCCTTTTATCTGAAACCACACTGATTTCTGGGTAAATGTCGCGCCATATAAAAAAAAAATACTATTATTATTATTACTATTATTATCATTATTATTATTATTAATAATTCTGGCTCAAAGTCCTGCTGACTGGAAACGACATCATGTCTCTGAAATTCACGTTGCTGCATTATTTAAGAAAAATAAAATAAAATAGAAAACTTCAGAGACTCTCCGTTGCCTCTGTGTGGATTTGTGACCCTCTTGGACCCAAATCCATCGATGCTTCTCCACTCTGTCTCGGGTAAAGGTTTATTTCTATTCTGAGTTAATCATTGGGCCCCTCTGTCGGCTCTTACGACATCATACACCCATTTTTCCAGCCTCTGTGACTTTATATTTTAACCTTCCAGTCGCAGCCTGCTGTGGCTCCTTCCAGATTAAAGAACATTTATTTAAAGAGAACCCGTCAAAATAGCTTTTGTGTCATCCATAAATGCTAAATTCCTCCCAACGTTGGCCGTTCGTGCCGCTGGAGACGTGTTGGTGCAGGCCGCCGTGCCAGACGGTGCAGCGCTAACTAACCGCAGGCACTTTTGGTTGTTCAGCTGGTGAACCCGTGCAGTTTTGTTGCTGTTAACGCTGCAGAACCTCGGCGTGCAGGTGAACCCGCCGCTGCAGCTTCGTGTCATGATTTCACAAACTCGAAAACCGGTAAAAGCCGTCTGTCGCGGCGCAGGAATGCAAGCCACGACCTTATCGTGACCTCAGCTGTTGTTTTGAACCGTAACCAGGAAACTATGCTGCCCAACCGTAACCAGGTCATCGTGATGAGCAGAACTGAAAGAGGTAAAGCAGGTGAAGCTGCACCTCTGCTCCGTCCATCCAGCTCCTTTAACGAAGGAACATTCAGGCTTCTTCAGTGATAAATCATCAAAAAAAAAAAACCTTCTGTTTCTTAGTTTTGAGTCTGAAAACATGTCATTAAGCATCTTTTCCTCCTCCAGACTTTTTCTCCGAAGGGCATTCGTACAAAGCTGTGACACCAATTTCAAAACAGGCACACCGCGCTGAAAGGGGCGGGTCTGGAGTCGGGTTGAGCTCCACCCCCTGAAACCAGCTACCCTGAACAGAGATGTCTTTTTTTTTTTTTTTAAGGAGCTTTTTTATTGCATCTCTCTGCTTTTGATCAAAGTACATCTCAGGCGTTTTTATCAGGATCCCAGGAAAACGCTTCAGCCTCAGTCCTCTCTGGTGATTAGGCATTTGCCGATTGTGCTAGTAAAAGTAGCATATTATGCTAGTGGCAGTGCTTGTTTTTTGCCCAAATTATGCTCAAATTATGCTCGCTTTTCAAAATTATGCTACTTTAAAAAAAAATTATTCCGTGCACAAACTTCACAACTCACAAGACAAGTTTGAAAATGTATTTTATTAACCCTGGCCTGACGTTCTGGGCCCGGTTGTTCAAAACCTGGGTAACTTTATCCGGTGGTTAGGCCTATACGGCGGATAAATCTGCTATCCAGCGGATAGTTATCCAGCTAACAAAAATAGGTTGCACAAAGCCTGGATAGTGTGGTGGATAACTATCCGCAGATAGCTTGCTAACCATCGCGTGTAGCAGAGCGTGACACAGTTTGCGCAAGGTTTTGCACTCAAATGGCCTCCAGTTACCATGGTGAAGTATGCAAATTTCGAGTAAACAACGAACTGTGTACGCGCTAGCAGCACGCGCTGGGTTTCATAACAAATAAAAACAAATACAGTGAAAACTAAACCATGCAGTTTCTGACAAAGCCCTGGATAACAAATTTAACATTGAATAATCTCGCTTGTTTCTGAACCACGCAGTCCTTCCGGTTCCGTTTCATCGAATTCTCGCGGTATCTCAACATAACTAAAAAGCAATCGCAAAATAGGAGTGGAACCGACTGTTAATAGTAATCTATCGTTTTTAGTAGCTGAGATCTTCGTTTTCTTGAATTATTCTAAAACTGTGCTATTAAGGCAAGAAAATATACGGATTATGCTAGCAGTGCTACTTTTGGAAAAAGGGCAAAAATTATGCTCAATTCCTCAGATTATGCCAAAAATTATGCTAGCACAATCGGCAAGAGCCTACTGATGATTTCGTCTGAGGGGCTACATCTGGCTTACTGGGCCCGCATGATCCAGGAAGCTCTGAAATACGCACTCCCACGAACGGCCACCAGAGGACGCCTCCATAGAGTGAGTCAGCCTACGCTGACCGTGAAGATGATGCATATAGTTTGGAGGTTTTAGGCGTCGGCCTCCGAATCCCTGAATCTTAAATCTGACTCAGCTGGACCGACCAGTTTCACCCGTACGGGCCTGACCGCGCGGCTCGCCGGGCTCGTCGCTAACGCCCCGGCGGATGTAACGTGTTACCACCCAGATACGAGGCGCCGCCACAGCTCCTCTGGATGTTACGCAAGCCTTCCTGTCAATGCGTCTCACTGCGATCATTATTTGTTGCCCCAGAAAAGGTCGTGTTTCAGGCCCCGGGAGCGATTTTTCTTTTTGTTTTTGTAAGACTAGATGCGCACTTGGAAGCAATACAGCCGGCCTCAAGTGTCCGCCCCACTTTCCACTAATCTGACTGCTTCGTATACGCGTTTCCCGTGAGACCTTAATGCACTGAAGATACAGTTAGCAGAGGAATCATGTCAAAAACAGTGACTTTCTCGTCTTTATGAATGAATGAGCTGCTTTCATTTACTCTTGCAACTGTAGCTTCATGCTAAATTTCTAGGATTTTCCCTCGTGAAATATTCTCTCTCTGCACATAAACACCTGGAGACCCGAGCGGTCGACCCGACTGAATAATCTCTGCTTCCACTCACGAGTCTCAGACCGACCGCCGGGGTCTGAAATCGCATTTTCACAGAGCTGATGTTCTTTCAGTTTGTCTTTTTATGCGTCCTTGACTAATTCTGCTGCAGTGATTCAGGGGGCACGCTGCTCCGTTCAGCTGACCGCCTTCGTACAATGCGTGTTTTGTTCGGCTTATACGTCACAAGTTTTCCTTTTAATAGAGTTTTCGTTCAACGGGGGTTTAGCGGCACACACTGTACCAAACACCTAAAGGAAGGAGAGCTCTGAACGTACACGTTTAACCGCAGCTGATCAATACCTCCTCCGGCCTTCAGCCTTTGGCCCGACAGCTGGAGTTAATCACCCGCGGGGGACTTTGAGAGAATCGGCGTATTTGTTTTCTGTGACAAAAACATACGGTCTGAAGCAATTCTGATTGATGGAAAACAGCTCAGAAAATGCCAATCAGCGAGAGACAATGCAGTTAGATGTTCCCTTCGACAGACGTGGGATCGAGTCTGGACCGGTGCTGAGAGATGATAAAGGCCTGGGGTGAAGGAGTTCGTGAGCTCCGGTCTCCTGATCCGGTCCGTGGTCAGCGGTGACTGTCGAAAACGCTTCACGGAGCCGATTGATCGCCACGATACGCGAAGTTAAAATAATCCACCGGTGGCACGAAAGGGTCGACGTTTCTAACAGGAGGACGCGTTTAAGAATCCCTGCAGCTTCGATTTCTGAAGGGTGTTATTATTTCTGACGCTCGCGGAGAATAAAAGAAGAAAAGAAATTTGAAATGCGGCTGAGAAACAACAGGAGAGGTGTATTAAATCAGCAGCATTGAATCCACGGGTCGGAGTGAAACGTAGAAACATGTAAGACGGCTGCTTTAAAGAACCCGGAAAACCCGGAGGTTTTCTGAAGTAGCCAAACGTCGCTATTCAGGTTGCTGTTTTGGTCTCGAGCGCGGTTCACTCAGGTCGACGTGCCGGTGGACAAAAAAAAAACAAAAAACAGCCAGAGCAGTTCCCTTTACGGTACGAAACCTGCATGACCTCGGGCCGACCCAGCCGTCAGCTGTGAAAAAGCACCATTTAGCTCGTCTGGAGCAGTACGGATGAATAACGTGAACGAAAAACGTTCGGATGAAAAATTGTACAATTCTCGATATCAGCGTGACGTCACGCACCATGTGATCAGCCATGGTTACACTTCCAGTTTTAGCATCAGGGGGTAAACAAAATTGCAGATTTCAAAGCGTCAGGTGTTTTTCACTCACAGTTCCTTCAGTTATTTCCATTTTAGCGTCTTTAGTGTATCTTAACTTAGTTTGGTGATCTTCACTGGTGCCTGTGGTGGCGAGCATGGCTGACCAACATCAGGATGAGTTGAAGCCAGACGCTTTAGCGAGGTATAAAAGCAAAACTGGACATAGTCGGCCTAGATCTGTGTCCATACAAGCACGCAGCCGATTCTTGGACGAATAACCCCAAACAATGGCCTCGTTTGGGGAACCCAGATGTGTACCATTACCTCATAAAAACTCCTCGTAAGTATAAGACAGAACAGGCACACGTGTAAAATGCATCGGCTTCGCTAGCAATAGTGAGCGTTTGTATATCCCCTTGGCCTGGTTGCTATGGCCCGCGGATGCCCGGATGTGTTCAGTGGCCCGAATGTTCGTGGTCGAGAATGTGATCAGGTGGTTGGAGAGGTTGGAGAGAGTTTCCAGCGGCTGGAAGACGCAGCTTTGCACCTCGGCTGACTCAAACAGGCCGTCCTGACCTCAGCTACGTCACGCGTCAAGCCTCGACGCAGCCTCGCGCTAACTTACGTTTGCTCTGACAGAATCTGGCTCGTTTCAGACGTAGTGACCGAAGTGGCACCGAACTGCGTCCGTCCACGGTGCAGCTACCCGACTGACGCCAGTCAGTGAACCTGGAAGGTTTCCGGGCTGAATGTGGCTGGACTGCAGGACCCGGCTGCTTCAGGCGCCGGAGAATCCTCAGGACGCCTGGATGGCTGCTTTACACAGTCACATGTAAATGTGTTGAATCACCTCTGGAGCCCTTGTGCCCCTTGAGGTCGTTTGAGTAAATGCACTTTCTGGGTAGAAGAGGCGAACGCTCAAAAGTGTGACATTTTTCTTTTTTGCTCTGACTAAATGAATTCTGGTAACGACTTTCACAGACAAGCGTAGGTTTGCAGCCTTGAGTCTGTATTCACTTTGTAATTTCTTCTTTTGAGAGTTTTTATTGAAGAACTGAATAGTTTCTGTGCTGTGGAACAACGTAGCTGCACACTTGCAATCACGGTTAACCGTCACATATAAGCTCTGCTGATCTTTGTTGCATTTTGTCGTTAAGCTGGTGAAACTTCAGAGCAGAAAATGACCCTCGTTCTGCCATAATTGGTGCAAAAATCGATGTCTGTAACTTCCAACCCAGTTATAGTTTGTTCTGGACGTTATGTTTGCGTCTAACAAGAATATTTGCACTTCTAGTAACATATTTGTTGGTTTTTCAACTCAGGAAAGTCCTGCCGTCAGACCGCCGCTGGAGACGGGCGGTTCAGACGAACTCGACGCCCAGCTTTTATGAATCAGAACGAGAGCAAACGGCGTCATTCTCGCCGACTTTTCACCGGCTCGCCAACGTGAAGCGGATGGACGCCCGAAGCTCGACTCGTCCCGACGGCGCAGACGGGTCGAGCGGCCTCGGACACCGTTTCTTATCTTCGGCGGACCAGACGAGGGAGGGGCGGGCCAGAGGGCAGGATGGAATACGCCGGAATAATCCAGCAGCGCTGATGCTTTAAGCCCGCTGATGCCTCTGCTGAAACGAGCCCGAGTCTGCAACTAAATGTTACATAACTCTTCGCAGAGCAATTACACGGACTGAGGCGGTTAGCCCTCGCTCGAAACAGCAGCGTGCACCCCCCCCCCCATCAGAGGAGGTCTGCAGGGCGCGGAGGATGATGACTTAAAACAATATGAGCAGGAATTCCACAACAACAAGTTCATCCACCGACAGAGCGACCGTTTTTAAACGTGGAGCCATGAAATCATCTCAGCCCTTCAGCCCTGCGAAGGATCTGCTTGGACAGTGTGAAGATGATCTATATTTGTATATCAAAACGGCAGAGCAGAGATCTCAGCTGGTCCTGGACGCATCAGCAACAGAAATAACATTTGTTACCCAACAATCTGCATGAAAAATCCAGCTCTGTATCGCCGGTTTGTTCCACGGTGTATTTTCGTGCCATATGCCTTTCCTTTTAATGGCTGACACCAACATAGAAACACAAGCCTCCTTTGTTCCTAAACTGTATATTTCTTTAAATGTACAAGTCATCTGCAGACCCGAAGCCTCAGATGCCCCCCGGCCTCGGAAGGCTGCGTTACCGCCGTGGTGCTGCTAATAAGCTTACATTTGCAGCCGACACACATTTAGCGCCATTTAATCCATCACTTGTCCTTTTTAATGTGTAATTTTGTTTAGGAAGCGCTAAAAAGGTCAAGATGTAAAAAAAAAAAAAAAACACAAAAAAACTGGATCAGATCAGTCACATTAAAACAGCAAGACGTGATGAGGAATTGTTAGCTGTTAGCTGCTAACCTTCGTTAGCAGACCGCTCTGGCCAGCTGGCAGCCGGGCACGGCGATCTGTTGGCACAATTAAAACACAATTACCACGAAACATGCTACGCAGCTAAGATGATGACAGCTGGCATAGCCAACGGTTCAGCATAAATGTTATTATGTAATTTGACCTGGTGTGGTACCAAAAAGTATAAATGAATAAGTACAACACACAGTACCGAAACAGACCAAAACCACTTTGCGTACCACTGTGATTTCAACCCCTGCAAAAATTACTTTCTTAAATCCAACAAAATATAATTTCTTGTCACTCTTTAAAGAGCTTGAAAACATTTCCACTACTCTACCCCCCCGGTGCGCTCTGCCCAGTCCTTTAACATGCTAACAGCAGCCCTCATCCTTTTAGCTACGTAGCGCCGAACACCCAACAGGGGCACAGTCACTTTTAATTTAAAGCTGCCCTGTGAATGCCTGAGCACAGTGATAATGCGCTACTTTTATTCTCCAGGTGGCGGCACTGGTCTCAACACGTTGCACCTGCGTCTTTTTGACAGACACGACCACTTATGGCACAAGCCGAAATGCGTGATACAAATTGTACTTTTTTTTTTTTTTTTACATCATTCTCTACCTTTTAGACAACCGTGGTGTACGACTGTGACGCCGCGGCGTGTACGCCACGTTGATCCAAGGAAAAGACGCTACGCATTTATCCCCTCATGGTTGAAGGATTCCAGGATCCGCCCCCCGCATGTTGTTTAGGAGTGAGCAGAAGTGGTCCCAGAACAGAACCCTGTGGGACGCCGTAACTGACTAACCCTCAATCTCAAAAATGCACGCTCCCGTGAACTGCAAGTGCTGTCCTGATTGTTAGAAAGTCAAGTTGAGGGACAAGTTTGAGGGCTGCATCGCCCTCAATATTGAGATTCTCCAGCACCACCCTTGGAAGTAAGGGCTACCCAGAAGGCATTGCATATTTTCGGTAAGACGTGAGCTACAAATGTATGTATTTTCGTAGTTAAAAAAGATATAAATGTTACGAAACTATCTTACTGTCTTCGTTATACAGTAATCCCCCACACTTCGCGGTTAATGGGGGCTGTGACCCCCCCGCGAATGGTTCATGTTCATGTATATGTACATACAGTATACATGTACGTGCGTACGCAAAACCAACGGAAGGTAAACTCACTTTGACGATCTCTCCTCTGTGCGTAGCTGACGAGACAGAGATGGGAGACGCTGGGACGCATGTCAGCCAATTAGCGTACAGACAACCGACGGCACAGTAATGATGTCATAGCAGCCAATCACAGGTCTCGATTTTCATTCATGGGGCCTCCCCTGTCGGGTCTTGTTACTTCCCGAGACTCGTTCTTGATGTGGTGTGTTTCGCTTCAGCCTTGCGCACTTCGTTTGAATTTTTTTCAATTTTTTTTCGAATATATATTTTTTTCTATGAATATTTTTGAAACTTCCGCGATTGCTGAGACCGCGCAGTGTGGGGGATTACTGTATATATTTATATTATCTTATTCTTCTACGTCGTCTTCTCCTTCTTCGTCGTCGTTGTCGTCGTTGTCGTCGTTTTCTTGACAGACTGGACGTAGCTTTGGCGTAAGGCCGCCCACCACAGTCTGAAGACGTAACTGCACTCAAGGCCCATTTCTAAGTCACGAGATAACCCTTGCACTTACTTTGGAGGGCCAAGATTGATGGCGAAAGACTGAGGGTTAAGGGCGAGGGCTGAGCTTGAGGGTTAAGGGAGGAACTGGACTTGGCCCATGGTCTGACGGGCCTGTTGGCTGAACTGCACCTGGACCCCCCCCCTCACTGCGAGTTTCCGTGTCGCAGCGAACAACACGCTCACTGCGGATAACTCGCATTGTTTGTCGCCGGCGTGCAGCAGCAGGCTCTTCCCAGGAAACTGGACCCGGTTTCAGAGAATTCCTCAGTTCACAACAACAGTCGAGTGTCAAGTTCGAGTCTTTTCCTGGTAACGCAGCCTCCTGCGAGGAACCTCGTGGTTCTGGACGGAGGATACGGTTCGGTGATCAGACTGATGTAATTAGACCAAACCAATGAGAAACGGCTCGGCTCGTGATTTCCACCTGCCAGCAGGTGAGGGATGTCGAGGTCAGCGGGGGGGAATCGCTCGTTTCCCTGCATCCCACGCGCCGCATTAAAAACCCTCGCATCGCCTCGCTGGCTGCCACGCGCTCGGATGCCCACGCTCGCGTCGAGAGGGTCGCGGGTGAAACAAGTGGCTGACAGTTGCGGTGTATTTATGGAGCCTGTAATGTGCCAAGAGCCCATTTAGAGAGGTGGGAGGGAAAAAAAAGAGATGCAGGGATGGAAGCTGCGTCTGTTTAATGTAAAGATAGACGAACCGGTCAAAGGACGGATGGGAAATGTGATGTGGATGGCGTATTCATCCGCTGGAGTGATCACTCTGCGAGGCGCATTTCCGCGAGTTCATAATTTGAGATCTCTGTTGAAAGCGAGCCATTAAAAAGTTTCCATTTAAGCGCTTGGAAAAGGAAAAAAAAAAAAAAAAAGGAAAGACAGATCAGACCTCATCTGTTCGTTTGTTTGCCTTTCTAGCTGGAAAGTCTGCTCTCCATTCATTCAGAGCGAAAAATGGCACAAAGATCCCGGATTCAAGCGCAGACTCGGCAAACAGATGCAATTACACGACTCTGAAAAAGGTTTGGGTCGGGCGGCGACAGGAAGAACGGACGCACAATAGCCAGCGAACAAAAAAAAGGACAGAACGGTGCTGCGCAGCATGAAAGAAACACAATCTGACCCAAAAAAAAAGAAAAAGAAAAGACCTGAATAAACAAGCCAGTTTTTTTTTTTAGGAAATACGGGGACGGGTTGGAGCGTGGGTGTTGGAAACGAGGTCGGAACCGGAGAGAAAAACTGAGGTTAGATGTCCAAAGAGGCTTTAGATTTGACTTAGATCGTCACGTAACTTCAAACTGCCAAACTGGGTGAGCAAGAACTTTGAGAAATGTTTTATTTTTTTATTGTCTGAGCGTCAACTTTCAAGGTTTCACTGCTGAAGAAACAAAAAAACAAAACTGTGGCTGACAGTTTCTGAAAGATGAAAAGGTCTCATCTGACTAGAAACAGAGACCTTCTCAGGGGGGAACGTCAGGTTTTACATCCTGGTCCAAAGAACAGTGATGACCTACGTGGCAACTGGGATTTTCTTTTTAAATGTACCACACCAGGTAAAGATTATATAGCGATGAATGAATGGATAATTTGATCAATGGCTGGCGTTGCCGGCGGGCCGCCATCCTTTTAGCTACGTAGCGCCTAACACCTAACAGGCACGGTCACGTTTAATTTAAAGATGTGGTGTCAATACCCGAGCACAGTGAAAGTGGCGCTACTTTTATATAAATACGCCACGTTGATCCAAGGCAAATACGCTACGCGTTCATCCTCTCGTGGCTAAAGGATTGCAGGATCGGCGCCCCCTGCATGTTGTTTAGGAGTGAATAGAAGTGGTCCCAGATCAGAACCCTGTGGGACGCCGTAACTGACTGACATGAGCAGACTGGAGGTTGTCGCATAAGTACGACCTGCATGACCAGCTCCATTTATCTACGAAGTAGAGGTCTTCGGAACAACCCGAAAACCTGAGGTTCCGACCCGACCCGACCCGAATCAGGTCTCGGGTCCATTCAAAAGACGTGACTCCAGGTTCAGGTTGGAATCGGTACAGTTAGTCTCGGGTCCGGTCGGTGCTCTCTGACAGGCTGGGTCCGCGTTTACTCCAGAGAGGTAAAGATATTGGCGGTGGCAGCTAATGTCAGGACTCGAGGCAGTTTAATTAATTATTCATTAACGTGTTTGTCATGAAACAATCATGTTGCCGTAGCGTGTTATTAGCGGGTTGCCCGGTAGCTGTAAAGCACAATGGATCGCAACGCTGGATGAGAGAGCATATTTACGACACGTCCTGACCGGTGTAGGCTGTTAGCGTTAGCAGTTGCTACCAATAGCATCTGTATCCACAAAGAAAATAACGACGTTGTTTATTGTTGTTTACATCATGTAGCCTATGTAGCAACTGAACCAGTAGAAGAAGACAACTTTAGGTAAGAAAATCAAGTTTTATTCAACGCTAGACAACTTTATCATGAGCAACTATGGGCTGGATTGTCTCGGTTCTATTCAGGTAATTTGGTTTGGTTTGTGGTCAGAAACTAAAGACTCAGGTCGGGTCGGTTCTGGGTCCAAATATTTTGGGTCCATTCGGGTTCGGACTCCCATACTTATGATAATAGCTCGGGTCGGGTCGGTTTCGGGTCGAATTTTCACGGGTCCATTCGGGTTCGGGTCCATGAAAGTGGACCCGTGAAGACAAAAGTGAGACAGGGGCTGCTTTTGATTGCCAGTTTGCGGTTTTCACTAGCGTACCGACACGCCCCCTCAGTGTTGGGATGGGCGCATTTATTTTGTTATCTGTTGGCTCAGTAACCGTTAACGGCTACAATGGCGGCTCAGAGTCCGCTTGACCATTGTTGAAGCTGTAAAAGGACACAACGGTAGACATCAAATCATAAACTATCAAAGCCGTTGCGTTTCAAGAATTCTTGGAGGCCAGCAAAAAGGATAAAAAAAATTTTTTTTTAAAGCTCTCAGCTTCAACTTCCATCCATTTTATTTACTGATCGGAGACGTCCCAATCCGTGTCCTGCTTACATGTCTGCTGGTCACATCCAGTGTGTGCTACATTGGAGGAAAAAGAAGAAAAAAAAAGAAAGAATAAGAATTGGGTCAGTTGAACCCTGCAGAGTAAATTCAGCCTGGATTGTTATGGAAAAGATGAGATGTGACTCAGCTTCAGGACACAGAACCGGCAGACACGGCGGTTCATAAGATCCAGGATCCGAGGAGCAGGGAGGACGGTGCAGCTCAGCCAGGACATCGGATATCAGTAGGGACGATATCAGAAACTTCGGTTAGTCATTAACAGAGCAGCTGTGGTTATTACCAGAGCAGCAGCAGCGAGGCGATAAGTGGAGACCAGAGCGGCGTTGATAAGCTGCTGGATAATGAGATGATGGTACTCAGGTGTGGAAAGAGACGACCAGGGAGCTGAGGAGCCCTCTGACATCACACCGACCAGAGGAGACAAACAGCACAATCAGTCTGAGGAAGAAGGGAATGGGAAAAGGAAAGAGGCACCGGTACGGAGCCTAGAAGACCTCCAACCTCCTACCGACTTCAGACCCGACTTTTTTTTTACTTATTTAATTAATATTTTACTAGCAAGTTACATTTCTAATCATTTTTATTTTGCAATTGTTAATACAGTGATCCCTTATTTTCTGTGGTTAATAGGGACACCCCCCCCCCCCCCGCCCCCGTCTTTAAAACATCTTTAAAACGTCTTTAAAATATGTTTAAAAACCGCAAAAACGTAGCACTGCAGCGAAACAAGACAAAGGCTAAACTGTGGTCTTTCTGTTACCTTCACAGCCTCTGGTCTCTGAACCGTAGTAAAGAAACCGCTGGTAATTTTGGCTCGTAATTAGCGGCTAACACGCTAACAACAACAACAACAAAAAGTCCGGTTTTCTCTGCATGGAATGAGGAACTCCACTTTTCATCCAACCCTGTTTTCGTTCTGCTGTCCAGCGTTGCCAGGTGGGAAATGTTGGATTATCGTACCAGAGACTCAAAATTATCGTATTTTGAGGGAAATTATCGTACATCTGTCATAACCAAAATAACAAGCCCAATGATGCGCTATAGTCAAATTTAATCACTCCGGTGTTAAATAGCGGGCGAAGCTGACCATTCAGCCCATTCAGCCTATCATTCTCGTTGTTCTGAGACAAAAGTTCGTATCTCACGCTCAGCAAAGCTCGATTGGCCGGAAACATGTCACATGGGAACAGATGCCTTCAGGGTTCACAAAAAAACTCTCCGGCAGACAGTTGCGGCAGGCAATAATTTAAAAAAGTCAAATTATCGTACATTTGGCCTTTTTTTGGATTATTGATCGTACATCGTACAGAGGGCAGATTATCATACAAATACGATCATTATCGTACACCTGGCAACACACACACACACTCCATTACCCATAAGGCCACTTTCTTAAAGGGGCCAGGCTGGCTCACAACATTTCTTCGCTGTGAGAGAACGCGAACAACATCCTGCGAATCTTCCGCGATTTTTTCTTGATTTTTTACGATATTATATATTTCTGGAAAATCCGCGAATAGCTAAAACCACGGAACTTAAAGCGCAAATTGGCAAGGGATCACTGTACTTTGATTCCCCCTCCTTTTGCATCGTGAAGCACGTTGGATTGACGGCCGTGGCGTCTGGGTTTTGATCCGTTGGTGCAGCACAAACCACCGATGAAGCAAACCTTTTACAAGGATACGTCTTTTTTATTTTAAATGAAAAAGAGCAATGACTGAGTTGTCAGACCCTCCTTCTTCCTCTTTCTTCAAGACGCATCGTTCTCTTTCTTGATGCTAGAGGTGGGCGGATCGATCCAAATATCGATAATATCGATACCAACTTTGGTATTGGTATCGAATGATACTCGTGTACTCGTGATGTGAAGTGAAGATTGAAAGGTGTTATTTAAGATAAAATAACATTAGATAATCCTTTATTTATCCCACAATGGAGAAATATCGAGTTAAAGCAACAGGAAAGGGCACATAGTGCAAACAAAATTACACAAGTGTTGAAAGACATAATATCAAGAGGCGGACTAGAAAAAAAAACATTATGAACAGAATAATTCAGCTCCAAGGAATATTTACACAAAAATGTTATTAGTGATAAAGAATTTTGAAGTCACCTATAAAGTTTGCTGAAATTCTATCCTAGGTTTTAACCAAAAAATCCAAAGACAAAAATCACAAAAACACCAAAAGATCAGCAATTTCATGATAGATCAAGCTCAAGTATCGGTATCGGTATCAGTATCGGTATCGGCAATACTGGCCCTGTGTTTACTTGGTATCAGATTGATACCCAAATTCCCAGTATCGCCCAGCTCTACTTGATGCCCCTTGTCTTTTTTTTTTTTTTTTAAACCGACTTGCCCCCCGCCATTGTGATGGGATGTCGCTGAGAGCCAAAGCCAGTCCTCCTCTGTGGGAGGAAACATCCATGGCCGCGAAGCTCAGACGGACGACGACCCTCCAGGAGCCATTTTGGCTCCAGAGACCGTTTAACTCGGTCGACGGCCGGGTGACGTCCAAACTTCGTTAGCAGTTGCACATGATTCTGCAGAAGGCAGGAAGCGCCGGAGCTGATCGGCGAGTTCATCCCGCTCACACATGCACGCACACACATGCACGCACACATGCACACTCGTCCACAACAGAAAGCAGCAGGCGCTGAGCTCCCCGCTGAGCTCCTCACTGACTTGTATGAAGTCACATGCTGTCAGCATGGACGGACACGTTTCCAAGCACATGCCCTCTGCCGCTCCATCTATCCTCTTTTTCTTTTTTTTTTTTTACTCCTCCCTTTCCCTTATTTTGCACAGCTTCCTCTCCGTTTTTGCATGCGCTCCTGACACGTCTCTCTCCATCTGCTCCTCACGTCTTCCCGACGGGAAAAAAAAAAAAAAAAGGAAAAGAAAAATCTGTGGCGTTGATGTTTCGGGCCGACGTGTTTCTATGTTAATGCCTCTTGCAGGCGAGAAGGATGACTCAGAAAGTAGGAAGCAGACAAATCGGGCGTCCACACGGACCAACAGACCACTTTAATTCGGGCCTCTTCATCTTTCCACGGCGCGGAGCGTAAACAATCTGGACCTCGCGCAGCGCCTCATTAAACGCCTGCTGTCTGCTCCCATTTCACTGTTCGGCTGATTGAAGTTATTGCTTCTGAGGCGAGGCGTCCCTGGGCGAGGGGATGACTGCAATCAGGGGAAAAAAGTTATTATTCAGCGCGGCCATTAAAGAGAGGAGCAGCTTCACATGACTCGACTTGGGAATTACGAATATAGGATTCAAAATGTGAAGTCTGCATGATGCTTTTTTTTTATTTTGGACCTGTTTGGTTCGGTCCAAACTTGCTGCTGTTCTTGCTGCAGTCTTGCAGCGCTGCAGCCAGCAGTGCTGTGCTTCCTTTTTGGTTCGAGCTTCCTTCGTGCAGCTCAGACCAAATGCACCTTACGTGAGCTGCTGCTGATCAAAGATGAGCGTCGGTCACTTTTACAGACACTGCAGCAAACCAATTTGAAAGCGATGAAGAAGAAGATATTGAGAAGAAGAATTACAAAATTGCCATCTCATGTCGTATCAACACAGTCACGGAGCAATTAATCCCCTCTACACCCCCTGTTGCATCAAAACGCCTTATAATTGACGTATTTCAGCCTTTGAGGTGTCTAATCTTTGCCATGTGGGCGCCAACACCTTGACTAGGGGTGTGAAAAAAAATCGATTTGGCAATATATCGCGATTTTTGGCCGCCCAATATAATATTTTTCAGCTCCTAATATCGATTTTTTCAAAAACACTAATAATAAACGATAAATAGGTTGTTTTGAAGCAAATAGTTTTGACTCAGTTTGTCCTCTGAATGATCAATATCATCTGATGAACATATACAGCAACTTGATTTTTCATCTCTACTTTTAATTTTGATATTAATTAAAATTATATACATATTAATCAAAATGAATATCGATATTATCGCGATATCACGATATATTGTGATATTCTACCCAGTTAATATCAAAATATATCGTGATATCATGATGATATCAAATTGTGACCCAAGTATCATGATACATATCATATCCAATATTATTGTGATATCACGATATATTTTGATATTAACTGGATAGAATATCACAATATGTCATGATATCGTGATAATATCGAATTGTGACCAAGTATCATGATACATATCGTATCTGATTTTATCGCAAAATCACAAAATATTTTGATAACTGGGTAGAATATCACAAAATTTTGTGATATCATGATAATATCATATCGTGACCCAAGTATCATAATACATATCGTATCCTTATCATATTGCGAGGTCCTTGCTCACCCCTAACCTTGACTGAAGCTGGAGCTCCATCGATGTTCGCCGTCGTCTTCCTTCACCGTCCTTGATGTCAAAGATGAATCTCAGGTTTTGATTCATCAAGTCCGTCTCAAATAAACTCAGGATGACAGAAGGACGTTGTTTCGTGTAATTTACGCAGCTGAATGGTAACTCTCTCTCTCTTTTTTGGATGCAGAGATGAACCACAGGTAGTTTCCATAAAAGCTCCTGCAGCCATTTCCGTTACCAGACTTTGTTTTGATTAAGTGCTGAGTGAGATATTTTTCCAGATTTGGCGCAACTGTACGTTTGTAAATGTCATCCCTAAACTGTGGAAGGAACCTCTGCGGTGTGACCTTTAGGAGACGTGTTCCTGGCACTGATTGCTTTAGTTTTTTCATCCGTTTATTCGACTCGCGTTGGGAGATGATGGTGAGGAGAAACGCTGGAGGAGGAAAGTCTGAGCAGCAGCGTCGTTCATCCTCCTCCCTGATCTGCAGACGAGCTCAGGTCTAGTCAGATTAACGTACCTGTGACAGAACCTCAAATTAAAACACCATCCACCACTTTCATGATGAACTAAACCTCACTGAAGCCGGACCAAAGCCATGTTCTGGTGCTTCGGTCCAGTCCAGCAGGTAAAAGGACGGTGGGATTTTGAGAGGTTTGTCAAACGCGCATGGAGGTTAAAAAGAAATAGCGGGAAGAGTTTAAGATCCACCTGCTCACTCACTTTCACTTTTATCGTTATTATAAAAGACGCTCACGTCACGGCGTTTTACTTCCTCCATATTTACCAGCGAGACTCTTCGTCTCCTGCATTGAAGGTTAGATTTTACAGTAAAACATTATCTCAGATGTGGGGAACAGCTTCCTTGTTTTTTTTCTTCCTCTGTGCCACTCTGCAGACATTTACACATTTGGAGGCAGAAAAAAAAATAGAAGAAGGAGGAGGAAGAGGAGGATGGGATTTGGCAGATTCAGCCGGTGCATTTCAGTCTGTATGTTCCTGACCTAAATTCAACCCACCAGGGGACGAACCACTTTCAGGAAATAATAGTTCCAGGAAGTTCAAGGCCTGTTATAACGAGGTCTTTAACAAAAGGTGCTGTGGGGTTAAAAGCTACACTTTTAACAGACTGAAACAGTTTAGATTCAGTAACTGCAACCCCAAGTCCAGAATATAAATATATATACAGTCATGGAAAAAATTATTAGACCACCCTTGTTTTCTTCAGTTTCTTGTTCGTTTTAATACCTGGTACCACTAAACGTCATCATGTGACTAAAACAAACAGAAAAGAAAACACTGAATGCATAAAAGCAGTGTTTTTGGCAGTACAACACCATAGCTATTGATGTAAAAACTTAAGTGATTTAGGTTGTGACGGACCAACAAGCAAGGCACAAGGACAAAGGTATAAAAAAGTATATTCCATTTATTTTTCTTCAATTTAACAAAAATCCCACTAACCAAATTACAAAATCTTTTAAAAGAATGGGCCCACAAAAACACCTAAACTAACACCAACCTATTTAAAAGATTACAAACAAAAGACTCTCTTTCACAATGAACACACAGGGACATTTATACATATAGGCTAGCCTACACGAAACGAGGAGGGGAGGGGAAAGGACTGAGACAACAACAAAAAACAATGCGTCACTAAACAACTAAAGCAAAACAATTTATATCTATAATATAATTCTGAAACAAAAACAACCCAACACCAAAACATGCCACTACTAGGCTTCTTGAAAATAAGAGGGGAAGATTCCACAGACGGCAAGTCCCCTGCTTCCAGCAGCCTGATGGATTGCTCCACTTCCTGACTTCCAACCAATCAAAGTCCCTCTCTCCCAGCCAGTCCCTTATCCCTCCAAAACATAAAAAAAGGTTAATCAAACATAAATCAACATACATAAGGTGTTTGCCAAGTGTGTGCACCCAACATAGCAAATGTCCTAAAGTAACATTGAAATAAGTTTGATATCAAAGAAAAATACTAACACTGGACTGGTGCTGGAGGAACCTCCACACACTCCCCCTCTTCTGGAAACTCCATGGGCCAGCGTGATAGGTAGTCAGCAGTGGAGTTCAGCTTCCCAGGAATATGATGGACCTCAAACTGGAACGGTTGCATCGCCAAGTACCAGCAGGTTATTCTACTGTTTGAGTCCTTCATTCTCTCAAGCCACTTCAGAGCCTTGTGATCCACTTCCAGGGTAAACCTTCTTCCCAAAAGATAATATTTAAGTGAGTCTAAGGCCCACTTAACGGCCAGGCATTCCTTTTCTACCGTAGAATATCGAGCTTCCCTCGGGTAGAGCTTCCTGCTTATAAAAGCAATGGGTTGACGTCCCTCTGGGGGTCCTTGAAGCAGCACTGCCCCTAGCCCACGCTCAGATGCATCAGTCTGCAGAATGAATGGCTGATCAAAATCAGGACAGTGCAACCCTGGATGTCCACTCAAGGCCCCTTGGATGTCCTTAAAAACCTTCTTTGCTTCCTCTGACCACTGAAGCCGATTAGGCCTTTTGGGGCTGGTCATATCTGTAAGGATAGCAGCTCTTGCAGAAAAGTTGGGAATGAATTTGTGGTACCAACCCGACATTCCAAGGAAGGATTTTAGCTGTGTCCTGGTTTCTGGCAGAGGACATGACTGAATTGCTTGAACCTTTTGGATCTGAGGTTTGATGACACCGTTGCCAATGACATGCCCCAGGTACTGAACTTCCTTCTTGGCCAGAGTGCATTTGGCTGCATTAACAGTCAGACCTGCAGCGCGAAGAGACTCAAACCAAACTTTAAGATGTTCCAGATGCTCATCCCAGCTGTTACTATAAATGACAATATCATCCAAATATGCAGATGCACAATGTGAAAGGCCTCCCAATACCTTATTCATGAGTCTCTGAAAAGTTGCCGGTGCTCCATGAAGTCCAAAAGGCATGACCGTAAACTGGTACAGGCCCCAAGGTGTCCTAAAAGCAGTCAGCTCACGAGACCTGGTGGTAAGGGGAACCTGCCAGTAACCTTTGGAGAGATCAATGGTGGTAAGGTATTTTTTTGCTCTACCAAGACAACAAATCAAGTCATCAATACGGGGTGTTGGGTATGAGTCAAACTTAGAAACAGAGTTTAGATGACGGAAGTCTATACAGAATCTCATGGTGCCATCCTTTTTTGGTACCAGAACAATAGGATTACACCAGTCACTGTGAGACGTTTCAATGATGCCCTGAGAAAGCATCAATTCGATCTCCTCCTTCAAAGGGCCCAAGAGACGCTCAGGGATCCTGTAGCTTCTTCGCCGTACAACGGCATCCTCTTTCAGACGAATATCATGTTTAATATAGTCTGTACATCCAGGGTTATCGTGAAAAATATTGATATTACAAAGAGCTCTCACCTGTGACTGCTGCTCAGGGGAAAGATGACTCAGATCAAGAGCAGATGCTGATGGTTGAGGCAGATATTGTTCTTCTATCTCCTCATCATCCACCCTCCTGATGAGAAATACATCTCGCTTCCCCTCGGGTCTCGAGACCCACTCCTTCAGCAGGTTAATGTGAAGAACTCTGGTGCTGTGTCTCTGACCTGGAGTACTGATTTTATAGGTAGTGGGACCCAGTTTTTGCAGAACCTCGTAAGGTCCTTGCCACTGAGCCAAAAGTTTACTGTCCTCCGTAGGTAGCAGCACCAATACTTTCTGACCTGGTTCAAAGTTTCTCTCACAAGCAGTTTGATCATACCAGGTTTTTTGTTTCCGCTGAGAGGCATGCATATGCTCCTGAGCCAGCGTGGCCATTTTTTCCAATTTCTCCCTCATCTGGAGGACATAAGAAATTGTACTAACAGGTTCCTTTCCACCCGTCTCCCCCTCCCACTTTTCCTTCAAAAGTGCCAGCGGTCCCCGCACCTCATGGCCGAAGAGCAACTCAAAGGGGGAGAACCCCGTAGAGGCTTGTGGTACCTCCCGATATGCAAATAAAAGATAAGGGAGCCACTGATCCCAATCAGACCCAGTTTCATTGATGAACTTACGAAGCATGTTCTTAAGAGTTTGATTAAACCTCTCTGTAAGGCCATCAGTTTGTGGGTGATACGGGGTGGTTCTCAGTCCCTTGATACCAATCAACTTATATACATCCTTCAGTAACTTGGACATGAAGTTTGTCCCCTGGTCAGTCAATATTTCTTTGGGGAACCCCATGCGTGCAAAAAACTGGACCAGGCAAAACGCAACAGTCCTGGCCTTAACAGCTTTCAAAGGGAACACTTCTGGATACTTCGTGGCATAATCAGTAATAACCAACATAAATCGGTTACCTGATCTGCTCTTCTCTACTGGGCCCACAACATCCATGCCCAACCGTTCAAACGGCGTGCTTATAATAGGAAGAGGTTGAAGGGGAGCCCTTACTGCAAATCTGCTTGATGTCTTTTGGCATTCAGGACAACTCCTGCAAAAACTAGAAACATCTTTATGTAAACCAGGCCAGTAGAAACACTGTTGGATACGGGCTATTGTTTTATGTTTCCCCAGGTGGCCAGCCCAGGGAATTGAATGGCCCAAAGTTAAAACAGTTTCTCTAGCTGCTCCAGGTACAACAAGCTGTTTTACTTCTCCATGTGCCCTATAAAGGATGCCATTTTGCATGCAGAATTCTGCAGTTCCACCCTCTTCAGCTCTTTTAATAAGGTCAGCCAAACTTCTATCCTGATGCTGCAGCTCAATAATATTATCAGGAATTTCAAAGCCTAGCTGTACCTCAGGTTCAGGTAACCCAGACGAGCCTCTTATGCCTTTAAATTTGTCCCGTTTGCGCTGTGCGCGAGACTTCCGGTCTTTAATTGGACCCCCTTCGATCTCAGCCTCATAAAATGGTAATGCTCTTAGGTCGAGATCATCTTCCCTTGAGGCCCTTGCCTGAGATCGGGTCAACACCACATTGCACATTTCTGGAGCCTTTATCAAATCAGTGAGAACTGGAAGATCATCATTTCCTAAGACAACAGGAAAGGGTAATCCATCTACAACCCCCACATTTAACAGGTAAACATGACCTTGAACTTTCAGGTAGATGTCGATGTCTGCTGTTGGATACTGTTTCTCATCTCCATGAACACAGCAGATGGGTATTGTCTCTGAGGCACAAATTCTATGTGGCGACACATACCTGCCATGTACAAGTGACTGGGTGCTTCCCGTGTCAATCAGAGCCTTGACCCTCTGCCCATCTATCTCCACGGTGGTCTCTACCAGTGGCTGGTTTGGTCTGTTCAGTACATGGCTCCCTCTAGGTACAAAACACATCTGAGAGAGTTTTGCAGCATTTTGAGGACACATAGGCTTTGTGTGGCCTTCTTGCCCACATAAATAGCAGATGATTTTTTTCAGAGACTTTGTTTGATTAAGGAAAAACCCCCGCTCTTTTCCAGGGTGCTTACCCACAATCTCCGTTGGACTGTTACCTGGATTTGGGGGAAAATCCCTTTTTGTAGCCTTAAAAGCCCATGATTGGGTCTTCTTACGGGCTGCTACAAATGCATCTGCCCAGGAAACTGCCTCTGCTGCATTCTTTGGGTTTCGTTCCTTAATCCAAACTTGGAGCTCTGGAGACAACATTCTGAAATACTGTTCAAGGATTATAACTTCATTAATTTCCTCCACAGTCTTACCTCGGGGCTGGACCCATTTCCCATAAAGTTCTTTGAGTCTCACATAAAGCTCCTTGGGGGACTCATTTGGTTCCACATGGAGAGAACGGAACCTCTGACGATAGGTCTCACTGTTAATTTCATATTTCTGTAAAATAGCAGCTTTAACATGATCATAGTCCATTGATTCATCCACATCCATATGTACATATGCACTTCTGGCTTTACCAGTCAAAAGCGGAATCAGCTGGAATGCCCAGTCCCTTTTTGGCCATCTGCAAACACATGCCATCCTCTCAAAAGTTATAAGGAAATGCTCAATGTCATCATCTTCACTTAACTTTTGCAGCTTTGGTTCCTTGTAGAAAGAAGTAGCAACCACCGAGTCTCCTGGCCTCATGGAAGATGGTGCAGGTCCTGGTTGTAAATTTTCCAAATCCTCAGGACTCTCTGGGGACACAGGCCTCGAGCCTGCAGAGGAGAGGGCGGGGTCTTGCACAACAGGCCTTAGGCCTGTAGAGGCCTGGGCTTGAACCTCTACTCTAAACAAACTAAACTGGTGTTGGAGAGCCTTAACCCGTTACATTCCGACGGCCCGCCCGCGGGCCGTCAGTCCGAATTTCTGTAGTTTCCGAAACTAAACTGTAATTTACACAGCTCAAATGTTACGTGAGGCACTCATGCGACATATCTTTGGAAAGCTAAGATTCTTGTGATTCAAACAATGTAAAGCATTTCAGGATATAATCATAACAGCAGGTACAATCAATGCCTTTGTCACACCACAAACAAACAAACAAGAAGTCACGAAATCGACGCAACTCACCTTATGAGCGTTATAAAAGTCGTCCGATCAAAAATATTCCCACAAAAATGGTCTGGTTAAACTCACAAAGGTCCAGTCGATCTAATCCAGTAAAGTATTTAGTCCAAATGCATTATTATTATACCAGAAAGTATATCCACAAAAACGCCACTGGTAGCTGGTCAGTGTTCAGTAACTTCCGTGTTTTTTTTCGTGATAAAACGCTTCTTCCTGTGCTGACGCACGTGTGGCTGATCTCAAAATGGAGGGGGGCATCTGAGCTTTCGATTGACACCTCATACAGCCATACAGCAGCTTCCCTGTTCTGTTGACACCCTAGAATAGCCAATAAGGGCCAACGTTGAAACGAAGCCATGTCCTAGTTTGCTTCAGGAAAAAAAACAGCCAGTTAGAATCAATCGTGCTGATGACTGACGCATTGAATAGCCAATGAAATTCTGAAAACAACGATGTGACGCATGAGGGGGGTGGCGATAATGGGGAAACAAAGAAATCCGTGCGTAAGTGCTAATTAGATAGTCTCGTGAACGCGCGTCATTGTTGCGCCTCAGCAGGACGCACCAGAGTGGCTTATTTCTCAGCGTTTTTTTCAGTTTGGGAGCGTATTTATTGTAGAAAATGGTGAAAAGGACTGTCCAAGAAGGAAGAGGAGGAATTTGCTCGTCGTCGTGAAAGTGACGTGTCAGGAGAGGGGATCAGATAAGATCAGATAACAGAGCGCACGCCTGCGCAGAAGACATTTCCTCCGTTCGGAGAAGAGTTTGCTCTGCATACGTAAGTATTTGACTAAATTGTGACTTATATTACAGCTTATATTATATTATTACGTATATATTGTATCATAATTGGTAGTATTATTCATATTATTATTACGTTTTACTGTATATTTCGACATAAACAAGTTTTACTTTGAATAAATACAAAAGCCTTTGTTTTGTGTGTGTGTGTGGGGGGAGGAGTATGTGTGAGTTGTTTGTTGGGGTGTGTGTGTGTGGGGGGGGGGGTCATTGTGTAAAGTAGTACAATACAGAAAAGATGGAACATTTTGTCAATGACATATTTCTTTATTTTCACATAATGGGCAGTCATCTGAGGACTCAGATGTGGATTGGGAGCCAGTCAGCAAGTGGTCACATAGAGGGACAAAGGTGCAGATGGACATTGGCAACTGTGTATTCATTTTGAAATGAAACAATTTTTTGTGTTGCACATATTTATGTTTTTGTATATATTTTTTTTCATTGTTGTTCCAGGTGTATGGGTGGAGAGGAGCGATCCCTCTGCACCAAAGGCATTCTGGGAGACCCTCACCGAGCAGCTGGCAGAAGCAGGGTCTTCCTCCACAGCCAGACCTGTCCCACCTCCTGCTCCGCGTGGAGCACATCACATACTGGTTTTTATCAGTGGGCAGAGGACTACTGGTAGGCTGAAGTGCAGGCACTGTAATGCTAAAACACAGTTGAAATGCTCCTCATGTGATGTGCCTTTGTGCTTGATACCGACTAGAGAGATTGCTACAGTGACTGGCATGCTGCCAACCTGTAAATGGTTATAATTGTAAATATGTTCAAATATGTGAATAGTTTGCTGTGTTGTAAAAGATTGTCATTTTTTTAATATAAATTACATTTTCCACAACAACACTTGTTTTGACTCTTTTTATATGCAAAATTTAGCTTTATGTTTCAGTAACTTTTTTTCAGCAATATTGATAGTGAATCTGAATGTGGGATAGGATACCTCTAAGTGTCACCTTTCATTAGAGGCCAAGATTATGACTGTACGATGAAGCGTTCAAGAGTTATGTCCTTTTATCCGAGGTATGTGGCCATGTTTATCCAAGTGCCATTTTGGAGTCTCCAAATGTGCCATTTTTGGAAACGCCTAGACATACTCTTACAAAAACGTGTGTAAAATACTCATTTTTAGTGGTATTGTTATCAAATTTGAACTTGCACTAGGTAAGGCTTCATGCTGTGGTCCCATTGTGTTTTCCAGCTAATAAGTCACAGCTGCACTCATCTGCAGACATCTGTTTACAAAAAAAATTCAGGCGGAAATAAAAAACTTAAATTTCTGTGTGTTCAAACTTAGATTACTCAATGCTAGTAGCACTTACAGTGATTCTGACAGTTGTGGGAAAAACTTCAGAGTGTTACCTTTCAAAAGAGACCAAAACCATCCATGTGCTACAAACGGTTCAAGAATAGCTTTCAATTTACTTTGGGTATGCCTTGGATAGGCGTTTTATGCAAATTATACAGGAATGTTAAGGGGTTAAACCTGTGATCTTGACGTGCAATCTCCTTCTCCCACTGTAATTCTCGAGCTCTCTGTTGTCCGATGTGGGCCTGGAGGATACCTGCCAGGTCAGATAGAGTTGGTTCTTTCCCCTGTTCACCTTCTTCACCGGCTGCTCCACAATCCCCATGTTCCATTTGAGGTTCCTTCTCTACAGGAGCTGCCTTGGCTTTACCACCTCCGGCCCCTCTCATTCTCAGTTTGAAGCCCGGGGGAAAAAAAGAAAAAGAAAATTGAGAAAAATATGGATAAACAGATTTGCCAATGTCCTTAACTAGATGATCCCACCACTGCCACCAAGTGCACGGACCAACAAGCAAGGCACAAGGACAAAGGTATAAAAAAGTATATTCCATTTATTTTTCTTCAATTTAACAAAAATCCCACTAACCAAATTACAAAATCTTTTAAAAGAATGGGCCCACAAAAACACCTAAACTAACACCAACCTATTTAAAAGATTACAAACAAAAGACTCTCTTTCACAATGAACACACAGGGACATTTATACATATAGGCTAGCCTACACGAAACGAGGAGGGGAGGGGAAAGGACTGAGACAACAACAAAAAACAATGCGTCACTAAACAACTAAAGCAAAACAATTTATATCTATAATATAATTCTGAAACAAAAACAACCCAACACCAAAACATGCCACTACTAGGCTTCTTGAAAATAAGAGGGGAAGATTCCACAGACGGCAAGTCCCCTGCTTCCAGCAGCCTGATGGATTGCTCCACTTCCTGACTTCCAACCAATCAAAGTCCCTCTCTCCCAGCCAGTCCCTTATCCCTCCAAAACATAAAAAAAGGTTAATCAAACATAAATCAACATACATAAGGTGTTTGCCAAGTGTGTGCACCCAACATAGCAAATGTCCTAAAGTAACATTGAAATAAGTTTGATATCAAAGAAAAATACTAACACTGGACTGGTGCTGGAGGAACCTCCACATAGGTTATAATCAAGAAAACCATGGAAAATGGTAAGATATCAGCTCTTAAATAAAACTCTTATGAGCAATCTTTGTGGTTATTGTTATGTTTGTCCAAACAAATGTACCTTTAGTTTGTACCAGGCATTAAATGAACAAGAAACTGAAGAAAAACAAGGGTGGTCTAATCATTTTTTTCATGACTGTACATATATATATATATATATATATATATATATATATATATATATATATATATATATATATATATATATATATATATATATATATAAAATGTCTGAATCTGCTGGCAGCAACACAGGTGACAGTTACTGTGTAGCATCCTCTCTTCTTTTAACTGCAGTCCACGTACGTCCAGAATTATGTCTGTTTTTGTATGTAGATACTGATTTTTGGCCTTGTCCCTGCACACAGAGATTCCTTCAGATTCTCGGAGTCTTTCGGTGACATTATGTGCTGAAGACGACGACATATTTAGAGACATAGACGGTTGATGCCTGATACTTCTGTCCATCAGAGAGACTCCGCCTCTCCGAGACGCTCCTTTCAGAATCAAGTCGCACCGCTGACCCGTTGACAGTCGACCTAGTTGGTTGAAGATGTTCCTCACAGGTGCGTTAGGGTTTAGGGTTCGGGTTTTCATGCTGTCCCAGCTGGGTTGTTTTATTGTTTTTTATTTTGGAATAAGGGTTGCAGAACGTCTCGATGCCTCGTTCTCAAAAAGAAGAGTCAAACGAGGACACAACGATCACCTATCTTCATCGTTACTGCGGTTTTAGCAGCACGCCACTTCCTGAACTTTGACTCAATGTTCCCGGTGCGTTTTTGCATAAGATGATAACTCACCTGAAGCTTCATTTGCCTCTTGGAGGAGGGGGGAGGGGGGAGGGCGACACTGAAATGCTGTGGGCGAACAGTAAAGACTAAACTGTGCGTCTGAACCCGTCTCAGGCCCGGTCAAAGGTCAACCGAGGTTCCGGTTTAATGTTTAACGTCACGTTCGTCGGCGTCTCCTGAGAGAACACAGTTTATTCAGCCGCATCGATCCGGAGCAGAGCTCTCCCAGCGGCCGCCGCCGCCGCCGTCCTTCAGGCGCGGCTGTCATTTCTGGTCTGCCACAGTTGGCACGGCAACAAGCGACCGCCGCCCGGCTGCTGCAGGAGGGAGGGCGAGCTGGGCGTGTTGGCTGAATGTTTCAGGAGGAGCTGTCATCCAGGACCGTCCGGTGTCATCGCAGAGACCCCTCGGAGGCCTTAACGGGGACCAGCCTGGGGGGCCGAGGGGCCGAGGGGTCCTCGCAGGCTAACGAGCGTTCAGTTGCTATGGAGCCCGGGGGGTCTGCTTTGACAAACCACGACTCTGACGGCCAAACGAAGGACTGTGCGGCAAATGGGATCGATTCAATTCAGTTGAGTTCAATTTTATTTGTATAGCGTCTGTTACGATGCGTGACGCCTCCAGATGCTTTACAGAGACCCAGATCACGACCCCCGAGCAAATATCATTAACTGAAATTATAATATTAAATCCTAAACAAGGATACAGTTATCCCTCACCAATTTGCGCTTTAAGTTCCGCGGTTTTAGTTATTCGCGGATCTTTCAGAAATATATAATATAACAAAAAAATCTAGAAAAAATCACGGAAACATCACAGGATGTTGTGCGCGTTCTCTCACAGCGAAGAAATGCTGTGAGTCAGCCTGGCCCCTTTAAGAAGGTGGCCTTATGGGTAATGGTAGTGTGTGTGTGTCGTGGGACGGCAGAATGAAAACGGGAGTTAGATGAAAAGTGTAGTGAGCATCAACAGCAGCCCAGCGTGTATAGATTTACATTCTCTGTTAACCGACAGGAGCCCAACAATACAACCTGTGTGATGTTACAAGTTCCTGCAGTGCCAGAATAAAGTTCCCGTTCCATGCAGAGAAAACCAGACTTTTTCTTTTTTTGTTGTTGTTAGCGTGTTAGCCGCTAATTACGAGCCAAAAATAGCACAATACCAGTGGTTTCTTTACTACAGTTCAGAGACCAGAGGCTGTGAAGGTAACAGAAAGACCACAGTTGAGCCTTTGTCTTGTTTCGCTGCAGTGACTCGCTACTTTTTATGGTTTTAAAGATTTTAAACACATTATTTAGGCCCAAATCTGGTGTGCACCCCCCTGCTTCAGGTTTCTGTCGCAGCGTAGCGTCAGCAGGGCAGAACGGTTGACCGTGAGCTTGACCAGCTGATGGGGGGGGGGGGGATTAGCGTCGGTAAATCCCTGCCCGTCCTGGAAATCTTAAACCAGCTACCTAAATATGTCAGGGGTCACCGTGGGTCGTTACAGTTACGCAAAAGAGAAAGCACAGCAGACTCAGATTCAGGCATGACACAAAAACAAAAACCAACTACACCTGGATCCCCCCCCCCAACCGGGCTTTCTCTCTCCTCCCGTTTCACCGCCGCGTCCATAATGAGGGATTAGCGCTCGCTCTCGTAACCTGCGCTTATGTCACCTCACGGAGCAGAAAATCACGGCGGACACGTGTAACTCAGACGGACGTCGGGTAAATCTTTGTGAAACGGCGCTGATTCAAACCTCCATCTCTTCTCGACCAGAATCAGCTTCCAGTTTGGAGTCGGTATCTCGATTATCGTGACCAAATTATCACGGTTTACGATATTATCGCGGTATTCTTCATTGCTCTACAAATGTCACAAAAAAAAAAAACACATACATTTAAATAATTTCACACAATCTTGTGATTTTCTTGTCACTAAAACATCAGAAGCCAAAATCTTATCAAAATGAAATTTTCACATTAAAAGGGCAAACGACTGGCACAGAAAGAGGTTTTATTTTAAATGAAAAAAAAATAGCTTATTTGTCTGGTGCAAATTTAAATAAACACTTAAACAACCATAGTAGGTCAAAATATGCAAACAATTATCAGGAACAAAAATTATAGCACAAATTCAAATTAAATAAACTTTGGACTTTAAGCTGAACCTTAAATACGTATAAATGTGTAAATAAAGAAACAGTTGTTTAGGAGCCAAATATGTTGTTCTGAATTGTAGTTCACTCTGTGTGTCTGTGGGTGTCGCTGTGTTGTTACCTGAGGGTCAGGTATAAAGGTAGCTGCCTGTTATTGGTTAGCTGTTTTTGACCGCTGTGGTGCTAACTGCCGGCGTTATGGTTGTCGGATCAGTTAATGGAATAAATTAATATTTTAACTGCATCAGAAGAACATCGTTCTGGTCCTTTTTCGATCAACATACAACGGTAACGTTTACGAAATGTGAGTTAGTGAAGCGCGTCGACCAGGTTACTCTTGGTCAAACATTTCAGTAGCTTGAAGCATTAGCCTTAGCTCCTTCAAGTTGCTTGTACAAATTAGAAAATGTAAACAAGTGCTCTGCTGACAGGATAACTGTCCTCCACCAGTTGTCTCTCTGCATTCTTAAAAAAAAAAAGTAATATGCCCAGACCTTGAATTTCTTCATTTTAGTGGGTTGGTAAATGTCCTGCGTGCTATCGCCAGTTTCCGCCATGCTAACGTTACAATGCTGATGTTACAAGCTACATATTCACGTGAGACACAGTCGCGAGTCGCTCTCAAAATATTACACATCTCGGTAATCGATAATGAGATAAAGTCAAACATAAACGGTAACCGTTACCGCGTAAGATTTAACTGCGCTTTACTGTAATACCGAAAACTGTTCCATCCCTAGAATGGACACGCGTTATACGGATGAGACTGCATTTCCTGTGTGCAGTTATGCAGGGAGGCGGGACTAAAGTTGTGCAGGAGCATGACTCAGACGGAGGCCGCTGTGAGGAAACTGTAAGCTAGCTGGACTCTGGCTCTCAGGGATGCTGCAGCGGTGGAAGCTAGTCGGGGCAGATTCAGTTATTAACAGAACTGCAGGGCTGTAGATGAGAACCTCTTCATATTTCAGCTTAGCGGAGGTTCGGCGTGTTCATCCTTTCATCAAACAATCTTAAATGATGAACCGAGAGACATCCTGTGACTGTGTTTCCTCTTTCTAATGGGTTCAAAAGATCAGAGGGGAGTTCTCGCCGCGGCGCTGACGCGTTCTGGTTGACGCGACCTACTTTCACACGTATCCTCGCCTCTGAGTCACCTGCTAATTAGACGAGAACTTAAATAGGTGCTTAGCTCTGCAGGATGAGGCGGCAACACGAGCGGCTTCAACCTGCAGCAGCTCTGAGCAGTCAGTTTAAAACCGTCCACCTCCACTTTAATAACTCTATTTCTGTCATTTCAAATGTCTGACCGGTGCAGTATCCGCAGCGCGGTGTGGGAGGATGTTCTCCGACAGCGGAGCGGAGGCGCGGAGGTCTGAAATAAAGCGTGGCCCCTCCAGGAGCCGTAAATGTATTTTCTCACCGTCTTACGTGGATCCTGCCTTTCAGCCGAGCTTTGCGGTGTTACGTGATCCGCTAAAAACGGTTTCGGGGAGTGTGGGAGCCCGTTGCCGACCGCCTGATGTGCAGCGTGACGAACCTTTAACGGGCACCGAGCTCACATTTAATCGAAATGTGCCGCGCTGGCGAGCCAATTTGTGGAAGAGCTGCCGTGATTTTCAGGAAAATGTTTCCTCAGAGATGAATGAATGAATGACTAAAAGACACGAAGGCTCAACACGTGGATAAGAGGAAACGATGACGTCTGTGACACCAGAATCCATCCACCAAAAAACAATTTCAAGGAGGAATCGGTTCCTAACGTCTGGTTCTGAAATCGTTTAGAAGATTTTTGAATTTCGATTCCTTTTTTCGGTTCCTAAATGTCCACGCTATTTTTTGTTGTTGTTGTTTATTTGTTTGTTTTGTTTTGATTTACTGCACTAGTTTGTTGATGTTACTCAACTCCGCGCTAGTGTCGACGTCACGTCCGTCGCCGACGGGACTTCACTCGCCACAACATGGATCCCAAGAGACGCAGCTCTCGAGTTTGGCTGCATTTCATTCCGGGAAATGACGGCTACCTGGCGCAGTGCAACACCTGGTTTTGAGTTTGTAAGAGTATCCATTACCTCGGTTTCAGAAGCGGAAGCGATTCTTTATTTTTCTTGGAGGCTAAATTTAGCATACTTAGCTCCGTGTTTGCTGTCAAAGTGCAGACGTAGATTAAACTCTTTCACGACTGACACCCGCCTCATAACACAAAAGACATACTCTTATTTCACCTTATTTCACCTGAAGTCCATCAGTTCTGAAAACCGTCTTGCTCATAGCTACCGTTATTGTTGTGGGTAACGACGAAATGCATGATGGGAGATGTAGTTTGTTGTCAATATGCGCTTTAAAGTGTTTTAAGCTTATTTTAAGTCTTAAAATATTGGTTTAAAATTTAAGCCAATAATGCCCAAGCTCTCGAGGGCCACATTTGGCCCGCGACACATGTGGGTTAGACTATGATGTTGCCTCGGGATAATTAACAGATATAGTTCTGAAAATGACAGATAAAACATTAATAATACCTGATTATTAATAATAAAGACACCGATTGCATGTTAAGAGAACATGAAAACACTAAAGCGGAGCAAAGGGGCAGATGGGATAAAACTGAAAACCTGCACAGAAGCAGAGAAGCAAGATCCAGCATGGACGCATCATCACCAGACGACCATGAGACATTTTTAACGATTCACATAGAGAAACTCCACCATGGCCTCGTCCTGAAAGTTGCACATAAAAACAAAACTAAACGTAGAAGATAAGGGTCACAATAAAATATCGAGCGCCCCTCGGCTCAGCGGCCACCCTCGCGCCTCTGTTTCCTCGTCGCCATTTATGCAGCGCTCGTTTTTGAACTGCTGACTCCCCGACAGAGCCACAGCTGCAGAGGTGGATGTCTGAACGCCCGTCGGGAAACACTGAACCAAAAGCTGAAAACGTGCCCTCAACGTTTCAATAACGGATTCATTGGCCATTAAAGGGTGAAGAAGTTTAGCATTTTACGGTGCGTTCGTGCTGCAAACATGGGAAGATGGGAGGAAAATAAATAAAGAAAGAAATCATTTCAGCCTTTGTTCAAATGGTCAGAAGGAAACGGTTGAGCAGGAAGTAAATGAGAAAACTAGGAAGAGCAGAATTAAAGAGAATTAAAGAGAACAGGTCTGTAGGTCGCTAAAGTTTAACAGGAATTTCATAAGACGAGGACGCAGGTCTCATCAGTACCTTCAGAGTTTCCTTCCAGCTCTGGGATGGAGAGAGAAGGTCCTCATTTGAGCAGATTTACATCTAAAAAATTAAGTTTGTGACTTCAGGAGTTCATGATGCAAAACAACCCAAGATGATTTTCCACTTCAGGGTTGCTGATCTGTATTAATGAACCTGCAGGAACCTTCATGGGTTTAGGAGAACCAAGGGAGCTCCTGCTTTGTAAATCCAACGTTTGTCATGATGAACTCTTGCCAGGTGTGCATCACGGCTGGAGGATGAGGCTTTGGGTCAGGGTTGGGGTTTTTTTTTCTCCTACACTGGCTGAATGAATGAACTGTGGCATGTTGTCAAGTTTCACTGACCTTTAATTGGTTGTAATGTTGAAAATGAGACACGATCTGAATGACGTAAAATGAACAGGAAGCTGGATGTAATTCTGTGAATTAGTGACGATCCGGACTCGTCCGTTCATTTTATCCGCCTGACCCTGAGGCCGGAGGAGGAAGGGGGGGGGGGGGGGGGGGGGGGGCTGCATGTCCGTAAGCACAGAAGCAGCATTCAGGGTTTTGGACGTGTCTCTGTCTTGCTTCTTAAAGGGCGGGGCTCAGCCGCCGCAGCTCGACCCGGGACTCATCGGTGCCGGCGGCCGATCTGCCGCTAACGAGGTCGTGCAAAAACGAGGCGGCAGCAGCCGCTGAGCTCCGTGATGACGGCGATCTGATCCTCATCCAGAGTTAAAGGAAGAGCTGGTTGAACTGGATGGGCGAGTTCTTTCTCTTAGCTTCAGCTGGTCGACAGGCGCCCTGACGTTATCTAGAGGAGACTTTGGTGATTCAAAATGCACTTTGTCCTTCAAGTGCAGATCATGACGCTCCCTCCACCGTGCTTCACTGTTGGTGTGATATTTTGCCGCCATTTTGACTTCGCGCACAACAAGTCTTCTTCAGCTCAGGGCGTGTTTGATCTTTCCATGAAACCTTTTACCATCTGCGGATCGACAGGTTGATTTTCGGCAAACCTCAGGACTTTGGTCCTTTCTAGGACCTGAACGGGGCCTGACTCCAGACTGGTTTAGGGTTAGGCTAACCCCTAACCCAAACCCTCCATCTACCGGCACAAAACGGCTATGAACGTGATCATTTCCAACACTTCGACATGAACGTCATCCCAAACTGCCAAAAGGCCTCGTGAAAGGAGAGTAAATCAGCAGCAAACGAGCCAGGAAACCTCCGTCAGCTGCAGCGGGGCGCCGGCGAGGTTTCTCCAAGCAGACGCCGTCCTCCGCCTCCAGCTCCGCGGGGACGCGCCGGAGGATTTTCCGTCAGCTCCCCGCAGAGAACGAGGCAGAGGAGAGACGAGCCCACCGCTGAGCCGAGGACCCGAGACTCTGAGGAGCGACCGGGGAAGCTGCGTGGGCCGCAGCCGCCTCCTGAAACCACGCTAGCGCGGATCGCTATCCCGCTGCCGACGGGAGCGGTTTCACCGTTTAAAGACTATAAATACTGCACGAGACATTTTTCTGTCACAAACACATCATATCTTCATCGGTCCGGCTGCTGCATTCAGATGAACAAATTATTCATAATTCAACCTTTTCCTTGACGCCTCAAATCTACCGATATTCTTGTTCTGTTGGCAGGTGGCCAGCATCGAACCGTTGGTACTGAGACAAGCAGACGCTGATGACTCGTCTGATCCAACCAAGTAGAAAAGACCAGAGACGGACTGAGCCGTACAAGATCCCAGAACCCTTTCAGGAGGAACTAAAACAGCTGAGGTCACAGTCACTGCTGATGAGCAGACGGAGACCGGCAGAGATGGACGACACTTCCTAAAAACTGATGATTCAACACAACAAAGCGTCCTCCGCGGTGATGTAAGCGAGCGCCGTCGTCTGCTTTATCGTCTCCACCGACGACGATGACGACGCAGCAGCAGCCGGATGATTTTTACCATATCGACATGTCTGGGAATCCGCGTTGCTGTCAGGCGAAATCAGCGTTCCAGATCTTTTCTCAACTGACCGCGTCGCGTACGGCATCAACCCCCCGGGCCTCGTTTCGACACCAGCGATGGCAACATTAACGCGGGATGTCGGCGCGACGTGTGCCACCTTTTAGGCCACGTGTTCCCGCCATTTTTTTTGTCTAACGAGACTAGGGTTGGGCATCGTTTGGATTTTAACAATTCCGATTCCGATTCTCTGTTTCGATTCCTGTTCAAAATGATTCTCGATTCCGATTCTTTGATGTGTAGGTCAACAGATTGCGACTTATCAGTAGAATTAACAGTATAATTTTTTCATTAAAAAAAAAACTGACACATTTACACAGGTGACAGGCCATTTTTATTCTGACGACCGCACGTCCTGGTGTGACTTCTAAAGGCGGGAAGATGTTTGCTCAAGAGCTGCCGG
This sequence comes from Hirundichthys speculiger, assembly GCA_018398805.1. Classification (NCBI taxonomy): domain Eukaryota; kingdom Metazoa; phylum Chordata; class Actinopteri; order Beloniformes; family Exocoetidae; genus Hirundichthys; species Hirundichthys speculiger. Next base: position 117,368 of record JAGFBZ010002627.1, on the reverse strand, counting down.
CGGAACGACAGGCCCGTTCGTCACGTTTTAGTTACGAGACGTTAATTGTTTGTCAGGAGGAGATGAAGCCGACTCACATTTCAAAGGGAACCTCTAAAATCTCTGTCTTTGAAAAAGGGAAGGAAAAAGTTGTTGGAACAGCAGGAGGAAGCAGCAGATAAATGATTCTTGTTCAAACGCCGTCCGTTCATCACAACATATCTGCACAACATAGCAGCCAGTTATTCAGTCAGTGTTTTTAAAGGCACCCTAGGTAAGTATTACCACTCCAGACCAAAGGGGGGGCCGGGGTGTCATGTGAAACTCCTATTTCTGTCCTGCATGGCGCTCGTTTCAGACGTTCGAAGTGAAGATGCCTGAACGAGCGTGAAGTAAAAATCATCTGCATCATAGCGTCGGCTAGGCTAAACCAGTTGACAGTGATTGACGTGAGGTGGGCGGGTTCTAGCCGGCTCCCCCCGCCTGCTCGTTGCAACACGGCGCCGTGCAGAACAAGGACGAGGAGGCTCCAGTCGTGCTCAAAATCAAACAAATCGTCTTTGTTTTTCTTTTTTGTTTAAATGCATGAAGCTGCAGCAGATGTTTCCGTCACGTCTCGTGGGACGGAGAGGCATCACGACGCTCGGCGGTTCCTCAGAACGGTGCTACCGGTGGCTCCGCTGACACAGCGTGACGAACGCGCCGCTCGCTCGGTTGATTTTTAAATATTTTAAAACGTAATCCCCACACATGGTGCCTTTTAAAAGAATGATGCAGTCCTTCATTCTGCAGCTCCTCCTTTTGGTCACTTTTACAGGAACGATCTGTCTTTCCCTGCAGTTACTTTCTAACTTTAGCCACGTTTTTGACCAAAACTATTCTTTCTGTTGCCAGATGTTGTAGTTCTTCTTCTGTCGTTGTTTTTATGTTTATGTTTGGTGCACGCCGGGGCGGTTCTGCTCTGGTCCAGAGAAGCAGCCGAGGTTTAACGCGCCGACGCTCCGCGGTGAAGAAGGAGGATATATCTGTAACATGGCCGCCTCCCGGAGCGCCGCGCTGCTGTTGTTGGTGCTTAGAGGCCATGACGTCGAGCCAAAGGTCGGCTGTCGGCCTCGGCGGCTCAGCTTGTGTTATCTTTGCATTTTTCTACAGAACTTTTGTTTTGCATTGAAAGACAAAACTGTATTTGAAACATTTCTACTGCGCAGGTCTCCTTTTAAGAAACGATCACTAAAAAGACCGTTAGAGAGAAAGCTGAAAGCTGGAACTCTGATTTCTGAGCTAATTAAGACATAAAAGACACTTAAAGATGGTTCACCTCCGGCCCAGACGGCGTCACCAGTTCCAACCGACTCTCAGGTGTGAAGTCGTTACCGTAAACCGGACCCTCCATCACTCCTGTGGGTCATCTGGAGTCTTTTTGTCCACTGTGAGTGGGTGAGTGAGTTCTGAAGAGTCTGTGGGTCCAGAAGATAACAGAGATGTCGGACGACCTGGTGCTGCAGCGGCGGCCCGCCGGGACTAAGACTTTCAGTCCTCGGACCCGCCGAGACCAACGCCACTAGAGACGTGTTCTCTTTAAAATACGGACGACGACCAGGCTGTAGCGTGTTGTTAGCGCGTTAGCCGCTAATTACGAGCCAAAAATAGCACAATACCAGCGGTTTCTTTACTACGGTTTAGAGACCAGAGGCTGTGAAGGAAACAGAAAGACCACAGTTGAGCCTTTGTCTTGTTTCGCTGCAGTGACTCGCTACTTTTTTTATTTTAAACACATTATTGAGGCTTTGGGAGGCCTATTCGCGGATTTTGATATTCGCGGGGGGGGCGCCGGTCCCCATTAACCGTGAAAAATAAGGGATCACTGAATTTCTGCTGCAAAGTTGGACATTTTAACTCGGCGGAGACCAGCTCGCTCCTGGAGCCGGCCCCCCGGTGGCCAGACTAGGAGCTGCAGTTTTTCCGAGGTCGAATCCGGCTTCTGACTGGAAAAGCTCGAACTAAAGGCGCGTGTTTACTCTCGCGTAAATATGTCGCCGTCAGCTTGTCGCAGAGATGCCGCAGATCACTTTTGATTTATACTAGCGCGTCTCCGCTATGTTATTTCACGCCACAACGCAAGATGGACAATCACGAACTAGCTAAACTTACTAAACGTATCTCTTGCGTTTTTCCACTTCAGAATTAATAATTCCGAATTAAATAATTCTGAATTAAACTATTTTCGTTCGAGTTTACATGGAAATAGTAATTCCGAATTAAGGTTTACATGGAAAACACGTTTGATCGGCTTTATCCAATTCCGCTTTAGGTCTGGGGGTTGGGAAGGGTTCTGATTGGATGGGGGGGGCGGACGTCTTTACGTCTACCAGAAGAAAACAAACTTAGCAACAACTCGATTAGCAACAACATTCCACTTATTTTTGACCTGGGTGGCGTCTCTATCTGTGAAACCTCTTTCATTTAGCTTGGCCGCTACAACTTTGAAAAGCTCACAATTTTTATGTTTCCTGCCATCTGTTCTTTTAATTATTTCCAGTTCCTCCAAGCTATTTATTAAATAAATCCTCTCTGCTCTTGACCACCGTTTACTGCGTGCTGCCATCTTGAAACTTTGTTTCGAAAACAAGCCCAGCGCGGAATATAAGCGTCATCGCGACAGACGGGCAAGGGAGCTAGCATGCGCAGAAAGACGGGAATTAATTTAACAGGAATGTGTGTAAACATGACCACGGAATTATTCTATTCGGAATTAAAATGGGAATAAACCAGCCACTTACTTCGGAACTAAGTTTAATTCAGAATTGACATTTTCATATGGAATTAAGTGTTTACATGGTAGCTTTTATTCGGATTTAACTTTAATTCTGAATTAAAGAGGAATTAAACTTCCCATGTAAAAGCACTTTTTGTGTTTTTAATGTGAAAATCACACAAAGTTAACATTAGAAACGGTTGAATTCTGGTTTTTGCTCGCTACTGATCTGCGTTTTAATCAACTCTTTTATTAACATAAAGGCCTGAAGGAACTTGTGAAATACACTTAAATAAATTCAGACGGCCGTCCCTGAACATTTGAAGCTGACAGTCGGCAGACGGTGATCCCTGATTACACCGTTCATGTGTAACTAAATAACTCCACATTATTGCTGTTGGGTCGGTCCGAGCCCGTCCAGGGTAACTTGGTACAAAGTGCATCAGTGGCGGATCATCCGAAGTCCTGCGTGTTATGTAACAGCCCCACATTCCAGGTAGGATTCCAGCTCGGGCCCGAGGCCCGGCGGACTCAGCGTGGTTTTATTTTGATCTGGAAAAAAAAGAGAAGAAAAATCTGGGCACAGATACGGCGTATGTACCTGCACGCACACGCATCCCGCCGCCGCCAGATCTAATCAACGTACGGCGAGCTGCGAGGACCAGATGAACTCCAGGCGAGTTCACCGCTCCTGTCAGCGAGGCTTCGGCTCGTTTATTCTTTTTTCTTCGTGTCGAAGTGTTTGGTGACCTCGCTCCTAACTCGCTCATTAATGACCCTTAACTGAATTCACAAGCTGACATGAGCAGAGGTTGCAGAAGGGGTGGGGGGGGGGGGTCAGATTCAGCTTTCCAGGGCCGAACATGAAGTGGGCCGGTCTGTCGCTTCCTGCTGGGCGCCGCTCGCATGTCACCCAGATCACAGTCGAGAACCCTCACGCACAATCATTCCAGTTGCTGAATAATACAAAGCAAACAGTGACCTACTTTCAAAGTAGGGAACAAGCTCGGAGCAAGACCCGGACCGGAGCGCGGAACGGAGCCGAGCCGGAGGGGGAGGAGCCCGGGCTGACGGACAGGCCCGGCGCCCGGGGCTGCGGCTCCGGCTCGCACAGGCGGAAGGGAGGCGTGACCGGGAGGCGGAGTCGAGCCCGGCGAGCGTGGCCCGCCACGTGAGGCCCAGAGAGTCCGGTCCAGGCGGGTTGGGAGTCCCCGTCCGCGGCTTGCAGCCCGCCGCAAATGTGATTAAAACAGGCAGGCACAAGAATACTGCAGCGAGCCCCCATCCTGGAGGCCTCCCTGCACCAGGAATGCAGTTCGCAGCAACATGTGTCACACCATCAATCCATACGCTCTCCTGCCCTTTACCCGCCCGCCGGCATTCCTGCCGCTCGCTACCTTTTGTTCCCGCCGGGGTTTATCTCCGGATGAGAGCCCAAGACTCGCTCTGCTGCTGCACTTGTTGCCAAGGCGCTTTCTCCTGCCTCATCTTTCTGCCTGAAATAAAAATGCACATTTACGTCGAGACCTTTATTAAAACATTAAACCTGCAGCAGCGTCGACTGACTCCTCGTTGAACCCAGACGTGCAGCTCTTCTGCAGTTTCAGGCTGAATTTAGTTAAATTTGATCTTTTTCTGATATCTGGTGCCAAAAGAGGAGCTAAAAAATTTCATGAACCCCGTTAAAGGTTTACTGAGATCAGCAGACTCAACATTCATCGTGTTGAATAAATAAAAACACTGACTTGACTTTGGTACAGCCTGACCTTTGACCTCCAAACTCTCTCTGAGCTCTCAGTTTTCATCATATGCTGTTGATCTTTCCTGTTTTGTCACTTTTTTGTGTTTTTTCTAGGGCTGGGCAAAGATTAAAAATTTTTAATCGCGATTAATCGCATTATTTCCCTGATTAATCGCGATTAATCGCATCATATACGGAAAATCAAATAATGAATTCAAAAGTAGTGTAAAATGCACTTTTATTTAAATGTTCTGCTGCCATATGAACTAAAGTGTCATAACATTTGTTGTTCAAACACTTTTAACATCAGCACTTGTCAGTAACACATATTTAGTGGTAAATCTCATCTTAAAAATTTAAAAATAAAATAAAGCTTATTGCCACTGCCAGGACATTAAAGGTGGGGTAGGTGTTCTTTTTTTGCAGCACTTTTTACAATATTGCCTGAAAACCTTTTCACATTCCCATTGCACCCACTGAAATAAAATGTTTGCAAAAAAAACGAAACGTTTTGGTCCAGTCTAGAGGGTATAATCAGAGAAAAACTCTGACCAATCAATGTACTGATCATCTTTTCATTTATTGGCTGCCTAATACGTCCATCAAATATCAATACACTCCCCCCCACCTTTCCTGCGGTTCATGTAGTCATGAATCGTGTGAAGGCGTGGTTTCGAGGGGTGAGCTGAAGAGGAGGAGGTGGAGCCTTCGGGAGGAGGGAGGGAGTGTATATTTTCAAAATCTCACTTGAGCTGGATTGATGGAACCGTTTTTTCAAAGATCACCTACCCCACTTTTAATGTCATCCTGTTTTTATAAAAAAAAAAGTCTACAAACAAAATCCAACAAAATGATTGTGTCTCAGCACAATCAGAAAATTAAAAACAGGTAATTTCTGAGGTAACAGCAGAAACTTTTAACGGGGAGTTCAACTTGTCAGTTGTTACAAATAACCTTGTTTCTGTTGAATCCTCCGTCTGGGAGAACTTTAAAATGAAAATGTCCATGTTAGACGTTCAGTAACTTTACCAATCCGTGTATCAATCATTCTTTCCATTTTCAAATTGTCAATCAAAAATAAAAAAAAAAAAATTAAAATGTGACATTTTATTACGTTTTTCGTTTTTTAATCTAACACAAAAAAAAAAAAAAAACGAAAAAAATGCCTGTTTTTTTTTTATATTTCAATTTTAGACTTGGATCAAAAAATACAAATTTAAAAAATGGGCCACAGAAATTTTTTTAATTTGTTTTATAATGGAGGACTGGACTTTCTGTTGTCATTACACATCTGTGCCACTAGATGGAGCCGCACTGCAGTAACCAGCTAGAGAACAGCAGGACAGTGAACACATGGAGCAGATCTGATGGAACATGGAGGAATGACCATGGGAATGTTTTGTTGCAGTCCACAATTTTTTTTTTTTAAGACAGAATTGTTAATATTTCTACCTGAGTTGCTACCTGAACCGTAATTTTTTTTTTTTTCACGGATTTTTTACCGTTCTCCAATGTCTGTTTTAGCTTTTTTTACCTGCCAATACATCCGGTTCCTCAAAAGCCAGGAACAGACTTTTCAAAACAAAAGCATGTGAGCAACGTGCGTTAACGCGCAACAAAACAAATGTCGGCGTTAATTAATGCGTTAACGTGATAATAACGCGTTAACTTGCCCAGCCCTAGTTTTTGAGTCTCCTTTGCTGCATTTTTATTCTTCTTTCAGGCGGGAGTCCGCGGATGTTACGGGTCGTTTTAGATCTTCTGAATCCTGCTTCTTTTTGCATCTTTTGGTCTTTTTTGCATCTCATTTGCAGGAATTTTCCAGAAAGCTGCATCCTGGACCAGATGAGACCAGATCTGCCCAGACGCTCTCGTCTCAGGCGTTGGGGCCTCGGATGGGTCCACAAAAACCCGTAAAAGCGCCGCCGTGTGCGCGGGGTTGTTTCGGAGCAAACGGCGGGACAGAAACCCGTCGTCGCCGACGGGCTGGTGGAAGGAAGTGGCAGCCCAGCGGGAGCGTCCTGCTCCTCCGGCGGTGGAGTCGAGCGGTCACGCAACAGAACCGCGGGAGGCAGAGGTGAACATCCGAGAGGGAAATGTGGGCCGCGGCGCCTGCACATACGTGTGTTTTCACGGTCGGACCGGCTGGTGAAAGTAGGTCACTGCTCTCCGGGCTCAGCTTCTCCGAGCGTTAGTCAACAGCAGGTGTCGGTATCCAGGTTGAGCTTGACCTTAAGCTTCTTCTTCGCTAATAAGATAGATGTCATGGTGACTAATGGATGAGACAAACGGGAACAAGCGGCCGGCTTATCGAGCCGAGGGGGGGGTTCGACAATAAAAACGCAGCAGAGAGAGCAAAATGTCACATATGTAACACCTGCAATGTGCGTGACGCGTAAACAGAAACAAACGCGTCTCCTTCATGTCCGAGTGACGAGGCTGAGCTCAGTCGGTGGTCTGAAAGGAGGTTAAAGCTAGGGCTGGGCAAGTTAACGTGTTATTATCGCGTTAACGCATTGATTTATTATCGCCGACATTTATTTTATCGCGCGTTAACACATGTTGCTCACATGCTTTTATTTTGAAAGTCTGTTACTGGCTGCTGCGGAACTGGATGTATTGGCAGGTAAACAAAAGCTAAAACAGACATGGAGAACGGTAAAAATCCGTGAACTTTACGGTTCAGGTAGCAACTCAGGTAGCAATATTAACAATTCTGTTTGAAAAAAAAAATTCTTGACTGCAACAAAACGTTCGCGTCAAGTGTTTGAACGACAAATGTTGTGACACTTTAGTTCATATGGCAGCAGAACATTTAAATAAAAGTGACCTTTACACTACTTTTGAATTCATTATTTGATTTTGCGTATACAATGCGATTAATCGCGATTAATCAGGGAAATAATGTGATTAATCGCGATTAAAAATTTTAATCGTTGCCCAGCCCTAGTTAAAACATTTAAAGCCGTCTAAAAAGACGACCTCTGGAGACGGAGACGTTGGTTGGATTCACGAACACGTCTGCCGCCGCTCACGCAAGACGCACGAATCAAACCGAATTTTGAATTTTCTTGAAAATGTCTTGTTGTGTTTCGACTAACAAAATAACCCGTAAACGCACAGTTTTAAATGTTTTTTATTTTTTATTTCTTTTAAACTGCATCATGATGACATCACAGGAGCCAGACTTCCCGCCACAAAACCGCGGGATTGATTCGGACGGGTTTTTACTCCAGTTTTACTTTTTCTTCCCGGGATTTGACCCACACCTGTGCCGGGGGGCGGGGCTCCTGCATCTGCCGTAGAGACAGCTGGAGAAACTGAAGGATGAAAGGTGGCGTGAAGGAAATGTTCTGCTGTGGTCGGGAGCTTCCTTTGAATTTTGATTCACAAAAAAAGAACAAAAAAAAAAAGAAAGAAAGAAAAGAAAGAGTGAGCTGCACAACAGAAGATGCCTTCATTAATCGGTGACATCACCAGCTCTGTTGTTGCCAGGCAACAAACACAACACCCCAAGGCTTTCTGGTGATCTGTGATCATTTCAGCTCTTCCTCTTCCACACTTTTAACTTTCCAACAGTTTTTGTTGACAGATTTATTCTTTCTTCTTTGTGTCTGGTTTTTTTTTTTCTCCTCCCCTTCCATTGTTGCGACGGTGTCATGAACGCTCTCGTCCAAACAGTTCAGCTCGTCATTCGCAGCTTTAACCCCGGGAAATGAAATGGCGGCGCTTCGATGGCGGCGCTTCGATCGACCGTAACTGCTGGCAGTGATCTCTCAGGTACGCTGGTGGTCGCAAGAATTTATGGCTGACATCCTTTCAGCTCCCGTGAGGTCTAATGATGCTTTTCTCCTACTAATTAAAAAAAAAAACATCAGTCAAAACTTTATTGATACAGCAGTTTTCATACATATAGAAAGCAGAACAAAGTGCTTCACAAATTGAAATAAAAATATAAAACAAAACATAAAACTGGCCGTCCATGGCCCTAGGGGGGACCCCGGGGGCACCACTTGGCCACCGGGGCACCGCTGGCCACCGGGGGCACCGCCGGCCACCGGGGCTCCGGCCGGCCACCGGGGGCACCGCCGGCCACCGGGTGGCGCCGCCGGCCACCGGGGGCACCAGTGGCCACCAGGGGCACCTCTGGCCACCAGGGGCACCTCTGGCCACCTGCTGGCAGCAGGCTGCTCCACAGTCGGGGACCATAATAACATAAAAGCCGCTTCCCCATGTGTTTTTAATCTAACTTGTGGACGGTTAAACGGCCAGCGCCGGAGGACCTCAGGGTCCTTGAGTGTTGATACCGTAAAGGTAGGTCAGATAAATGAGAGGGCCCAAGACCGTTAAGACATTTAAAAACAACCAAGAGCATCTTAAAAGCGGACGGGGAGCCAATGCAGCGACTTTAAAACTGGCGTAATGTGTTCCCGCCCCCTGGTCCTCGTTAGCGCGCTAGCGGCTGAGTTCTGTAACGACTACAGAGCACAGACGCTCTTTCTAGGAAATAACAGCATCAGCACCTCCGTACTGGCCTGAGAGAGAAACGGGCGGAGTCTGGCTACGTTACTTCAGGTGGTAGAAACCTACCTTTTTTTTTTTACATTTTTAATGTGTAGAACTAAACTGAATCACAACCAGGTTTCTCACATGACCAGCGTGGCAGAATGACAACGGACCAGACAGGGGAGGAGGGACAGGTGACTGTATAAACGCACAGACAGACACTGGAGGGTAACAGGGCACAATCAGGACAGAGAGGAAGTCGCACAAGGGTAAAACACTTTCAAAATAAAACAGATGGACGTCTCAGTGGAGCGCAAGCATCCATGAATTCAACCAGAAGAGTCGGAGAAACGGTTGAATCTGTAGGATGATACTCATAACTAGAATCCACATCAGTTTCCTCCCGCTGAAATGACATCGTACAGACACTCAGAGTTCACCGTGTTCACGGGTGTTTTGTCTCCGCTGTTATGAAAGCCTCCACCATCAGAGAGCCGGGTAGCCCTGGAGACGTGATGCAACAGGTAAGCGTTACAAAATGGAAACGTGGTGTGAGGTGCGGCCGTCGCAGCAGCAGCGGGGCGTCGTATGAAGAGGGAGATGACGGGGGATTCGACGGGCCCCACGGAGCATCCAGAGGGGCCAAATGGATCAAAGGAAGAAGAAGGAAGAAGTGAAACAGCGGAGGCCCACGAACGCTCCACCGGCAGGAGCTGAATTAAAAAAAAAAACCACAACAAAGACCCAGCTGCAGCGTGAAAGTCGACTCGTTGTTTCCTTGGGAACTAAGATGGGTGCTGGGAGAGGCTGGCGATGGCCGATTAAGAGGACACTCTGCCTCTCACATGGCCTTGGTGGATCATCTTCAAGAGTCCTTTACTTTACGGAGGACAATTAAAATAAAAAACAAGAGAGGAAAAAAAAATGCCTTCCCGTTTATCTCCACATTATTGGAGGAAGCGGTTCTTTTATTGTTTTAGATCAGTACGGTGTTCTTGGTCTCAAATCTGCACTTTTTATTAGGGCTAAGCAACGATTAAAATTTTTAATCGCGATTAATCGCATGATTTCCCTGATTAATCGCGATTAATCGCATTGTATACGCGAAATCAAATAATGAATTCAAAAGTAGTGTAAAGGTCACTTTTATCAAATGTTCTGCTGCCATATGAACTAAAGTGTCATAACATTTGTTGTTCAAACACTTTTAACATCAGCACTTGTCAGTAACACATATTTAGTGTAAATCTCATCTTTAAAAAATGTAAAATAAAATAAAGTTTATTGCCACTGCCAGGGCATTAATGTCATCCTGTTTTTTTTTTTAATGAAAAATAAAAAAAAGTCTACCAACAAAATCCTGAGCCACAATCAGAACATTAAAACAGGTAATTTCTGAGGTAACAGCAGAAACTTTTAACGGGGAGTTCAACTTGTCAGTTGTTACAAATAACCTTGTTTCTGTTGAATCCTCCATCTGGGAGAACTTTAAAATGAAAATGTCCATGTTAAAGTTCTGTAATTTTATCAATCCGTGATTATATGTGTATCATTTGTTTTTTTCCATTTTCGATTGTTAATCAAAAATTTTAAAAATTAAAAATGTTTCATTTTTTAATCTAACACAAAGAAATATTTCAATTTTAGCAAACAGGCCACAGGACTGAATTTGTTTTTAATATTTTATTGTCTGGTTTACGTGACCCAGAAATGGCTTTGTTTTATAATCGAGGAACAGACTTTCTGTTGTCATTACACATCCTGTGCCACTAGATGGAGCTGCACTGCAGTAACCAGCTAGAGAACAGCAGGACAGTGAACACATGGAGCAGATCTGATGTAATAACTAGATCGTCTTGAACAAACGGGTTTGAAAGTTGTTGTTTTTTTCAGACAGAATTGTTAATATTTCTACCTGAGTTGCTACCTGAACTGTAAAGTTCACGGATTTTTACCGTTCTCCGTGTGTGTTTTTATTATTTTCCGGTTCCGCAGCAGCCAGTAACAGACTTTTCTAAACAAAAGCATGTGAGCAACATGCGTTAACGCGCAATAAAATAAATGTCGGCATTAATAAATTAATGTGTTAACGCAATAATAACGCGTTAACTTGCCCAGCTCTACTTTTTATACATTATTGAGAAAGTTTTCTCTTCGGATGCTAAAGTTGTGTCTCTGGGGGGTTTAGCTCCTGTTTCCTCTTCCTCCCGCTTAATCCTCGGTGCCGTGTCGATGTACGTTTCTTTATTTACTTCCACTCTGATCCGTTTCAAAGCAGTAGTTCTACGTGGATGATTTCCAGATCTCTCCGCCCCTTCGTAAAAAATAAAACGGTAGCTCTATAAAAATATTTGCGCAGCTCTTCGAGCGTCCCAAATCCTGGATGGGATTCAAACCTTTTAAAATTTCAATGAAAGTGGAACAGACTCAGGTGCCTCCACGGCGTCGCATCTCGATGTTTATGGCATCTGGAGAATAATTTTGAGCGGGACGAGCCCCCAGAAGTCAGATGTCCTCCGTTCTCTCCACCTCGACCAGTTAGGCGACTGGGATCAAACCAGTGACGGAGGGAAAAATGCACCGTAGTAATTACATCCAACTGCACGGAACAAACAACATACTTCAGATGTTTGTCTGGACGGTTTAACTGATCTGGAGAAAGTCGCAGAGGAAGTTCGTGAATGTGCCGTGAGCTTCAGACTACACGCACGTACGTGCACATGTTTGTTTACAGCGACATTTACGTGACTGAACCACATGTTAGAGTTTCCTCCCTCTGACCTGAGGTCTACAGGAGCTGCGACGCAATACTGACTGCAGAAAACCAGAATGACTAATTTGCATCAAACCACTTTGAAAAAGAAAGAGCATTACAAAAGTGGTTTACCCAAAGATGCTTAAAGGTTTTAAGATTAAGTGATTTTAAATGTCAAGGCACTAAGTTTTGTTGCGCGGTGCATGAAAAGCGAACGCTGCAGTCTAGTTTTGACAGTGATGCGTCCTGTGATGTCAGAAATGGACAGCTGGAAATATGCCTCAGGGCGACAGCAGAGGAGAGGAGTGATTACATAAAACTGAAGCTAAAGCTAAAGCTAAAGCTAAAGCTAGAGCTGCGTCCCTCTGCAGCTGCGCTGGTCCTGCAGAGGCTGTACGAGACATGTTCGGGTCTTATCTCGGAGGATGCGCCCCGACGTTTACTTACCCAGACTATTAAACGTGGGGCTGCACCGACGGGCTGCATCCAGCATGCTAGTCTGTACAGGAAGTGCATTTAATCGCACTTCCTGGACTGACCGCTGAGGCCTGGTCGGTCTCCGCTGACCTTCACGTTCAGATGACCAACCTTTGCATCAGAGATAAATACGTTCACAGCCTGCTACACTACACTATACTAGCCTGCGTCTACGCCCAGCCGCTACGGCGGCCCTTCACGAGACCGGATTCCCAAAGCCTAAGGAACTTGCGGCCAAAAAAGAGCTAAACTCTCCCCGATCAGGACTGCAGCGCATGGATTTAGTAGACAAAGCACAGAAAACAAATCAATCACCAAAATGGGATGCCACCAGGGCTCGACGCTAACTTTTTGGCTCACCAGCCACTGTGGCTAGTGTTTTTCCTCAGTCATTAGCCATTGAGTCTTTATGCTAGCCACAGTTTTGCTGTCAGTTTTTTTCTTCTTCACAATATTCTTGCATTTACATTTTAAAAACAAACAATTGGTACAACTATTGTGATGTGTCATATCAAAGAATAAGTTACCAGCCAAAGTTGCTTGTGAGACAGAAATTGTTACTAGCCACAGCCACATTTTACTAGCATTTGGCCGGTTGGCCGGTGTCAGTGTCAAGCCCTGGACGCCACTGTAAATTGAAAATTCGGGTATATCTTATTTATAAGAATATACTCTTATTGTGCTGTGGTGAGGCAGTCAATCAGCCGTTAAACAATGCACTAGACTACAACAGAGGTGCAAAGTGGATTTATTCTCCAAATCGTATACAATTCAGAGAGGTCACTAACTCACATCACAGAATGCAGGATGATTCAGAAATGACAAATTGCCAACAGGAAACAGTCGTCTTAAACATCACATGAAAAACATGGAGAGCTTGAGATAAAAATGTACAGACGCCTACGTGTCAAAACTTAACGACTTGATGGAGCCAGAACGATAAACAGAAGCTCGTGGCCTTCAATAGACCAGAATCGAGACCAAAAGTCATGGACTTATGAACCAGCATTTATACAATAAGGCCCCAAAATGCAGTTTTAATATTCCATACAGAGAACAGGTTTGGACTCCAGAGAGAATTTTTGAATGAATGCATAGTTAGGGGTGTAGTCTTTCCATCGATGGCTAGCTGTCATCACTTTAGCTCCTTTAGCGCTTAGCTAACAACTGGAACAACATTGACCTTGTCGTTCCAGTTCTTACTCTTTTCTTCTTGTCTTTACTGGTTGGAAAGCAGTGAAACTGGCGCATTACTGCCACCAAGTGCTGTGGAGTGGTAGTTCGTTCAATCAGTGGATCCTACCAGGTCCGTCACGGTAAGTTTCTAGGTTTTATCCAGTATTCACAGTTACCTTCTAGCAAAATCTGCCAAGCCAAACTGGTCCTGGTGATTCTCCAGACAAAAAAACTCAAAACAGACAAAAAAAAAACAGTGGAAAGCATGGGTTCTGGACTTTATTCCAGTCTGGAGTTGCCCTTTGTGGCAGTTGTTGAGCAGCGGGGACGTAGTTGCTTTCTTCTGTTGGGGATCTTCAGTGTTTATGTGAGAGATGATGCTTTTTTCTGTTCTTTTTGTCTTAATGTCTTTGTAAAGCGCGTTGAGTTTCCTTGTGTGGCATGAAATGTGCGGCACAAATAAACCAGCCTTGCCCAGGTGTGCTCATAAGTTCGCTTGGATCAGGTGGGAACCCTGGGAGGATGCCAGACGGGCCCGGTGCACCCGAGCATCTGGTGATGGTGCGGTGGGAGTGCTCGGGTCCTGGTCCGGGTTTTCCTCAGATCCCAAGAGAGGTGAAGGGAGCGAGGGAAGATAATTCGCTCGTAGAGGAAACTCTCCCTAATGTGAACATTTGATGTTACAGAGAGATAGCGGCGCGCTACGGTGCGTGGTTTCATGGATTCTTGTAAACAGGCCAAGAGGACATGAGACCGAGTATCTAGTTCAGCTGAAAGTTACGAAATCACGGCCTGCTTCACCGGATCGGCCTCCACGAGCAGACTGAAACTTAACAATCACTGCCGTGCAGTTTCACAACCGTCCGGGTTTTCCGCGGGCTTCGGTAATTAGAGAAACATTCGCGGGCCTCTGTAGACAAACACAAAGAGGCACGAGTCAACAGAAATGGCTCCTTAACATTCCAACCCGAGACGAGGGGTCACTGAGTTTCAGTCGCCCGAAATTTCAAATCAGGTCAGTTAGATTTTCTTCACGGTCAGGAGGAGAAAATCAGAGCAGAAAAGTCGAGGTTTTAAACGACTGGCTGCTTTTTCACAAGGATGATTTTTACTGTGATTCTTACATAAACGCAGGACAGAAACATAAAAAAGGGGGATATTTGCTGCAAATATGTAATATCCAGTATTTTAATGAACTTTGACTATTTCATTGTAGGAAAATTAGTAAAACATCCTCTACGGAAATGAAAACACCAACTGATTTCAGTAAAACTTGGCAGGAAGTAATAATGAGGATGAGCTCTTTTTGGTAGGAAGCCAACACTGATGATTTTTGAACATTTTAAATTTGATTTGGGTTAATTATTTAATCAGAAATTCTGATTGGATTAGAATCTCCTCGTGTTAGAGAGAGTAGACAACTGGAAACGTTCACAAGAGCAAAAACTGCAGGCAGAACAGAAACACAACATCACAGGAAAAAAACATATATGTGGATATGAAACAGTCACAAAGAAATATAAAATAAAGCAGCAAAATATTCAAAAATGAATTAAAATTAAATAAGGAAAACAAAATAAAATAATGAAGCAAAATTCCATCCATCCATTTTCTATACCCGTTTCATCCTTGAAGGGTCACGGGGATCTGCTGGAGTCTATCCCAGCTCTCTGCAGGTGAAAGGCAGGGGTGAAGCAAAATTCAAAAAATGAAATTAAAGAAGAAAAATAAAATGAAAATAATGAGGCAAAATATTTAAAAATGAAACTAAAGTAGAAAAATAAAATAAAATAAAGGAGCAAAATAAAATAAAAAAAAAATATAATGAATTGAAATTAAAGAAGCAAACTATAAAATAAAATAAAATAAAATAAAATAAAATAATGGATGAATGAATAAAGGGAGAAAATATTTTTTAAAAATCAAATCAAATTAAATTCAATTAAAGAAGCAAAAATAAAATAAAGAAGCAAAATCAAAAAAATAAAATAAATAAAAATAAAATAAAGTAGCAAAATCAAATAAAGAAGAAAATTATTTTAAAAAAAAAATAAAGAAGAAAATTTTAAAAAGTCCTTTCCCTCTCTGCCCACAGCACCCTTCATGCAAAGACTGAATGATGTCACAGCAACAATAAAGGAACAGAAGTCCCACCATCATCAACCTGATGGGTGGCTGTAGCTCAGCTGGTAGAGCGGGTCATCCAGTCATTATAAGGTTGGTGGTTTCAATCCTGGCTCCAACTGTCCACATGCCAATGTGTCCTTGGGCAAGACACTGAACCCTAACCTGCCCCCAGTGGGTTGGCAGTACCTTGCAGGTAGCACCTGCCCACAGGTGAGTGAATGAATGGGTGGCCAATGTAAACTGCTTTGATGGTGTAGATGAACCAGTCCATTTAACCTACAGCTCCTCCCAACCTGCCCTGCAGCTTTCAAGCATTTTAATGTCAATTTCAAAGGATATATAGATAAAAATGAGATAAATATTTTGATTTGTTTTATCTTAATAAACGACTTGAATCTCAAAAGCAGCAGCTCCTGCATCTGTGGCCCAGATTCCTCTGCAAGGAAGCGTCCTCTTGTTCCCACTTCCTTTCTGCAACAAACAGTAGCTGCCTGGTAGGTGTGTGTGTGTGTGTGGTTTGTGTGTGTGTGTGTGTGTGTGGGGGGGGGGGGGCATGTTTGTGAAGCTCTGAACACACAAACCTGCTGCTCTCCCTCTTATGTGAGTTCAAGAGGATCTCGTGTGATGTTTTCAGGCCTCTCGATGACCCGGAGGCCCAGCTTGACCCCGACCCCCCCCATACCTGCCCCCATCAGCCAGGACAGGTGTTTTAACCACTAATATGTGAGTGCAAGCCCCTCCGAGGGCTCTTAGCATGCATTTATGAGAGAGTCTTATTTTTAAACCACAGATTTGTGGGAGCGCTGCAGGTTTGAGGGCTCTGGGATCCTCTCCAGGTGTGGTGCAGCCGTTCACCCGGGGCGGGCGCCTCCACGCAGGGTGGCGGGCGGCTCGGCTCGTCCCCGGGCTCCATCGCTGGCAACAGACGCCCCCGCAGCCTCCCAGAGTGGAGCGTCTTTCCCTCTCTGCTCCGAAACCACCCACATGTCCCTTTCTCTCTTTCTATTCTTACTCTCCTACCACGTCTCCATCACGCACTTCCTGTCCCTTGATGCCGTTCGCTGGCCACCTGGCCACCTGGCCACCTGGCCGCCGTCGGACACGGGAGGCTTGGCATAGGCGCGAGCGCTCTGGCATCAGGTCCAGCACTTGTTTGACTTTTATCCTGATACGGATGCAGGATAAGTGGACGGGCCGGTTCTCATGCGTTGCTCTGCGCCGCCATCATGTGGCCGGCGGCGGTAAGAGTTTCCACACTTGACGGTGCGAGTCGGTTTATTCATGTTCTCCTGCTGTTTTTGTAACGAGTTACATCACGTCGACACCTCAGAAACTGGACACCAGCTCAGTCCAACACAACATATAACAAACAACAACATTTTTATCAGTGTTTTAATTCATTTATTGAATAGAAATGAAGTCATGTGGGAAAAAAAAAAATCATGCGGGCAATCCTAAGTACCCCCTTACTGCTTTCCATGGGTTTCAGGAGGTTAATTCCTGTGCATTTTGGTAGTTTTCGGGTCTGGAGCATTCAGGTGTGCCCGTGAACACAATGCCAAGAGGGAGAGACATGAGCAATGGTCTTAGAGAAGCAGCTGTTGCTGGCTCGTCAATCTGGAAAAGCCAATAAAAGCCGTTTACGAACAAACAAACAAACAAACAAACAAACAACCTGGAGGTCAACGTTCTGCAGCGAGAAAAGATTCACAAGCGGGAAAGCATTCAAGATGGCGGTCAACCTTCCCAGGAGAGGACGTCCCACCACATTTACTCCAAACTAGAGGTCTTCACAGGTCCACTTTCATGGACCTGAACCCGAATGGACCCGCAATATTTGGACCCTAAAACAGACCCGACCCGAGTCTTTAGTTTCCGACCACGAACCGAACCGAGTTACCCTGAATAGAACCGAGACAATCCAGCCCATAGTTGCTCATGTTAAAGTTGTCTAGCGTTGAATAAAACTTGATTTTCTTACCTAAAGTTGTCTTCTTCTACCGGTTCAGTTGCTACATAGGCTACGTGATGTAAACAACAATAAATCCACGTCGTTATTTTCTTCGTGGATACAGATGCTATTGGTAGCAACTGCTAACGCTAATAGCCTACACCGGTCAGGACGTGTCGTGAATATGTTCTCTCATGTTGGCGATCCGTTGTGCTTTACAGCTGCCGGGCAAACCGCTAATAACACGCTACGGCAACACGATTGTTTCATGACAAACATGCCACGTTAATGAATAATTAATTTAACTGCCATGAGTCCTGACATTAGCTGCCACCGCTAATATCTTTAACTCTCGATTAAACGTGGACCCAGCCTGTCAGAGAGCACCGACCGGACCCGAGACTAACTGTACCGATTCAGACCCGAACCCGGAGTCACGTCTTTTGAATGGAACCCGAGACCCGATTCAGGTCGGGTCGGAACCTCGGGTTTTCGGGTTGTTCCAAAGACCTCTACTCGGAATGTGAGGCTGTGCGACGCTATGGAAAATGTGAACACATCTCAGAACCAACGGGTCTCACTGAGCGCCATAAACGGCCATGACAGCGTGATCGGAGGACCGATCACTGATTGGTTAGCTCGGTAGGGGTAACAGGAAAAAGTCTCTTATGTTTGAAAAGAACATGGAAGCGCGACTGAGGCCTGATGAAGTGGCGACTGCTTCGAGTCAGACCGGCTGAAAGTGGATCAACAAGCTCCAGGAGCATCAGGGTTCTCGGTATTACCCACACTCCTCTCTTTCTGGCTTCACGTTCGTTAAATAAATAACGCTACAATGAAGAATGTGCAGTCAGCTAAGCAGAAACGGCGCTTTCGTGTGGTTGGAGGGATCCAGACATTTTCCTTTAGATTTAACTCCAGCAAAGGAAGAGGACGACCCAAACCCAGAGGAGCCTGCGGGGCAGCACCGCCGCCCAACAGGACCAGACGGCGTAAATACGAGCCTTCACGTAACTCAGAAGAGGCTTCTGCACAAAGAGCTGGAGAACGGATTCTTGTGGGTTTTCCCCTTCGATGGCAAAGTATGTGACAGCAATTACGCAAAACGCTCGCTCGCGCCAGAAGTTTTAATTTTAGTCTTCAGCTCATCAGGACAGAAATGTTTGACTCGCATGAAGGAGGTTTCTCAAGACCTGCGGTCAAGAGTAGCTGAGTTTGGGATGCAGAGTAATCTGTGTTTAGGCACCCATCGGTCCACGGCTGGACCAGGAGACGGAGACGGAGACGGTTTAGCAGTGAGGCTACTCTTCCTGGAAGTGGACATCCAGCCAGTACGGCTCCAAAGACACAGCGCAGAGACGTCAGAGACGCTAGCCAACATCTCCGTCTGCCAGAAGTTAGTCATCAAAAGGGCAGAACACCAAGAAGTCCTGCTCTCCAAGAAAAACACTCCTGCACTCCCAACATCAAAACGCCGTCATCCTGATGGTGAAGCACGGTGGAGGGAGCGCCGCCATGTGGGCTCGCTTGGCTGCCTCGGGGCCTGGAGGTGGAAGCCGTCCAGCCGGTGTCCTCTGGTGGGCGGCAACCTTCAGACGGGACTGAAGACAGCCGCTTCAGGCTGCTCCGCTTCACCGCCGAAACCCGAAACCAGTGAGCGTGGTTCATATGAGCGTGATGACACGGTGGCAGCTCGCCATCGATCAAAAGACCACGCCCCTTATTATGATTATAAGTTCAGCAAAGCAGGAGCTCCAGTTACAAGGCCCCGTGTCCGCTGACTTTAATAATTGTTGTGGACTAGAGCTGGGCAAGTTAACGAGTTATTATCGCGTTAACGTGCTAATTTATTAACGCCGACATTTATT
The DNA here is from genome assembly GCA_018398805.1 of Hirundichthys speculiger. Lineage (NCBI taxonomy): Eukaryota > Metazoa > Chordata > Actinopteri > Beloniformes > Exocoetidae > Hirundichthys > Hirundichthys speculiger. The sequence continues at coordinate 98,033 of JAGFBZ010002627.1, read as the reverse complement.
TTATCACGCGTTAACGCATGTTGCTCACGTGCTTTTATTTTGAAAAGTCTGTTTCTGGCTGCTGCGGAATCGGAAAACAGTAAACATGAGGAAAAGCTAAAACAAACATGGAGAACGGTAAAAATCTGTGAACTTTACAGTTCAGGTAGCAACTCAGGTAGCAATATTAACAATTCTGTCTAAAAAAAAAAAAATTCTAGACTGCAACAAAACTTTGTGGTCATTCCTCCATGTTCCATCAGATCTGCTCCATGTGTTCACTGTCCTGCTGTTCTCTAGCTGGTTACTGCAGTGCGGCTCCATCTAGTGGCACAGATGTGTAATGACAACAGAAAGTCCAGTCCTCCATTATAAAACTAATTCAGTTCTGTGGCCCGTTTTTTAATTTTCGTATTTTTGATCCAAGTCTAAAATTGAAATATAAAAAAAAAAAACAGGATTTTTTTTCTTTTTTTGTGTGTTAGATTAAAAAACAAAAAATGTAATAAAATGTCATTTAATTTTTGATTTGTAACAACTGACAAGTTGAACTCCCCGTTAAAAGTTTCTGCTGTTACCTCAGAAATTACCTGTTTTAATGTTCTGATTGTGCTGAGACACAATCATTTTGTTGGATTTTGTTTGTAGACTTTTTAAATTTATTTTATAAAAACAGGATAACATTAATGCCCTGGCAGTGGCAATAAGCTTTATTTTATTTTACATTTTTTAGGATGAGATTTACACTAAATATGTGTTGCTGATAAGTGCTGATGTTAAAAGTGTTTGAACAACAAATGTTATGACACTTTAGTTCATATGGCAGCAGAACATTTAAATAAAAGTGCATTTTACACTAATTTTGAATTCATTATTTGATTTTGCTTATAAAATGCGATTAATCGTGATTAATCAGGGAAATCGTACGATTAATCGCGATTAAAAATTTTAATCGTTGCCCAGCCCTAGTTGTGACATTAAAAATGAAATCAATTCAACGATAGCAACTCTGCCATACATCCACATTTACTCCTTTTCTGGATATTTTTTAGTGGGCAGATTTATAATTTTTAGTTACCAAAGCGCACCCAAGCAGTCCTTACAGGAGGCGGAGCCCACCTGACTTGAGTCCAGCCGGGCCCCTCCCCCAAGCTCGACTCCTGAGTCCTGCCAGTCCTACAAGGGCCAACAGCCCTGGTTAACTCCTGGGATCATTCAGGCCTGCAGATCCGTCCACCATCATGGAGGTGGAGATTCAAGGGGGACAACGCAGGTTCCCTCCTGGCTGGAGGGGGCGTGTCCGTTTTGGGCGTCCCAGGATCCCGTCTGTGCTTTCTGCAGACGATGTGGACTTCATTGAGCCAGAACCTTCTGTACAAGTCTGAACTGTAAATTTCTGTAAATGGTTTGGTAACCAAAAAAAAAAAAGACCATAAATTGAGCACCAAAGCATCTGTTAATAAACCACTAACATGCTGCAAATTCTGTTCTGGAAATATGAGATTATCTTAGTTTAGACACTCTCATGAGTCATGAGACAAATATGTCTTTTATGATTTAAGCAGCCAAATGGATTCATTTCCTGTCAAAACAAGCATCTTTTTACTTTTCTCTTTCACTGGTAGAAACATAAATATTCTCTGCTAACATTCATTAATATCCACTTTAGTTTTTGAGTTTATTTTCTTGACTCTTTTTTTTCCCCCCAGGGACCTAAAATGAATAATTATTTGCACATTTCCAGTGTATCACTGTGCTCTAACTTTTTGAGTAATATGATTTTTTTTTCTCCGAGCATCTTTCGAACCCTCGAAAGCTTCCAGATCTGAACTCGAACCAGGATTTGTTGACACCTGGCTGCAGGGACAGGTGACCTCGCCAGCACCGGGTCGTTGTTTCCTCGGGCTTCAGCGTCCGGTGGCGTCGCAGAGCAGCTTTTCAGCTCCAGATCTCTCTGGACGTCGACGTCGACTCTCTGACGCCGAGCGACTGAAAGGCCCGTTGTTTTAGTTCTGTTATGTCAAAACAGGGAATGCAATAATTACCAAATAATTGGATTTAGTCTCCTAAAATAGAGGGATCACAAGAGGGAAAACCACGTGGATTTTGTGTAACCAGGATTTAGCTGCAGCGCTCAGCACATTTCCTTTTCTTTTTTTTTTTTCTCGTGTTAGGAGGAGCCTCGTCCTCTTTCTTCCTCCCAGTGACGGCAGCTTTTCAGTCGGAGGGCGAGAGTCCCGCGGTCGGGAGCAGAACCGGAACATCCTCACGGCCTGAGAGATGAGCTAATAATAGACGCCAGGCTCCAGTTTTGGCTCCTCGCTAACGCTAATCGTTGCATCAGAGGAAGCAGCTGATCTCTTAAAACCAACTCCTCATTCATATAAATAATACACAGATCTGGCAGCGTTTACGTCTCACGCCTCGTCATCTCTCGATAACCCCCCCCCCGGGAGTACCGACGCTCGATACAGTTGCAACAGGCCCTGGTTTCCATGGAGACCAAGCCTACACGGCCAGCAGAGGAGGCAATGCGAGCGTGCCGCCGATGGCAGCCTCGTCTCCTCGTCGTTAGTCACCGCCGTGGCGTTCGCCGCTGGCTGGACGTCTACACGGACGCACCGCGTCCTGCCTGTCTGGAGGCTCCGCGGCCCTCCGAGCTCGTTAGCGTTACGTAACTTATTTTGAAAATGTTTGAGGACTAATGGGAACCTTCTGCTGGATCTGAAACGCTTTCAGCAAAAGTTAAAACCAAGCAGCTATGGAGGGAAAAAAAAAGACTGCAACGACGATCTGGTACAAAAGCAGAATCGATTAAAGATGGACGAGAAGATCTCTGCTTTGTCAACAAACGTTGTGAGAAAATGTTCCTCAAAGAAAGACTGGAAAGACTTTACAAAAGTCAGTCAAGTCAGAGGGAAAATTATCAGGGACAGATGACGGACAGATGAGGCTTTGGCGTCCTTGGAAACTTCGACGCTACATCCTGGTGCACTTCAGGCCCGGTTACGTTCTCAGACAGAAACTGGTTCCTTCTCAGGATCTCAGCAGCAGAACCGCCTCCTCGGGTCCAGACAGACGCAACTAAAGGTCAAAGGAGATTTCGTTTCCAGACAGGAGGATGCACACACATCTGGACAGACAACTGATGACTGAGAAAGAAGTGAAAGAAGACATCAAACCTGGTCGTCCCAGGACGTGGATTTTTAAGACGTGTAGGAAGAAAGTATTTACGTATTTGGAAGAGCTGGTTGAGGTCAAGCTGCAGACTGTTGGGAAAGTGGAGCTTGACTCTGGACTGAAAACTGTCCCTAACTCCAGAGTTAGAGACAGTTAATGTCCACGAGTTTACAGTTTAGAGTGGAGGTTCAAGACTTTCAAGCCTAAAGAGGAAGTTACGCATTTACATCTTAGAGGGGAGGTTGTGTTTCCAGCTGAAGAGTGGAGATGATGCGTTTCCTTGAGTTTGCAGTCCAGAGAGGAAAGGACACGTTTCTGGTCGAGAGAGGAGAGTACGCGTTTCCAGCCTTCAGTAGATCATGATTTCAAATTCAAAATTCAAATTCAAAAATACTTTATTAATCCCCCAAGGGGGAAATTCAAGTTTCAGTACAGCAGTCTGGGGAGCTGCTAGCGTCCAGCGCTCCTTTTCATGTCCGGTCCCGTGATCCACGTGCTAACTCCAGTTAACAGCCGTTAACAGACGTTAAAACAGTTAACAGCCGTTAAAACGGTTAACATCCGTTAGAACCAGTATATCTCCATAACAATGACCAGTGAGATATCTCCAGGTCAGAGGAGGAAACACTGATGAACCAAACCGTCTCCTCTGGGACGACTGAGCTCCATTCAGTCCGGCGAGCGACGGAGCCGACCGTCCCAGAGCCCGGATCATCACGCGGACCGGACCAGGCCGTTGTCGTCTCCCCCGGCGGTGCTGGGCCCCACCAGGTCACCAGACAGACCCTGCCAGGTCAGCTGACCCATCCGGCGTGTAGACTGCTGGACGGGGGCAGCATGCCGCCGCCGCCGCTACGTCGGGGTCTCCCGTCCCGGATCCAGTGGTGGTGGTTGCCACGGGTAGCAGTTCAGGGCTACTTAGCTTTCCCGAAGCGGCCTCCAGTGACACCGTCCATGTCCATCCAGGTCTCCACCAGCCGCAAGAGGACCGATCCGCCCCCCTGCAGACAGTATGTAGACATCCGACCGCAGATCACCACAAACCGGCACAAACTGGAGGCGTCCAGCGTCGCAGGGATAAGTCCCGGAGCAGCAGCGAGAAGCGGTCCATGCCAGACGTTGTCCGGGCAACGAGTTGAGAGTAGAGAGGACGTGTTTCCAGTCTTGAGTGGAGATGATACGTATCCGTTCTTGGTGGTGATCTTGTCAACAGTTGAGGTCCAGTATTTCCGTCCCAGAAACAGATCCAGTGTTTCCACCCTCGTAGTAGAGTTTAGGTGTTTCAGACGTGTCAGACTCCCCATCGAGGGTCAACATCTGCCAGTCTGATGGGAACCAGGAAGTGATCTTAACTGCTGTGCCTCGACTGACCACTAGGGGCCTGATCTAAAAGTGTTTTAATCTCCACTTCATTGTTTTCAGAAACTGCTTTGCGTTCAGTTTTCTTTGGGTCTTTTCTCATATTTTATGAAGTTCCTAAACGCATCCCTAAACACTCCACAATTCATCCAAGCTGTTACATCATCAGTTCTCCAGAACCATTAAAGAACTGCTGAGCCCGTTTTCATTCATGCCATCTGTTCAGACTTTTGTCTCCGGATCATTCCGTTCACTGTGATCACATCCCAGCTTTGCAGAACTTTGAAACCGTCTTCGGACAGAAGTTCATTCAGGACTCCTGAAACGCCTCCCCAGGTGAAGGTCGGGTACGTTTGGCTCGACGGAGGATGTGACGGCGCCGTTTGCGCAACAGTTCGACGACCGTAGTGAGGAAACACCTCCGACTCAGCGACTGGATTTAGCTCCTCCAACACGAAGCGGCTCAGCAGGGGGCAGCTGGGTGGGCGTCAGTTCATCCCAAGACACGTCAGGATGAAGAAATCAAACCACCACACAGCGGAGCTTTGATGACACTTCAGTCTCATGAATCGATCAGGTTTCACCTCCAACAGTTTCGTAGGTCTCTTATGAAACCTCAACCGATGATTCACCCCTCAATCGACCTGATCAGGGTTTAGTGATCCACATTCGCCTTTTTAAGTGGATGAAAGCGAGCAGAAACCAGAATCTCTCCCTGCTGTGGCGACTTACTTCAAAAATCAAACCCACGGCCCTCGAAACCAGCTACATCTTCCTCAAAATGGCCGCTGCTAAAAAAAATTAACAGCCACCCGTTTGCTCAGATGTCATCAAAGCACCCAGGAGAAACATGGCAGCTTGGCCAGATGCACCACTCAAACCTCAAATGTTGTTAATATTTACATTTATTCCTTGTGTTTTCACCCAGAAGCTTTTATAAAAGAGGTCAGTTATGTCACTGAATTGCAGTCAGGCAGTGATAGGGGTCACTGTGGGGGTTTTTAGGGGGTCCAACCAGTGAACTCCAAATTTTTTTGTGTCTGGGCAGTCGAACCTACAGATCACGAAGAAGATATCTGACAATGATAAATACTAAGGGTGCACGATAACTATCGGGCCGATAACAGGAAATTATGACGTCATTCCGATAACTCCGATATCACGATGAATAGCCCCGATAACATTTATATTTCTGTCAACACAGCAGTGTCTCGCTCCCTCTGAGTCTTGAATGACCGGCAGTGAATGTTATGTTCAAGTGACGTCGGCATAATCAGAAAAACGATTTCCCAATCAGGAAAATCAAGAATACCCCCTCATGCCAGAAAACAACTCGTTAACTTGGTTATAATTTTAGTAGTTGCTGACTTGAATCAATATTCGCAGTATTTTCCCACATGTTACACATAAAAATAGAAAAAAAAATAGAAAAGGCTGAAAGAACGACTAGCAAACGAGGGAACGGAGGAATTTACGTTACACCTGGAATGCAACCTGCATTTTGCTGATCACAACAAACATGGCGGCGATGGTATGAAACTTCATTAAAGTTTCAGAAGAAGATAGTTTGGTGGTTATTTGTGACGAATCCTCCGAGTGAATTCTACGAGGAGGGAAGCACAAGCTTTAATACGTAAAACCTGATCAGCCACCTACAACATAACAATCGCTTCCATGGAGTTTTGAAATCGCGCTAACATTAGCTAATGCTAACGTGCGCAAGCCAGCAGCAGTCTCTCCTCTCCCTCATCTAAAGCGAATTCCATGAGATAAAAAAAACAAAAACAAAAAAATCACTAAACCTCATTTACTTTAATTAAAGGTATTAATTTAAATGGAACCACAAGCCAAAATCCTTTAAATGTTAATCTTTTTCAGTTAGTAATTCTGATGCATGTATTTCCATCAGTTCAAGGAGCCTTTATTTTTTATATCAGTCAGTAATGAACCTTATTTAAGTTAATGTGAGATATCAAATAGGTTTGTTTGATAGCTTTACGGAAATGTTTGAGAGGCTTGACAATAGTTTTTCAACTGAAAAAATTAATATCTGTTCATTTAAAGAGTCCAAACTATTTTTGATATATTCATAGTATTGATATAATGATCTTAGATATATGTGTGTTATCGGTTATCAGTATCGGTCTTTAGGAGCTGAAAGTTATCAGTTTTTAAAAAACTGTTATCGTGAACGCCAACATCTAAGCAGTTTGGCCCGATGTTACGCTCCTACGTTTCCACGTCTCAAATTCCTGTGATGATTCACGTTCTAGTTTTAGCACCAGGCCATTTGACCCCGCCCCCGTAGCACCTTTATTCCACCCCGCGGGAGGTAGTAATAGTGGCCTAAATATCCCAGCTCCACGGTGAATGCACAGCTGGACAGTGGAGGCAGAATGAAGGGGGGAAAGGTTCTCCAGTGCATCTTTAAGGTCACTCTCAGTTTCTGGATGCCTAGAATCTCATCATCAGGACAGCAGTGTCAGCAGGACACAGCCATCTTGTGTTGTAGAGTCTGCTTTCGTTTATAAAAAAAAAAAAAAAAAAAAAAAAAAATGCATCTCTGCTGCCCTCTTGTGGACGACAGGGTGAACTACAACCAGGATTTGCTGGTTTTAATTCAGAAACACAGAAACACAGCGTTGCATTTAAATGCAGAAAGAAAAGTTGGTCCACAACTCTCACATGGAGGCATGAATTTAAAAGAAAAACTGCTTTAAATTAATTTATTAAAAAAAAAAAAAAAAGAAATTCATTTCTCCACTGAAGCAGAACAAACAAATTATTTTTTCTTACTATTGTTTGGAATGTGTACAATCAGAAAGACGGACTCTCCGGCGAGATAATAAAGTATACGGGGGGGTGGTCTGCCTGGAGAGACCGCGAGGAAGAGGAGGAGGGTCTGAGATAAACAAATAAAATAAAAAAGAACAAGAAAAGTAAAGAAAAGAGGAAGAGCAGGAGGGGAAATGAAAACACAAACATTTAATCAAGTGCAGGTCTGGTTCGGACAAAGCAGGGCTTTTTTTTTCTTTTTTTTTTTCCTCTGTTCAGTTTACAGTTAACGGCTTCTCTCGTCGGATACATGCAACATCTGGAACTACACAAGGAGATTCGCTTATATCTGTGCAAGTATTAAAATATGTAGGTATAATGTAGCAATTTCATATGGATATGTCAGAACGGGTGGAGGGGGCGGGGCTTACCAAAAAACTAGCACACTGTCTCACCGAACAGAAAAAGAAGTTCACATAAAAAAAAAAAAGGATTTCTAACTTAGCAACCGAAATGTCACCAACCTCACCGTTGTTCACGCTTCCTTTAATTAAATTATTACTTTCTAGATAAGTGAGAACACATTAAAAAAAAAGAAAAAAAAAACAGCTTCCTATGCTCCACATTTTGAAAACAACAAAATACTGCATGTCTACGTACAGCTGCGATTAAGGAAGGTCAGTATTGTGAGAGGCTAGCTGCCACCATTTCAGGAAGATTGGCTCCAAGTTGATCCCTTTCTGATCTTTTCTGTCGTCTGGTTTTTTTTTTTTTTTTTTAAACGATTGGAAGAAAACGAACAAACGTCGAAGGCTCGTCACGCTCTGGTTGGTCGCGTCGCCCGGAGCCGCCCGAACGGATCTGGGAGGAGGGCGTCTCCCGCCGGCCTGCTCTGAGGTAGATGTGACAGAAAGGCGGCGTCCGGGCCGGTTGGTCCGGTCCGGTCCGGTCCGGGTCGGGCCGTCGCGCGTTGTTAAGGCTTCCTGTGCTGTCGCTTCAGTCACTCCCGTTTCAGCAGCTCGCAGGGGGATGCCTCCGAGTCCATCTTTGTCCCGTCTCAACCCACTGAATCCAGTTTTCATAAGGGGAGGGCGGACTACTTCTTCTTCTTCTTCTTCTTTTAAATATCTCTTTTCTTTCTGATCAGGTAACCCAAAGTGAAAAATAAAAGAATCTTCTGTTTGGCACCTCGGGAGCGAGTGATGGGAGGAGGAGGAGCAACGAAACAAATGACGGGGATGAGAGAGTGAGAGAAACCGAGGATGAGGAGGTGAAGAGGGGAGGCTCGTGTGTGTGTGTAGGTAGAGGGGGGGCGGGGCTAAACGGACTAGTTGGGCTGGTCGTTGGCCGCCGGCGTTTCCGAGTCCGCGACGGCGGCGGTGACCGGGACCGCCTCGTCCTCCGGCTTCGGCCGCTTGGTGTCGGGCTCTTCGCTGGCCAGCTGGTCGCCGTTCTTCCTCTTGGTGGGGAGGGAGGCGGAGGCTGAGGCGTGGGCCGCCAACAGGTGGAGGGGGGACGCCACGGCTGGAGCTGTACGGGAGGAAAAAACAAACCGCTGGTGAAACAACACGAACCAACACGCAGGAAAACAAAACCGTCAATGGACATTCAGGTGGTCATATCATGCTTCTCCACGTTTTCAGCCTCATCTCAGGCGTGCGTGGGCCGCCGCTCTCGGCGTCAGCATGGCGACGGAGAGGACCCGCCCACATGACTCGGTGATTTGCGAACGACTTCAACCTGCTGAACGTTGCTCAGTCCAATATTTTTGATGTATATTGTATTACCTGTATGTCCCTTAGTTGCAAATACGCAACAGAATTGACCTTTCGGTAAGCACCGCCCCCTTCCTAGTTACTGTTGCTAGGTCGGACATTGTCGCTGCTCCTCCATTAAAGACAATGTTATTTTGCCATTTTTCCGATGCCTATCAACCGTATTTACATTACACTAGAATAGCGCCGTGGTGAAATATTGCTGCTGGGGACCTGGAACAGTGACTCGAGGTGTCCAGAACGTTTGGAGGGACATTTTTATTCCCTTTAACAAGATAAAACAAATGCTGGAGAATGCAGCTGTAGGTTCAGGTGTGTCTGTCCACACAATCAACTGAACGTGGGAAAAGTTACAAAACACACCTACATTTACTCCAAGGTAAATTTACTTTGTTTAGTCGATGATTGATTTAACCACCGTTTAGTAAAAGTAATAATATGATTTAGCAGCAGGGAGGGTGATGAGTTCTCTGTTAGCATTAGCTCTGGTCCCACACCAGAGCTATGTTAACATCAGACAATCGCAGCATTTTATTAATATAATTAATAAAGTGACGTTAACATCACTAGCCTCACCTTATACTAACAAAATAAATATCCAGGGCCATATATATTTGTAGACAACGAGGCAGGCTTATAGGTGGCTAGCAAGCTAGCCGGAATGCTAACGGAGAGATGTTTTCACTCGTCACCCTCCCTGCTGCTAAATCATATTACTTTTACTAAACGATGGTTAAATCAATCATCTAATAAACAAAGCTAACTTAACTTGGAGTAAATGTAGGTGTGTCAATTGTTTCCATCTGTCTCCTGATCTTAGAACAACAGATTTCAAAATGGCTTCTTTCATGTGAAGCTTGTGCTTGCCCTGGCTCACCTTATGAAACACCAAAATAACATACTTCTAAGTAAGTAATCAAGTAAAATTGAATAGATCTAGTTAAAACAACGTCTCTAGACATCATACATTTTACTTGTTTTAATTTTCCTAAAACAATAATTTGTGAGAACCATAGTTATGAAAGTGTTTTCACCAGAAATGGTTTACTCCCACCCAAAAAGATGCAACATCAGCCCAAATAATTTTTTTAAAATGATTATTCATATGCTTGGATGCTACAAGGTTAAAGTTCCCTAAAATCTGGTCGAGACCAAGTCTCTATTTTCAGTCTTACTTACAGACGTATAAAGATCCCCCCTGAACAACGTATCACATGGTGCATTTCTCCTCCGTCCTGTCAACCGTAGACGAACACTTGTATGTAACGATGGACAGACAACAGCTGCTTGCAGACTTTTCAATCAAAAATGTAAAGCTTTTAAAGCCAAATCAAAGCCATAGTTTCACGTTTACTTAAGTGAAAATATTTGAAGGAACTGCAGAAATCCCTGTTGACGTGAATCCGGTCTGTTTTTCTGCATCTGAGCTCGAAGCCAACGCTCAAAATGACCCGTTCAAGGAACATCCCAGACATAAGAATTCTGGATTTTAACGATCTTCTGAGATTTGAGGTGTTTAAAAGAAGAAAAGTTCACTAATTAAAGATGTAAAACAAACAGAGCATCTACATCACGTCATTCCCTCCCAGGTGTCTCACCTGAGCTGACGTGTCCCTGGAGGGCAGTGGTGATGCTGTGGGTGCCGTTCTGTGTGATGGCCTTAATGGGCAGCTGGTGGTGACCCAGGGGGGCCTGCTGCACTATGGTAACAGTCTGCAGGGGCGTGGCCGACTGGGAGCTCTGGATGATGCGACCGGAGGCGCCTATAGAGCCGATGGCGGGGACCGTCTCCACTTTGACTGAGAGGAGAAGCACAAGTAAAGAAAATCAGACATCAGTGGTTAACGGTCCACCAGTGAGACATCTTAGCGTCTATGACATCTGCAGCGAGCCCCTCCTCCAATCACAGGCTGCGTTCATGACTCACCTTTGACCTCCGTGTGCTCCCCGTTCTCCTGCACCTCGCTCTTGATGAAGGTGGCCGGCTGGGCGATGACGGTGGACCCCGCCGGGATCTGCTGCAGGACGTGGACCGTCTGGACAGCGGGCTGGGAGCTGCTCGTACTCACTGGCGAGGCCATGGTGTAGGTCACTGGCTTGATGGTTTGAGGTAACTGGCGCTGGACTGCTATGAGTACCGGCTGGTTGTTGACAGGCGAACCTGGAGCAGAGGGGCGACGGGTTCGTCAGAGCTTGTAATGGATGCCAGATAACCGGTCGCGGCAGAAAACAAAATGGCCCCTACCTGCTGTGTTTTGTGCAAAGCGTGCTTCCTGGATCACTGCTAGCTTGGGCTGAACCGTGGCGGTGGGCATTGGGGCGGGAGCAGAGGTCGTCTCCAGCTCCAGGGGGACTGGGGAGCCCTCTCGAGACAGACTGTCGGGGGTCTGGACGCCGCTGGAGTGAGCGGAGAGGACCCCTGAGTGATTGGGAGACGCCGGGGCGCTCCTGGAAGAGACAGAGGAGTTTAAACATGAACACAGTAACAAAGACTCTTCCACATGTTTACTAAGCTGTTAGGGTTAGAGGTGGATGACCAACACCTCTGCGGGACCTTCAAAGCCAAAAGGAATCGATGGGCGGATCCCAAATGCACCTGACTTCAGGCATCATCCAATCACAACGCAGGAAAGGTCGTACGTTTACTGACAACGGCAGCCCTGCGTTTGTGCACTTCTACCTCTAACAGAAATGATTGGAGAACGATTTGAACTTGTCACAGAGACTTTAGATCACACGAATCAAGTAGAGATTTCCACTGGAGTTTGATTTATGATGGTGATACACCTGAGAAAAGACCAGTCCGAGCTGGGCGGCAGGAAAATGAAGCTGTTTTTTTCTTCTTTGACTGCTAACTTGGTGACTTTTGTCGCAGAGTGCTCATCTTCCTAGCGTTCTAACTTAGCCTGTTGGTGTCGGGTTTGTGTTACTGTTTGTTTTGCTCTTTTGTGGGACTGAAGTCTTTCCTGTTGGCTCGCTGCACTGCACGTGTATTTCATCATGTGATGTGCGACTGAAAAACGTTTGAAATGACATCCGAACTGTCACGTCAGGAGCAGGTTAAACCATTACTGATCCTGTAAAATTCGCCTAAATCGCCTATCCAAGGCATACCCAAAGTAAATTGAAAGCTGTTCTTGAACCGTTTGTAGCACATGGATGGTTTTGGTCCCTTTTGAAAGGTAACACTCTGAGGTTTTCCCCCCAACTGTCAGAATCACTGTAAGTGCTACTACCATTGAATAATCTAAGTATGAACACACTGAAATAGAAGTTTTTTATTTATTTCTGCTTGAATTGTTTTGTAAACAGATGTCTGCAGATGTGTGCAGCTGTGACTTATTAGCTGGAAAACACAATGGGACCACAGCGTGAAGCCTTACCTAGTGCAAGTTCAAACTTGATAACAATACCACTAAAAATTAGTATTTTACACGTTTTTGGAAGAGTATGTCTAGGCGTTTCCAGAAATGTCCATTTGGAGACTCCAAAAGGACACCTGGATAACCATGGCCACATACCGAAGATAAAAGTCATAAATACCTTTTACAACACAGCAAACATAGCAAACTATTCACATATTTACACACATTTACAATTATAACCAATTACAGGTTATTTGCAGCATTTTTTACATAAACATAATTTCATGAATGACGCATTGACGCTCGTTTTGACTGGGCTGCGTTACGCAGGTACTTCCTGGTTGTATCTTTGTCTCCGCCCCCGGAAGCAACACGTCGCTGTGTTCAGAATTTCATTGGCTATACAATGCGCCAGTCATCAGCACGACTGGTTCTAACTGGCTCAGTTTTTACACGACACAATGGGGGCGTGGCTTCCTTTCAACGCTGGCCCTCACTGGCTGTTGTAGGCTGTGGGCGGGACAGGGACGCTGCTATATGGACGTATGAGGTGTCAATCTAAAGGTCAGCTGACCCCCTCCATTTTAAAATGAAGGAATCCATTATGTTCCACGCAAACGGTGAGTCACAGCGAAGAATACCCGGAAGTTCTGGAACGTCATAGGCTAATTTCAAACAATGCAGCGGCTTGTTTGTGGATATTTTCTGGTATAATAATGAATTTTGGACTAAATACTTTACTGGATTGGATCGACTGGACCTTTGTGAATGTAACCAGACCATTTTTGTGGGAATATTTTTGATCGGATGACTTCTATAAGGCTTCATTGGTAAGTTGCAACAATTTTGCAAACTGTTTGTTTGTGGTGTGACACAGGCGTTTATTTTACCTGCTGTTATGATTATACCCTGAAATGGTTTGCATCGACTGAATCACAAGAATCTTAGCTTTCCAAAGATATGTCGCATGACTACCTCACGTAACATATGAGCTGTGTAAATTAGTTTAGTTTTGTAAATTACAGAAATTACGGACTGACGGCCCGCTGGCAGGCCGTTGGTATGGTAACGGGTTAAACACCGAATGCAAAGCAAAGAAACAGTGAAAGCCGGACCTGGAGGACAGGGGTCCGTGCGGGGTCCTGAAGCAGGGGACGCCCCGGGGCCTTCGTTTCCTGAAGGCCTGCTCCACCAGCTTGGCCTCAGAGGACGCGTCTATCCTCCAGAACGAACCTTTCCCAGGCTCCTCCTGCAACCGCGGTACTTTGATGAAGTAGCGGTTCAGCGACAGGTTGTGGCGGATCGAATTCTGCAACGGAGGAGAGGTTACGGTGATGCAACAGTCGCTGATAGCGGGAGCAGAGGTTTGTTCTGTTGGAATCAGAGCGGACGAGTCCAGAACCGACCTGCCAGCCCTTGTCTGCGGTCCGGTAGTACGGGTAGTTCTTCGTGATGTGATTGTAGATGCCGTTTAGTGTGAGCTGCTTGTCTGGAGCCAGCGTGATGGCCTGGACGATCAGCTGTGCATAGGAGTACGGCGGTTTGGAGTCATCCTGGGGAGAAGGAAGAAGGGAGGAGATTAAAACGAAAGGATGGCAGCGAGAGAGAGAACAAGGGGACGACACGCAGCAGGTGACAAGTTTGGACTGAAACCTGGGTCAGCTGCTAGGAGGACGTAAACTTGTTCAACACACCGGCCCAAACGTAGAGACTCGGTCTGCCTCATCTTTCCAGAGGGTCGAGATAAACGATGTCGCCTACAAACGGGACGTTCAGCGACACGTTTCCCTGACCAGCTCACAAAAGTAAACCTTTTCCAGGTCCAAATTAAACTGCCCGTGAAGTATTTCCACCAAAAAGGTTTTTAGATCCCACCAGGCGGAGGTTCTGATCGTTAATGAGATGAAACTCCAAGTTGCTAATTTACTGTTGAACTAATGTTGGACTGACGAAACTGAGCTGACGCAAATTCCCTTCATAGTTACCAAGGGAATGATGAAGGCCAAATATGCCTTTTTTTTTTTGTTTTTAAAATATGTTGTCCCAATCTCCCCACACAACACCTTGACGGATCTGGGTGACCGACACCTCTGTGGGACCTTCAGAGTCAAAAGGAATCTATCGGCGGATCGCAAATGCACCTGACTTCAGGCATCATCCAATCACAACGCAGGAAAGGTCGTACGTTTACTGACGACAGCAGCCCTGCGTTTGTGCACTTCTACCGACAACAGAAATGATCGGAGAACAATTTTGACTTGTCACAGAGACTTTAGATCACATGAATCAAGTGGAGTTTTCCACTGGAGTATGATTTATGATGGTGATACACCTGAGAAAAGACCACAGTCTGAGCTGGGCGGCAAAAAGTGAAGCTGTTTTTTTCTTCTTTGACTGCTAGCTTGGTGACTTTTGTCGCAGAGTGCTCATCTTCATACCGTTCTAACCTAGCCTGTTGGTGCTGGCTAAGGGAATCACGAAGGCCAAAAATGCTATTTTTTTTTTATTTTAAATATGTTGTCCCAATCTCTGACACACATGTTCAAAACTGCTGTTATTCAATAGATACACCAAGTCATTCAGACTATAAAGTAAATGAGCATTTCAAATCAATCGATTTTATGCTTTTTAAAGTTAGAGATAAGAGCAGGTGACAATATAATGTGGATTAAAAGATGAGTCTTGACTTCCTGTGGGATATTAAAGTTAGTCAACCTTTAGGGTTAGCGTTATGGTAACCCCAAACCACTGGAAACACCACCAGTAGCTCCAGTTCAGTTTCCTAGCGAGGATATTTAGCGTAGGCGTTACTCAGTGTTTCCCCGACGTTGAGTTTTTAAACAACCAGCGTCTCTCCCTTCGCCATCGTGGGTGATTTATTCCTCATAGAAGCGAATGTTTGCCTCACTGGACTGCTGGTTCAACGACTACACCGTTTACTCAGGAATGAACCGCAGAAAAGATGCGAAAGGCACTAATGCTCAGTTTCCTTTGATTGCGGATGGTAGCTATAGCGTCAGTGAGAGTCTCTGACGAGTCTTTGAGCTGTTCACACATAAGGATCTAGCGCTGACCCCCGATCACCAACCTCCCATCGATTTGCCACTGCTTCGGACACCTAACTGACCAGTGACGAAGAGTCGGGAAATCTGTTAATTTAGTGCTTTACAAGTGCCAAAAGACCAATAACAGTCAGTTATTGAAGCTAAAAATCACTGTCACACTTAAATTTCACAGTTTGGGATCAATAAAGTCCATCCATCCATCTATCACAGTCCCACTTATCTCTGGTTGTGGCTTTGTTGTTGCTCTCTCTCATAAGAAAGCCTGGTTTTGTTGAACCCAACTCGCCGTTTACACCTACGGACATTAAACCACTGTGTAAAAACCTGGAAAACGAGTCTAATACCGATCTAAGATTCCGTCTTCCGGAACCTGACCGGTGTCGGAAACCGAGCTCGCACCTTGGGACTGTCCCCTCCGGATGCCTCCTTGTCGTTCTCGGGCTGGGAGTTGTCGTTTATGAGCTGCAGCTCCGCGGAGCTGACGGTGCGACCCGCCATCCTGTAGCCCGAAGAACCAGCACCCCGCGGGCTGGAGGGGCAAGAGTTAGCAGCACTGCAGGAGGAAAGATAAAAAAAATAAAAGACAATCAGCTGCAAGAACATTTAAAGAAAAAACAGTTAATGACCAACAACAGGTTTGGACGCTACTGAGGTGGAACGATCTGAAAGTGTGAATGGGGTTTACGATGTTGACTAAAGCTACGCTACATTAATCTTGACTGGCTGTCCTCTCAGAGCTACTGTCTCTCACCGCCAAGAGCCCAACCTAGCTTGGTCTTGAACGCTGCCCACCAAAGCAGTGACCGGTCGATTGTTAGCAGCTGGCAGCCGGACATTTTAACAGGAGGGCGAATCTGAGAAAAGACTCGCTTTTGGAGCTGCCACGTACTGGAAACTAGGGTTGTCCCGATCCGATCTTGAGATCGGAAATCGGGCCCGATCACGTGGTTTCAGAATCGATCGAAATCGGATGTTGCATCCCGATCTCGGATCGGATATATATTTCATTCTCACTATTTTGATCACCGCTATTTATTTCATGCAACGGGTCCACGTAATTTTGCGCGACAACGCTGCTAATATGAAGAAAGCTATGAGTCAGATGGGGCTGTGTTGCGCATTCTTGCCAACTTTGCGTGCATGAGGGCTAGCTTTCTCAACACAGCGTGATAGACACCCTGGCTACCGCCATGAAAATCTAGTAACATTTTTTTACTAGTTAATACGTGTACTATACTTGCTCGTTCAAGCTATTTCACGGAAGTTCTGTTATACTGGTGCACTATTTGTTATGACTTAATTGTTGAAGCTACCTCAAAGAGAAGTCCACTGTTTAAGTGTTAAAAAATAAAATAAAAATGGGAGACAACCTGGATCTGTTTATTCTGTATTTGTTCATTTTTTTTTATAATGTGTTATGAAAGTATCGGATCGGGACTTAGTATCGGCAGACACTCAAAATCAAATGACTCGGAATCGGATCGGGCCAAAAAATCCTGATCGGGACATCCCTACTGGAAACCCAAACTGGGCTGGACCTTAAACCTTATCTGCAGTGGCGCGTTTCTGGCCTGCATCTATGCAAACTAACCGACCTCCTACGTTCGCTGGACATAACTTCAAACAGGTCAGGAGCTACAACGTTGCTTTTAATTCTAAGCTCAATTTCTCCAAACCAACAACAACAAAGAAGCAGCAGGATGACAGGTTGATGACAGGAGACACCTGGCTGGTTCTGTTCAGCCGCCTGATCCAGATCAGGGGCTGAGAGGGTCTCCAGCTCCCTCTCTGAGCCGTGCAGAGCTAAGTCTAAGCTGATCACCGCTCAGGGTCCGCCCAAGGTCACCTGGCAGCCCAAGGTCACCTGGCAACCTCAGGCTTTGATAAAGCGAGGGAGTGATCCTCTTCACCAGCGTGATCCAGGACCACCAAGAAGAAAACATTAAAGAAGCCTCAGGGATTTGTTTTTCCCCTTTTCTTCTCAGAGAGCATTTTGTTTTTCAGTCTTGGATTAACTGTCCTCCAGTAAAGGAGTCTTATTAAGACCAAAACACACATTTAGAGTAAAAACCTAAAACTTCATGATATTCTGCCTCAGATCACAGTTTAAATGTTGAGCCAACCAGTGTTAAAACATAAAACCAGCAGAACATACCGTGAGCGTTAATGAGTACCTGATGGTGCCAGTCGGCGATGGCAGGGGGCTCATTAGGTGAGCGATGTTGTCTGGAATGTTGATGGTCAGGGGGGAGATCTGGGGCTGGACTGGTTTCACTGGGGACTCCGGCGCCTCGCGCTTCAGCTTCTTCCCGCTCGACAGCGCCGTGAAGTTGATCTTGATGTTGGTGCTGGGGAACCTGAAAGTGCACCTGCGGGGAGGAAGACGGAGATGACGATTAGAAATAAAATATAATGAGTACAAGATTTTTTTTGTGTGTTTTTTTTTGCTGATATTTCCACTGCAAATCACAGACGAAATTAAAGTTCAGGCTAACTGAAAATGATGCAGGCCAGCGGCGCGAATACCACTAAGACTGCTCGAATAACCAGTTGAGACCTTGATGTTACCAGTAGGGCTGAGTATTGGGAAGGACCTCGCAATACGATATGTATCATGATATGTGGGTCACGATACGACAGGGGCGATTCTAGTGTCAAAGCTTTAGGGGTGCTGAGCCCCCAATGAGCCCCACCACAACCCACAAGTAACGTTAGTGAGAAGAGGACGATACCATTAGGCGGGGTCGTTTTCATTTTCATTCTTAAAATATAAACTTAAACCACAAACTATGGATTAAGTTTTGGACATTATCTAAGCCTGTCAAATGTGAACTAAAATTTTAGAATAACAACACTTCTTACTCCAGGTTTTTGGGGAGCTGAATTTTAATTTAGGGCTAAAAAAGGGCTAGCCTCGCCCATGCGATACGATATTATCACAATATCACGATATAATGCGATATTCTACCCAGTTAATATCAAAATTATGTATATGTTCATCAGATGATATTATTCATTCAGAGGACAAATTGAGTCAAAACTATTCACTTCAAAACAACCTCTTTATTGTTTATTACTAGTGTTTTTGCACATTTTGAATTTTCCTTAAAAAAAAATCGCTATTAGGAGCTGAAAAATCAATATTATATTGGGCGGCCGAAAATCATGATATATTGCCAAATCGATTTGGCAATATATCACGATTTATCGCTAAATCGATTTGGCAATATATCACGATTTATTGCCAAATTGATTTTTTTTCACACCCCTAATGTTACCTGGCAATCACTCGCCAACGGCCAAGCGGAGTCCATCGCTGAACACCGCGTCATTCAGAATATGTGGAAACTTTTTTTCCCCCCTCGATTACAATATTTTATAATCATTTGGAGCAAAAACTGACATCACAACACCATCATTCACCGCTGATAAGTGACTACAGGAGTAACATCTGGAGGGGTCGGGTAGGAAGACGTCTACAGAGGCGATGCATGAACTGTTTAATGGCACGCTGCCCCCATCTGGTTTGGACCGGTCCTGCTTCCAGGCGGTGCCTTTAATCTACCAGCTTTAAAGAGCACACAGTCGGTCTGGGTAACCGGAGCAGCTTCATCCGGGGTAAAACCCGGGACCTCCTCTTCAGTCCGGTCTACGGACCTGACTCAGCCAACCACCACTCCATACCACCTGGTGGCAGTAGAGCGTTTGCCAATAAATAAAAGGGCACGCTGTCGGGAAGAGCTGAGACGGATGAACGGGCCTTTTCAGAGCCTTGGGCCCTGATGAACGAGAACTACAACGCAGGACAGTTCTCAAAGACAACCGAACAACCGTTAGCTAAAATGTTCAGGCTCTGCAGCAGGAGCTGGTGTTGAAGGATGTAGCGAAACAGTGGAGGGAAGTCTAGAACATTCAGACGTCCCTGAACAGAGGGAACTCTTACATGGCTGCTTGGACCGGGCCTCCGGGCGCCCTGGAGACGGAGCGGGCAGCACAGGCTGGTCGTCTCTCTTTTATACTCCTGCCAGGCTCTCAGAGGGCTGGCATCTACTGCAGCCCCACGACGGCTACATCTCAAATTAGCTTCGCTGCTCGCAGGAGGAGGCTGAAACACTTCCTGGAGCCGGAGCGGTGAGGGGAGACGCTCCCAGGAACACATCTGATAGAAGTTATGGCAGCTTCTTAAATAACATCAGACGCATCTGACGACCGACAGGAACGACAAAGCCTAAATATATCGGTAAATAATCATCAAAACAACTTGGCTCCTTCATGTTCTTCGCTGCTGAAACGATGGAAGTATTAAAGAGGACGGGCTTCATCTTTGCTTGACGGCTTTTATTTGGACGCTTGTAGCTGACAGAACTCAACCTTCCTCTTTATTTAAGGAAACACAGGAAGACCGAAGCGTGTTTTATTTTAAATGGTGTTTAGTTTGGATGCGTCTCCATTAAGTCCAGATGAAGCTTTTTCCTCCCGTTTCACGCACACACAATCTCACGGCAATGCCAAGAATTGAACCGGCGACCTTCGCGGCTGCTCTGCCTCCCGAGCCGCGATCTTAACCGTCAGTCCGAGATCTAAAAATACCAGTGATCCCTTATTTTTCACGTTTAATGGGGACTGGCGCCCCCCCCCACGAAAATCAAAATCCACTAACAGGAGCCCAAATAATGTGTTTAAAATATGTTTTAAAACAGCAAAAAAGTAGCGAGGCACTGCAGCGAAACAAGACAAAGGCACTTCATTACCCATAAGGCCACACCATTACCCATAAGACCACCTTCTTAAAGGGGCCAGGCTGGCTCACAACATTGCCTGCGGTTACATGTTGTTTTTTAATTCGGAATTAATAATTCCGAATTGAATAATTCCGAATTAAACTATTTTCCTTCTAGTTTACATGGAATTAGTAATTCCGAATTGAGGTTTACATGGAAAACATGTTTGTTCGGCTTTATCCAATTTCGCTTTAGGTCTGGGGGTTGGGAAGGGTTCTGATTGGATGGGGGGGGGGCAGACGTCTTTAAGTCTACCAGAAGAAAACAAACTTAGCTAACTCGGTTAGCAACAACATTCCACTTATTTTTGACCTCTATCTGTGAAACCTCCTTCATTTAACCTGGCCGCTACAACTATGAAAAGCTCACAATTTTTATGTTTCCTGCCATCTGTTCTTTTAATTATTTCCAGTTCCTCCAAGCTATTTATTAAATAAATCGTCTCTGCTCTTGACCACCGTTTACTGCGTGCTGCCATCTTGAAACTTTGTTTTGAAAACAAGCCCAGCGCGGAATATAAGTGTCATCGCGACAGACGGGCAAGGGAGCTAGCATGCGCAGAAAGACGGGAATTAATTTAAACAGGAATGAGTGTTTACATGACCACGGAATTATTTAATTCGGAATTAAAATGGGAATAAACCAGCCACTTACTTCGGAATTAAATTTAATTCGGAATTGAAATTTTCATATGGAATTAGGTGTTTACATGGGAACTTTTATTCGGATTTAACTTTAACTTTAATTCTGAATTAAAGAGGAATTAAACTTCCCATGTAAATGCACTGATTTCTTCACTGTGAGAGAACGTGCACAACATCCTGTGATGTTTCCCTAATTTTTTCTTGATTTTTTTAAAATATTATACATTTCTGAAAAAAAATCCGCGAATAACTAAAACCGCAGAACTTAAAGGGCAAACTGGCGAGAGATCACTGTACACATCTGGCGTTTTCATCGCAACCCAACTGGACCGCGAGAAACTCTTGATCCAGATCAGGAAACATCGTCTCCTGGATGAAGCTAGCACCAGCAGAGGTTGTGTTTATGTTGTGACCGCCCCCCCCCCCCCCTCCCCCCCCCCCCCCCCCCCACGCTCACAGAAGCCTCCTTTATAACCTCATTTCTCTCTTGAAAGAACAATGAGGCCCAAACTGAGGAAAAAAAAAAAAAAAAAGCACAGTTGCCGTGTTGCTAATCTGCGAGCAACAAACAGAGCCTGTTCAACTTAAAGCTTTCACTCGGGCCTCACCCCCCCCACCCGACCTGCCGCGAAGAATGCAAACAAAAGAGGACGGGCAGATAGGAAGGGCACCAACTCAGGGAGGGGGGGCTGCTTTCTGTCGACTGTTTACATCACCAAAGAGGAATCCCTGGAATACGACCGACCTGAACTCTCCCATCCCGTCAGAGTCCCTGTTGGGAGACGAGTCGCTTGTGAAAGTCCGATTAAAAACCCCTTTCTGACAGTCGGTCCGATCGATACGAGAGCTCGAAACGACCCGCCGATCTTCCTGGTGGTGCTGGCGTGGTGAAACTCAATAAAATAAACTTGGAGCTGCAGGAAATGTGTGTGTGTGTGTGTGTGTGTGTGTGCGCACAAGAGCAGTTGGGAAACTTCATCAAGTCAAAACAAGTCCAACTGCTCTTTGTGCAGAGTCAGAAAAAAAGAAAAAAGCTTTCGTATGGAGCAGTTGCACAATCACAGTGAGCAAAGTCTGGCCGGTGTTGGCAGAAGCTGGCAGGTTTGTTTACGTCGCAGGATGCTTCGGCAAACGAACCGCAGACTTTCTGAAGATCTACACAACACAATCTGTCCAACCAAGACGTAAACAGTCTGCTCCGGTTCGGTTCTTATCGAAGGACGGGACCGTTCTGGAGGCGGACGCCTTCCGGTGACCTCACATCGAATTTCAGCAGCTGCTCTCGGATTCGCTCGGCCCGAACCAGCCGTCCGGCGGCGTACCGGCAGGCGCGGGAGAAACCGCCTCGCTCTGCACGTCGCTGGACCGGCCGATCAGAGAAACTGGGCGCCGGTGACTGGCACCGACCAACGACAGCCAGCACGGCGGAGGAGCCGTCAACCCGTTGACCCAAGGCGACGCGAGCGACTCCTGTTTTGAGTCAGCGAATGGAAACACCAGTTATATCTGTAGCAACAAGGTGGTGTTAAAGGCTGCGGTTTCCAGGGGCTGACACGACTGTTGACAGATGCAACACGTTAACCACCGAGCAGTTACGGAGTCATCGGGTCAAAGGCCGCGAGGACGAAGGCGGTGAAGGAACCGTAGCGGTAAATGGGTTTGCTTTGGAGAAAAGGGAGAAACTCCTCAAAGAAAGTCAGGGATAAAGAACTAAACAATACAATAACAACAATAATAGTTCACAGTGACGGCTAGAACTGAGCGATTTTATCGATTCTGCGATATATATCGATATTTTATTTCCCCAGAGAGTATCGATTTTTCAGCCGCGGGTATCGATATTCTAAGCTTCTTTTAAAACCCCCGTGTCCCACCTTTAAAAGCTTACAAGAAACAATTTGCATTGTTTAATATAATATAATGTGTAATTGATGCTTTCAGTTCAGTTAATTCAAACAAAGTCATTGGAACACTCACAAGATGTCACCAAAATCACTTTGTCCCTTTAGAATCTTTCAGAAAATGATGTAAAATGTATAGTAAGATGAATATCGATACGAATATATCGTATCGTGAGCCGAATATCGTGTATCGTGTCGTATCGCTACAGGTTCAGTGACAGCGGACATAGAAGAGAAGATCAGACATGAACTGAAAGAGGCTGTACACCACCCTGCGACAACAACAGACCCAACCGGCGCCGAGCCAACACCCGGGTCAACCTAGTACTTTCTTTTAGGGGGGGGGACACACTCAAGTACGTAATCGGAGGCGATTCTCGTTGCCCCGTTGCTCCTGGTAACGGACACCAACGCTAACGGCCGATGTCAAACAAACACGTTCCTGGTAACAGACGCAGATAGTTGAGACCCTTTAAAACGGCGCTCGATGCTCACGGATGGAAACCCGCCCACTGTGACCTTCAGAGAAGCGGCCAGCGCTTATGAACCTACGTTTAACCGGGTTGGTCCCTGGGGTCGGCAACAAACCACGAACAACAAGAAGCGCCACTGATCGAAGCAGGAAAAATATAAAAACTCATCAATAGCCTGGACACCAAACCATGACATGGTTCTGGTACCCCGTCCCGTTCAGGATCACTTCCAACAGCACAGAAGACCCTGAACCAATCGGGTCACTGCAGAGCTACTAAAACCACCCTGGACCAGCAGAACCGACAACAGCCCCTCCTCCCGTTTAGGCGTCAGGGTGGAAAACCTCCTGACGGAACCTCAGCTCGACCGTCGCGGGTCAAATCTGTCGGGACGCAACATTGATCCAACGATCGGTATCGCGCCACTCGCGCAAAACTGCCCCCCAATTCACTTCACGTTTTTCCTCCTGGGCTTAAATTAGACATTCAAATGACAAACGCTCTCTTCCTTTGATAAAAATAAACTACAAAAGGCCACCTGATAACACGTACTGACGTCTGAGCTACAGTTTCCATTTAGTGTCGATTCTTCTGGATCACTCATCATTAAACTGATGCATCGATGCACATCAATTAATCACTAACCCCCTTAATATTTACATTATGTACCAACTGGGGTTGTTCATCATTAAATCAACTAGGGATCCACGATAACTGTTTTTTTAAACCGATACCGATAACCGATAACACACACATATATACCTAAGATCATTACATCAATACTATGAACAAAATCAAAAATAGTTTGGACTCTTTAAATGAACAGATATTTATTTTTCCAATGAAAAACTATTGTCAAGCCTCTCAAACATTTTCATAAAGCTATCAAACAAACCTATTTGATATCTCACATTAACTTAAATAAGGTTCATTACTGACTGATATAAAAAATAAAGGCTCCTTGAACTGATGGAAATACATGCATCAGAATTACTAACTGAAAAAGATTAACATTTAAAGGATTTAGACCTGTGGCTCCATTTAAATTAATACCTTTAATTAATTTAAATGAGGTTCAGTGATTTTTTTGTTTTTTTTTATGTCATGGAAGCTTTAGATGAGAGGAATGAGGGAGAGGAGAGCACGTTAGCATTAGCTCGCGTTAGCGCGATTTCAAAACTCCATTGAAGTGATTGTTATGTTGTAGGTGGCTGATCAGGTTTTACGTATTAAAGCTTGTGCTTCCCTCCTCGTAGAATTCACTCGGAGGATTCGTCACAAATAACCACCAAACTATCTTCTTCTGAAACTTTAACCAAGTTCCACGCCGCCGTGTTTGTTGTGATCAGCGCTGTGCTGCAGGCTGCATTCAAGGTGTAACGTAAATTCCGACGTTCCCTTGTTAGCTAGTCGTTCTTTCAGCCTTTTCTATTTTTTTCTTTTTTATGTGTAACATGTGGGAAAATACTGCAAATATTGAATTAAGTCAGCAACTACTAAAATTATGACCGAGTTAATGAGTTGTTTTCTGGCATGAGGGGGTATTCTTGATTTTCCTGATTGAGTAATCATTTTTCTGATTATGCCGAAGTTACTTGAACATAACATTCACTGCCGGTCATTCAAGGCTCAGAGGGAGCGAGACACTACTGTGCTGACAAAAATATAAATGTTATCGGGGATATTCGTTGTGATATCGGACTTGACGTCATAATTTCCTGTTATCGGCCCGATAGTTATCGTTCATCCCTAGTATTTATCATTGCCAGATATCTTCTTTGTGATCTGTTGAGGCGGCACCTCATTGAACCTTGAAGGATCCGTCACATGAAACAGCAGGAGCTTGACAGGTCAGAGAGAAAGACGGGAAATCAGCAAACTCTGGAGTTAGCCTTCTAGAAATGGGAGAAACTCCCCCAAAACAAACTCATTATAAATTGTAACTGAAAAAAATGACGGCGCTGGTATCCGATTAGACCCAGGTATCGTCGTCAATATCGAGAGAAAAAAAAGAAGTGGCAAAATGTTGAACCCTACTTGAACTATGATGTTTATTTTGATCGCTCGTGGCCTCCAGCCAATGAAAACATTTACTGGAATAGAGCTGCCAAGGTTTACAATCCAGTAATAAAGTTGACGAGCACTGAATCCTCAGTGACAAAAAAAAAAAAAAAAAAAAAAAAAAAAGACAAAGAGGAGCACATTTCACAACCATGGCTACAAAAACCTGTCACATCTTTAAAATAATCTAGGTTTAGAAACCATTAAAGCCTTAACTCGTCCTTAGTGGTTGAAAGGCATTTGTTGTTGGGGTCGGTTGAATAGAGGTCACGGCGTGCGCAGGTGGTGTGAGCCAGCAGGGCGGGGACGCGCCGGTTTGTTTACGTTCAGGGGGGTCGAGGAGAAGTCCATTCACAAATACTCTCAGACTGTTTACAATATCACGAGGACGCGTTTCGGACTCAAGGGCGCGCGCGTGACACGTGGAAACCCGATTCTGATTAATATCAACGACAGCCACCGCACAGATGCGGGTATTTATTTATTTATTTTTAGAAGAGGGGGGGGGGCTAACTGGAGCTAATGTAGCCGCAGAGGAATGCGGCTGGGACGTGGGGTGACATCAGGCGGGTAAATAACGCAGTTTCTAGCCGGAATGTCAACAAAGAAAGAGGGAGGAAAAAAATAAAAACAGATCCGAGAACAGGATGCGGAGTTGTTGCTAACATGCTAAACACGTGGCTGTTAACTTTAGCCGCCGCGGCTAACGGCGGTCCACATGTTCAACTTACATCCTCGGGAGCTGCAGAGGAGGGGCGCCCCGCCGGAGGAACACTCCGTCCACGAACACCCCGTTTTTACCGAGGCACCTCAGGTAGAAGTCCCCGCCGCCGCCGTCGTCGCTGGTGGTGAATATCTCCAGGTGCTTCCGCGAGATGAAGCTGGAGTGGCCCATGCTCACGTCCACGGAGCCCTGGGAGGAGTTCCGGCCGATGGTCGCCGTGCGCTTTTTCATCATGTACTCGAACTCGCGGCCCTCGAGTCGGGCCACCGGCCCGGAGGTTCCGCTCACCGCGGCCATGCTCGGGGCTGGAGCCGTGGAGAACACCGGGGCGACTGGAGCAGACAGCGCGGAGGCCCGTCGGGAGGCGGTACGAATGAGCGCAGCGAGTCTACGAGAGGGGCATCGAATTATTTAAAAAAAAAAAAAAAAAAAAAAAAAACACAAACGTGGAGGGGGGGGGGAACCTTACGAGGCCCGGGACAGCGGCTCCGACCCACCGCCGAGAGAAAGGGTAGCGGAGAGCTTCAACCAGGCAGCGCCGGGGGGCGGGCGAGTGCGTGACCGACGGGCCGGCTCCGCCAATAGGAGTGGAGCGCTGCCGCAGCGGCCAATCAGCGGCGAGAGTCGAGCCGAGGACACATTCAAGGTCGGTTGCAAAGCAGCGGTACGCGCATATGCTCTCCGGGGAGCGGCAAGACGCGGCTGCGCAGCCTGCGGGAACGGGAGCGGGTCGCACGTGCAAGTCGGTCGCCATAATCACCGCGGTTACAGATAATCTTCAGGGACCGGTCGGGACCCTTAACCGGCAATCAGCCGCGTGAACGGCGGGGTTTTATCCAGCTATGTTCTCGTCGGTTTCCTCCTGCTTCCACTATGGAATCCATTCCTGGTTTTCATCATGCTTCCTTTGCAGCATCTTTTTTTTTTTTTTTTTACTTTGTAATTATAATGTTTGATATCTTTCTCCCTCATGATCTTTAGAAACACATCCTCGACTCTCCTGGCTCCTCGCGTCCTCCTGCGTCCACAGCTGGACGGGTTTCATCCCGCGCTGCGCCCCTTCACCCCCCCGTGTCATCAGTGGGCCACTTGTTTGTAAACACTGAGGGACCGTCCCCGCAGTCGTGGTGCGAGCGCGCGTGCATATGTGCACGTGCAACCGGTGACTTCCTCTTCACCGCCTGACAGGTTGTGAAGAATCTAACTATTGTTGCCTCCGAGTTCCTGTTTATCACAAAATGACACAAAATAGAAAATCATTCACCGGTTCAAAAATGTGCAAAACCGTCATGCGGCTTAATTCCGAGAAAGAGGATGTTTGTTTGTGCAGCACATCTCACGCACACAAGCAGGAGGCTTCAGAAAAGGCAACAAAATCGAGACAACAGAAGTAGTGCTGGGCGCTATGACCAAAAATTTATGTCACGGTATTTTTTTTTGAAGGCTCAACTGGGTGTTAACCACATTTTCTAATCATTTATAGAGGAACTGCTGCAGTAAATTGTCTTAAAATGACCTATTTTACTGTCAGAGGAGTGAATGTTGTAGAAAACATTCATATCTACACTAGTATTAATACAGGTTTGCATGGCCTCACAAAAGGATACTATTTACTAGGGATGTAACGATTCACTCAACTCACGTTATGGTACGATTCACGATTTTTTGCTCACGCTACGATTCACTCACCGTTTTTTTTTTTTTTTTTGTATGTTTGTTTTTAGTCAAAAGGAGCTGCATATCACAAGAAAATTAATTAACTGATGTCATTCAACATCTGAAATAACAAAAAGTCAACAAAGCAAATTTTCTTCAAAAACTAATTTTCCGAGTGGTCCGCCTCTTTGGCAATTTTCGCCCCGGGCCGTGGCGAAGTGTGCTCTTTGTGGTGCCGGGTGACGTGCTGCAACATGTTGCTTGTGTTACCTGTACATGTTAGCAGTTTCTTGCAATATGTGTTCGCTGTTTTGGTCTTGTCTGTCTCTTTCTCACCGTTCTTTTTTTTTTTTTTTGTGTGTACATCGGGAATTCAAAACGCCGCCATACCGCTGACTTGAAACTACTCGGAGCATCCTTTATCTCTATGTCACTGCTTACCGTCGTCGCCATGTCTTCCCTCGCTCTGTACCTGAATGCCAGTAGGCTACGTAAGTGACGTGAGTTCTAACGTTGAAATTGAATCAACTGACAACATATCCTAAAATGAATTAATAAATAGACAAGAAGATACATACTTGTGACACATTCGCGATTCATTTTTCATGCCAACCGATGCAAATTCTCACACATTTGTATCGGTTTTTATTCGACTCACGATGCATCGTTACACTCCTAATATTTACAAAGAGGTGGAATGCAAACAACTTGAAAAAACATATTTTGTAAAAAAAATCAACATTAACTACACAATGTAAACAACGTTCTCGTGATATTTCAACAAATAGATAGTAAACAAAGTATGCAACTTGCAATATTCAAGTTTTGAAATAAAAAGGATTATCCTGTAGCAGCATATAAAGCGGCAGATTGCTGATGTAGCCTCCCGCGGCTGCAACTTTAGCTCAGCAACATTTGCAGATTATTGTAGTTTGTTGGACGTCGTCTTTTTTAAATCCACGGCTCCTCGTTCAGGAAGAAGTTCCTCAGTCTCATGTTGCCGTTCTGGAGCTTCCACTTCAGGACTTTCTCTGTTAGCATCCATCACTGTTTAACCAGAAACTAGTAGCGTGTTGTGCCTCCAGTGCAACTGCAAAACAGTCCCCTGTCAAACAATGTTCTGCGGCACTTACGTTCCGCCGCGCGGCGTTCCCAACGTTGTGTACGCTACAGTACAAACTCACCGGTATTACGGTATATGAAAAATTCATATAAGAAAAAAAAACGGGGTATTCGGTATGAACCGGCATACCGCTCAGCTCTAAACAGAAGAAGTTAAATAGTTAAAACAGCATAAAACTACGGAAGACATCAGGAAAGGAATAATAAAATAAGCAATTGCAGAAAAGTTAAGAAAAAAAGAAAAGGGGTGACAGATGTGTTGTTACAATTATCTAAAATATACAAATATATGTGTGTGTGCTGTAAATAGAAGCATGCAATAAATAAAAAGAAATTACTAGAGATTTATTCTGCTTCGCTGGTATGAATCGTCCTGAATTGCGGGTTAGGGTTTGGGTTAGGGTTAGGGGTCAGGGTTAGGGTTAGGGTGTGCCGGTTCAGGGGCCCGCGGTCTGCAGACCCCCGTCTGAAAGGGCCCTGAAATGATTTGCTGTGGGGCTCCTGGGTCCTTCAGGCAGGGTGGAGGAGCCGCGGAGCTCCTGGCTGGACATCTGAGGTCAGAGGTCACGGAAAAGCAAATGGTTCCTCGATAAATGACTGAATGGAGCTTTGGATTTTTTTTAAAATTTAATTTATTTATTTTCATTTAGCTCACTGCATCTACAACCAAAAATCAGACAGATTTCAGACAATATGAAAAATAAAAAAGATAAAGAAATTCTCACTTTTTTAAACTTTTATTTCTTTGCAAACTGTATGAACCCTAAATAGTGAATAGTTTATTTTTTTTATGTACACTTCATTTAATTTTTATTTTATTTACAAAGATCCATTTTTTTTAATTTTCATTTTATTTCTGAATCTCCTGGGATGTGCAGATGTTCCTTTTAGGTCCAGAGGAATGATGGGTAGGAAAAAAAAATACAAATAAACCTTTTATTGTAAACTGGGGTGAGACAATAAACTGAATTGAACTAACTTAAACTGAACAAATGTTCATCTGATATAAAATCAACCATCATGTTTCTTTGCACCACCACTAGAGGGAGACATCCGCCTTTCCAGAAGCTTCACGATGACATCATGTAGCCATCAGCCATTTCAGGCTTCAAGGCTGAACCGAAGCGCTTGCATCAGCATCATCACTCGGTCACCCGCCAAACGACACGATTTATCAGTCTGCAGCCTGAATATTCAGTCGTTTGTCTGCCGGTTAGTGACGGAGATTATCAGCGCGAGCAGCCTAAGAGGCCTGATTGTTGTGATCTGATTGTTCTGATAAAACCTGAGTGAAGTCATGATGATTAAATGCAGCCTTGTAGATGGAACCGTTAAAAGCCTTGAATACAGTCCGCAGACAAGCCCGTTTATTAATCTTGCATTATCGTGCCTTATGCTGTCTTTACATTCGAGCTCCCATCACGCGCCGATGTGCGCCGTTGTGATTAAGATTGTCGTGACGTATCGCATCAAGGAGAAGAGAGAGGCCCATTACGCCTCTTCTCCATTTCCTCTCTCAGGGGCAGGAACCAAGTGGATGCATTAGCAACACTCCCCTCTTCCCGAGGGTGGGGTGGGGGGGGCGCTAATGGTGCCTTGAGTGCTGATTAGGGCCGGGAAGATCTGGGCGTGGAGGAGGAGTATCGGTTTCAGTCACTCTGCCGACCGCTGAGCACAAACTGGAGTGTGGATCTGGCGTTATGGACGCCGGGCGGATGCTGGAAACCAACAGCGCCGGTTTGGCCGGCTCAGGTTGGAGTGTGGTTTCTGCCGTCTTCACTGTGTGTCTTCAGCGTGTCAAATAGTGACGGAATAAAGGAAAACGGCTCCGAAGCTGTCTTTTAAATGCATATAAAGTTTATTTGCAAAAAAAGAAGCTTAATACAGACTACTTCTGAATCGAATTGGTGAAAAGAAGAACCAGGATGTACATCAAGAGACAGTTTTTATAGTCACATAGATCTAATTTCAGACAAACTTGGAATCAATCATGATTTCTTTTGCAATTATTTGACATGTTTTCCCTTTGGACAATAACCATCTGGTTTCTTCTGATAAAGACCGAACACAACACAGGATATTACTCGCATTTTCTCTTAATTTCAGATCTTCCAAATTCGTAAGTGTAGGAACGTGTCCTTGAGACCGTTCTTATATATTAGGCAAAAACAAACTCAATGAACCCAACAAAGGCCTAAACTAGAGGTCTTCACGGGTCCACTTTCATGGACCCGAACCCGAATGGACCCGTGAAAATTCGACCCGACCCAAGCTATTATTATAAGTCCGGGAGTCCGAACCCGAAATATTTGGAACCGGAACTGACCCAACTTGAGTCTTTAGTTTCTGACCACGAGCCGAACCGAGTTACCTGAATAGAACCGAGCCAATCCAGCCCATAGTTGCTCATGTTAAAGTTGTCTTGCGTTGAATAAAACTTGATTTTCTTACCTAAAGTTGTCTTCTTCTACCGGTTCAGTTGCTACATAGGCTACGTGATGTAAACAACAATAAATCCACGTCGTTATTTTCTTTGTGGATACAGATGCTATTGGTAGCAACTGCTAACGCTAATAGCCTACACTGGTCAGGACGTGTCGTAAATATGTTCTCTCATCAGCGTCTTCATGTTGGCGATCCGTTGTGCTTTACAGCTGCTGCGAAACCGCTAATAACACGCTAATAACACGCTACGGCAACACGATTGTTTCATGACAAACACGCCACGTTAATGAATAATTAATTAAACTGCCCCGAGGCTTCCACCACGAATATCTTTAACTCTCGCGGACCCAGCCTGTCAGAGAGCACCGACCGGACCCAAGACTAACTGTACCGATTTGGACTCGAACCCGGAGTCACGTCTTTTGAATGGACCTGAGACCCGATTCAGGTCGGGTCGGAACCTCGGTTTTTCGGATTGTTCCGAAGACCTCTAGCCTAAACAGCAGGCCTTTCAACTGTTAACAAGTTGTAGTTAAACTTTATGTAAAAAGGTACATATCAGATATATATCATGTTTTTTAGACACTACAGGAGCAAAGAGGAGTCATTTCAAAGACATGTCTGGTTCCACCTTCACCTGACGCAGGTGAACGTGTTTGAAAACAGGCAGAAATTTGAACGTCAACTCACAAACTTCAGATGGATAAAACGCATCACATCCTGGTAGAGTTCTTAACAGTGTCCTTCGTATAAAAGTGCAAAGAAACACATCCTTCACTCCACCAAAGTCCGGAATCGGCGCTCTGCAGTCCAAGCTGTTTTTCAGATCATGTCGATGGTGTTGGACCTGTTCCTGGTTCTTCCTGGACTGAAAGCCATCACACATCCTTCACCTCGTGAGAATCACAGGATCTTTGACCCGGTATCTGCTGCTCGTCCTCCTCGTTTTGTCCCTCCTCGTCCTCACGCGCCATCCGGACATACATCCAGATCCGTCCCGGCCGCCGGCGCCGGTCACAGTATGTCTTGTTTCAGCAGGTTGAGCTCCTCCTCGGACACCCTGAGGTTCCCCAGGTACCAGAATATCCAGAAAACCAGGCTGAGGAAGATGAGGACGGGCCCGGACAGGACAAAAAAATCCCAGAAGCTCAAGGGCGCGAAGATCCCGATCAGGAAGAGGAGGAGGCCCACGACGTCCAGAATCACAGCGAGGGACAGGAAGACGGCGGTGCACTTCCCCTGCTCCATTGGCCCGGCGAGCTGGACAGGTGGACAGGTGGACGGCGGTGTGACGAGAGCGAGGGCAAGTCTCCACTGATGTTTCCCTTTGTCGTGGCTTTTTCAGCAACAACACGCCTTGCATTTCTTTCATAGTGCCAGACGGAGTGGTGAGACCGGTATCCAACCACAGCTGAGCTTCCCGTCCACACGGCTGGAAGTCTAACCTCATTCCTGGGCAGGGCCGACCCGTTTCACAGCCTTTCAAGTCCTCAGTGTGACACAAAAGGCCTTTTGTCTCTAAGCAGCGTGGCAGATGAAAGCGTGCGTGTTCCATTATTAGCTCTTGGGTTTGTGTTTACACAGCGATAAGATCCTCAACTTAATTATATATTTTAAAGCAGTGGCTTCTGACCTTTCTGACATGGACTCCCTGACTGTTCCAGGTGTCCATACTAGTTCTGCTGGACCTCAGGTTAGAGCACGTTATTGGGATTAAAGGGACAGCACAGGTTTAAATCTGTCTTAAATCATTATTGACCTTTCGGTAAGCACCGAATGCTGCGTATCATCAGCATAGTTATGAACATTTATGTCGTGGCTCTGGATAATATTTCCCAGGGGCAGCATGTATAGAGGGAAGAGGATCGGTCCCAGCACTGAACCCTGTGGGACGCCAGCAGACCCTCGTCGTTATTAACATGAACGAAGTGGAACCTTTCAGATAATTGACCTTTCAGTAAGTGCCCCCTTCCTAGTTACTGTTGCTAGGTCGGACAAACTAGGTTGGACAAACTTGCTGCTCCTGCGTTAAGGACTGTGTTAATTCGCTATTTTTCCGATGTGTATAATCAGTGTTAATATTATACTATAATAACTCCATGGTGAAATATTGCTGCTGGGGACCTGCAACAGTGACTCGAGGTGTCCAGAACGTTTGGAGGGACATTTTTATGCCCTTTCCCAAACCAAAACAAACGCTGGAAAACTGCAGTCTGGAGGTTAAGGTGTGTCCGTCCACAACTGAACGTGGGGAAAAATACAAAACACACCTACATTTACTCCAAGGTAAGTTTACTTTGTTTATTAGATGATTGATTTAACCACCGTTTAGTTAAAGTAATAATATGATTTAGCGACAGGGAGGGTGATGAGTTCTCTGTTAGCATTAGCTCTGGTCTGTAGTGTCAATGACTTCTCCACTGTAGACCAGAGCTCGCTAGCCAGCTATTAGCCTACCTTGTTGTCTACAAATATATATGGCCCTGGATATTTATTTTGTTAGGTATAAGGTGAGGCTAGTGATGTTAACGTCACTTTATTAATTATATTAATACAATGCTGCGACTGTCTCATGTTAACATAGCTCTGTTGTGGGACAGAAATATGGACCAGAGCTAATGCTAACGGAGAACTCATCACCCTCCTGGAATCAGCAGAGATCATTCCAGGTCCTGCTCGAGGTTTCTTTCTCTTAAAGTGGAGTTTTTTTTTTACTTGCCATTTTTCTTTGATTAGGATTTATTATTATAATTTTAGTTAATGATATTTGCTCGGGGGTCATGGTCTGGGTGTCTGTAAAGCACCTAGAGCCAACTTGGATTGTAATAGATGCTGTAAAAATGAAATTGAATTATTCAAGGACGTGCGGTGGACTCTTGAACAGACGTGTACATCAGTTCCAGTGATGTCTTCAAACCAGCAGCTGTCACTGGTGGGTTCACCTTCACCCACAGACTGTATAAGAAGAACTGGAGAAGCCCTTCGGTGACCTCGCCCAGGTTGACGCCTACATTTTCTAGCCTTCTGGGTGCCGTTACAGCTGACTCCACCCAGGCCTGGTTAATCCAAATATGGGAAAATGTCCACTCCTGTGAGGTCCTGGTCATGTTTCACGTCTCGCCAGGGAGCGTTTATCAGGAGAAATATGTAAATATGATATACCAACAGCTCTATTTGTTTTAATTATAGTCATTAACTTCTAGAAGTAAATAGCAAAATGGATTTTTTATTTCCTTTTATTGGGACTCACGGTGGATTCAGCGTGCCAATGAACTTGTATGTGGAGGCGGGACTAAGACAAAGCATGCGTCTTATTTGCGTAGTGAGCAGGAAGAAATTTAACGCTGGTCAACTCTGAAGGGGGAATCCTGCTTTTGTCTTTTTTCCTCCTTCAATTCAATTCAAACCTGGTTTCCCTGTTTTCCCATCAGTCAGGATCAATCTACCTGTCAGGACCTCACCGAACGACAGAGCTGGCGTTTGCGTACACTGTAAAAAAAATTGTAATATAACAGAATTTTACTGTCTAATTTACAGATTTTCCTCTGTATTTTTAAAATACCATTTAATTTACAAAAATAGACTGTGATTTTACATGTCAAATGTAAAATAACATTAAATCACTGTAACTATGAAAACACACAATATTTCTGTTCTTTTACTAAAAAACCCATTAAAAATACATATATTTTTTGTTAAAATACGTTCACAAATATATCGTAATTTCACAAATATTTGTCTGTTATTTAAGGGAATAAACAGTAAAGCTGCTAGTGATCTGGCAGGTACTTTTGGGTTGTTTCCCAGCATCCTTTGCAGCCCTGGTTGTTTAGGTGCTTATTTGTGTTTATTTGTTAGCTATTTGATTTAATGCTACCATGTAAAGTCTGCTGCTGGTTTGACCCCCTGTTGATTCAGACCCCTTACATTTAACATGTTAATTTGTGTCACCCTGAGTTAAGTCTGTCTGTGTTTAAATGAGTACCCTGTGAGTTTGTTTAATAAAGTGTGTAAAACAAAACTTGTGCTATGCAAAAACAGGAAGTTGAAAAAATACTTGTTTAGCTAGCGCCATGACTCTGTCAGGTGTTGCAGACCAGGCTCCACTACAATGCAAAGGCTACAGTCCTTAAAATTGTAGCAATTTTAAACCCAATATGTAGTTATTCAAGTTTTTTGACATGTTTTGAAAGAAGAAACACAAAATTTTTTGTGTCATATACTGTTATATTAAAACAGTATATGACACAAATTATTACACCACTTCTTTACATAAAATAATGTAATTGAAACCAATTAATGACAGCACATTTCTGTAAACTTAAGCATTATTATTCGTAATACAGCATTTACTTACCATATCTTTAGGTAATTTAATTGTTTTGAAATGTGAAAATGTTTCTAATTAAATGTTAAAAACAACCTAAAAATAAGGCAAAATCTTGTTAAAATTACAACTACAAACTTTATTTTAATTATGGAAAAAAAAAATGTATTTTTATGAGAAAGTATTTTTCTGGTGCCCCAGCTGCTGGAAAATTAACGGGTTTTTTTACGATTTTTTTTTTTTTTTTTTTTTTTACAGTGTAGGGTGCCAGTCACACGGTGGTGGGTCAAACTCCGAAGGCGGACACTGACTTCAGTGTGTGTAAATATGAAGAGTTTTAGTATTATTAGCAGATATATTTCCCCCTGCAGGTATAGCAGCAGACACACTGACGACATCCTGGTGGAGTTGAGGATTCTTACGTCTGTTTAGACAACACCGCTGAGTCAAACCAGTCTGACCAGTGCCTCTCTCGCTTCGACAGCAAACCAAACATCAAACGTGACTTGCATTTTCTCTGCCTGGTATCGGCTGCTTGTGGGAAGAAGCCCATCGTGTGCTGTTACCTGGTCATTTTGGGATTCAGATTCGACGTGACGGCGGCCATTACGGCTCAGAAAGGTGCCAAGGCTGTAATAAAAATGCAAAAGACACCTGCTGTTCAGTCGGTTTAATGACACAGAAACAAGCTCATTCACGAGAAAGCAGGAAACCAAGTCAAGCACATGAAATGTCGACGAGCCGCGGTACAGACGAGGCTTTAACATCTCCAGTTGGGACTGAGCTTAGAAAGTAGCATTAAAGTACATGACATCAAACCAGGAAGAAGAATCAATCAGGAGAGCCATCGAAGCAACTGCTCAATAAAATAAATAGAAGTCCATCCGTCTGTTTTACAGTCATCTCCAGAGGAACTTTCTAGAAAGAAGCACATAAAAGCTCCTGAGCTCCATCTTCTTCAGTGTCGTGCCGACAGACAAGGCCGGCGGTTGCAGCCGTTTATTTGAAATGATCAACCAAGAGTTTTCCTTCTTTTCTGTCCGTGCAGCTTTCTCCGGGAAATGTGCGAGGATGCAGAAATGTCACACCATATTATAAATACATTTATATAAACGAACCTGCAGCGCAGCTAACATTTTACTAGTATAAATATGAAGGTCTATCTGAGGCAGTGGTTACTGGGTATAAACAGACTCTATAAAACAACGGGACCCCTGGAGCCTCTAAGGGCCCCTCAAACCTCCAGATCAGCCTCATTATATAGAAATGAGGACGAAATGAAACCCACGTGTCTGTGGTTCAGTTTATAAAAACAGCTGCTCTGAGTTTTAACTCACAAATCTGCAAGATTCTGGCGTCAGAAATTTTTTAATTGTTGTTTTTTTTTTTTTTTTTTTACAAATTTACAGGGTTTTTTTTTTCAAGTCAGAAATTCATTGGTTTTTGTTTTCTTGAAGATTTGATGGTGCAGAAGGTAAGAATTTTTTTAAAGTTTTAATTCTGTATTTTTTTTAAAAACAATTTTCTGAGTTTATAAAGTAAAAGATAGTGAGCTTTCACTTGGAAATAAAGTCAGAAATTCTGGCTTTTTTTTTGTAAATTTGTCAGTTTATCAAGTCAGATTATCTGAGCTTTTACTCACAAGTTTTTATATTAAAATCAGACAATCTGATTTTTTTCATGCAAATTTAGCAGCATAGAAGGATATTTTGAGTTTTCACTGAAAAATAAAAAAGTTTCTAAAGCTTGAAATTCATTGAATTTCATACAGTTTTGTGAATCGTGTAGATGGAAATTCAGAAGTTGGTTCATTTATTTTATTGTTTGTTTCAATTTAGTGAAATTAAAGTGTCAGAAATTTTAAACGTTCTCTCTAAAAGTTTATCAAGTTAGATATTCTTCTTTTCTCTTGCAAATTTGGAAGTTTATAAACTCAGAATCTTTTTTCTTTTCTTGCAAATATGTAAATCTTTTAAGGTCAGAAATTTTTCAGGTTTCAGTGTCAAATATGCAGATTAATAAAGTTAGAAATTTTGAGCTTTTCCTGCAAATCTGTCATTTTAAAAGGTCAGATATTTTGAGTTTTCACTGAAAAATAAAAGTTTCTAAAGTTTGAAATTCATTGAATTTCATACAGTTTTGTGAATCATGTAGATGGAAATTCAGAAGTTGGTTCATTTATTTTATTGTTTGTTTCAATTTAGTGAAATTAAAGTGTCAGAAATTTTAAACGTTCTCTCTAAAAGTTTATCAAGTTAGATATTCTTCTTTTCTCTTGCAAATTTGGAAGTTTATAAACTCAGAATCTTTTTTCTTTTCTTGCAAATATGTAAATCTTTTAAGGTCAGAAATTTTTCAGGTTTCAGTGTCAAATATGCAGATTAATAAAGTTAGAAATTTTGAGCTTTTCCTGAGAAATTTGTCATTTTAAAAGGTCAGATATTTTGAGTTTTCACTGAAAAATAAAAGTTTCTAAAGTTTGAAATTCATTGAATTTCATACAGTTTTGTGAATCATGTAGATGGAAATTCAGAAGTTGGTTCATTTATTTTATTGTTTGTTTCAAGCTAGTGAAATTAAATGTCAGAAATTTTAAATGTCCTCTCTAAAAGTTTATCAGGTTAGATATTCTGAGTTTTTTCTTGCAAATTTGGAAGTTTATAGGTTTCAGAGTCAAATATGCAGATCAATAAAGTTCGAAATTTTGAGTGTTTTCCTGCAAATTTGTAATTTCAAAAGGTCAAATATTTGGAGTTTTCACAGAAAAAATAAGAATTTCCAAAGTTTGAAATTCACTGAATTTCATACAGTTTTGTGCATCATATAAACTCAGAATATTTTTTGGTTTCTTGCAAATATGTAAATCTTTTAAGGTCGGAAATGTTTGAGGTTTCAGTGTCAAATATGCAGATTAATAAACTGAGTGTTTTCCTGCAAATTTGTAATTTTAAAAGGTCAGATATTTCAATTTTTCTCTTGAAAATTTGTGAGTTTAAAGTTTTTTTTTCCTCGAATGCTGTAAGTTTAAAAGGTCAGAATTTCTGAGACTTCACTTGCAAATATGCAAGTAAATTAGTAAATTAGGTAAAATTATTTACCCCGTTACCTGTGCCCCCAGTTCTAGCTCTAGTTCAACC
Source organism: Hirundichthys speculiger (assembly GCA_018398805.1). Lineage (NCBI taxonomy): Eukaryota > Metazoa > Chordata > Actinopteri > Beloniformes > Exocoetidae > Hirundichthys > Hirundichthys speculiger. Next base: position 59,264 of record JAGFBZ010002627.1, on the reverse strand, counting down.
TGAACTTTAAATTTACATTCACAAATCTTCTTCAGGTGCAACAGGTGAATGCATCACCACAGATCTTCTAGAAGGATGTTTCTCCCACATCACACTGGAGTTTTACTAATAAGCCCCCCAACACCAAAAAAAACCCAGGACCCCCAGAAAGGTTAGGAACGCCCCTGTCAGAAAGCATCTGCCTTTCATTAAGGTGTACAGGTGATACAGATCCAGGAGATCAGGTGACTGACTTCTTCTCCACACCTGGAGAGTCCATGGCGCCATCGTATCCGTCGTTGTCGTACGCCGTGGCTTTGCCCCACGTGACCTTCCCGGATTTGCGCGGCGGTGATCCCTCCCGTCCGCGGTCGTCGCCCGTCACGCGCTTCACGCCGTCGCCGCCCTTCAGTTTCTGGCTCAGCCGCTCCGACAGCTTCCTGGCCAGCCGCGCGAAGCTGCCGCCCCCCGCCTTCAGCCCCTCGCGCTCCGACACCGGCACGTTGCCCACGTACCACATGAGCCAGCAGGCCAGGCTGAGGAAGACCACCAGGGAGCCGGTGTAGATCAGGAAGTCCCCGTAGAAGCGGCCGTCCACGCGCACGTCCGCGAAGATCCCCACGAACAGCAGGACCAGGCCGATGACGTCAAAGGCCACGGCGATCAGAAACAGCGGCAGGCAGCCGCCGATGCGTTTGATCAGGTCCATGGCGGCGGCATGACAGCCGCGAGCTGCTGCGGCGGCGGGATGCTTCATGGTTTCTACCTGAGCCGAGGCTGCGCACCTGTGCGGGAACGCCCCGCCCGCCGCGGAGGGAGGACAAACACGCAAACACGCACGGGCCGACTCTTCAACAGGTCATTTGCTTGTCAAATAGGCGGACTGAAGCGGGGCGTCGGCCTCGTTTTACTAAAAGGGACCCGGGACGATCTACGAGGAGCGCGCGCTCACTGACGTCACGCTTATTCATGATGCGATGTAATGTCTTTAAATTACACGTTTATGTCATTTATTTCTAGAACCACACAGTGTAACCGTCACATTGTTTTGAAAAATCGTGGATTTTTTTTTTTTTTGTGAAAAAAAATAGTTTAATTGTAAAACCGAGGCTTCTGACTTGTATATTATATTATATATTATGTGATTATAATCAAAATATTTTACCGGAATCACAAATGTCAGAAAACTGCTACTTTTAAACTTTAACATTGCACTTTTTGGGCTGTAAAACATCAACATTCGCAAAACTACAAATTTATGACGTGAAACTGCGACAGCAAATTTGGATTTTTCTATAATTACCACTTCATGTCCTAAAGTCAAGATGTTTTGCTGTAAAATCACAAACTTCACTTTAATTTTTGTGGTTAAAAAGAAATTTTTGTCCTAAAGTCCTGAATTCCTCAAAATTGTGACTTTTTTAACATACAATTATGGCTTATATTTTGCAAAAATGCAATTTACTTTTAACACTAAGTTTATGTCCTGTAATCACAACATTTGTCCGTAAAATCGCAAATTTTGCAAATTGTTGACTATTGAATGTAATATTGCAACTTTTTATCATAAAATGTAGACTTTTACAAAATCACAACTTTTTGACACAAGATGTGACGTTAAGTCGTAAAACTGTAAATTTTGTAAAATTACAACTTTGTGTCCTAAAAACAGATATTTTGCTATAAAAATCAAGAATTTTGAAATGTCGCAAGTTTTTTATGTAAAAATCTAATTTTCATCATAAAATCTCAAATTCCAGTTTCCAAAAATTTTCAAATTTCACATTACTGCAATTTATACTCCATATTTGCGATATTCTGACATAATATCAATTTTTAAAAATCACAACTTTTCCCTTAATAAAGCAACTTTTTTGTATCCTATTATTTTCTTTTTACTTAAAGTTACAACTTATGTTGTAAAATCAAATTTTTGCTGCAAAACTGCAAATTTCACAATGTCATAACTTTGTTGGAAAGAAGCAAATTTTTGTCATAAAATCCCCAAATTTTTTACATTGAAATCACGATTTTGTGTTATTATATAAAAAAAAAAATCACAAATTTGACAAATTTTTGACTAATGGATAGAAAAAAAGAGGAAAATTTATTTGCAGTTAAAATCGTGACTTTTGTCGGATTTCTACTGTAAAAAAATTACCATTGTAGTTCTAAAATCACAACTCGAACGAAATTTCTACTTTTTGTCGTAAGACTGCTGCTTTTGACTCTGAAACAGCTGCTCTTGGAACAACACCTGTGCAGGGGGAGGAGCTTGAGCGCCACCTGGAGTCAGCCTGCACATGTGCTACACATTTAAAGGGGCCTTATTAGACTTTTCTGTGTTTTCTGACTGAACCACGATGTTGTGATAGTGAATTATCATCTTACACGTGATCGTAGAGTCAAATAAAATGTCTGGAAAGGATCATAAAATGCTCCCCCAGCATCTGCAGTGATCATTCAACCGCAAACAATTTGGAAAATGTCAATAAATTGATAACAATGACTGGAAAAGACACTGAGCTCTTGCTTTGAAATTTCATTCCTTTGCAGCCAGTATGAACCCAAGATACTTCGTGTTCTGACCCAACAACTCCATTTTATTTGTTAGTGTACATCCGCAACGCGTTACAAACAATTTAAGGAAATTCATCGAACCAAACCATAAAATCAGAGCTTGTCGATGAGAGACCAGAATGAATTGGTCTTTTTTACAGTGCAGAGAATCGTATAATCGTTCACGAACCCTGTACTGTCGCACCGCTAGGACACGTTTACGGGAAGAATGAGCGCGCAGTAAGTAATTAGTGAGTCTCCTTGTTATCGGCGTCATCGCTGCCTGAACGTGTTTTTTTAAGTGATTTTGGGAAGGAACTGCAAGGTCACGGAGCGGTCAACAACCGACCGCTGCAGGCCTGAAATGCTTATAAGGACACGAGTTAATTAATAAAATGAAGCCGACAGAAAAAAATAACCATGAAATGTCTGCAAATGAGTAAAAATCAAAGTAAATGCAAGAATCATTGGATTTTTTTCTTTTTAAACATCTGTTTTTCAGTGTCCCGACCTCTTCTAAACTCAGTCGTTTAATAAAGGTTCTCTCCAGCCGTCATTTTAATAATTATCAGCCTGGACCGTCTAATAACAGAAGTAATAACAAAACCTGCTCGTTCATGTCTTTCCTCATTTCGTGGCTTAACAACTGCCACATTTCTAATTTCCTCTGTTGTAAAGTGTTGCCAAACTGCCACCGGGCCGTCGCTGAACGCTCTCCAAACCCGGAACGGATGTTATTTCATAAGAGAGAGGCATCTCCACTTTTTTAAAAACGCATCGATGACTTTCAGTTGGAGCTGCTGGTCAAGTTTTCTTTATTTTTTTCTCTCTTTTTTCTTTCTGAAATGCATTTTTACCTGAAAATAATCATCATGAAAACCTGCATTACAAGCAGCAATCCTCTAAAACAGAAAACAGCTTGACAGATGGATAACAGTATTTGAGATGCATTTCTTTTATGATGCAGACAGAGCCTCTCACTTATACGGCTGTAATTCAGATATAATCACTATTGATTATAGCCGTTTTAAATATGTGAGAGTCTGTGCTGCGAATGAAGGAGTTACCCGAAGACTCCTGCTTTATAACATTTAAATCCTATTTAAATCTCCTGTTTTCCGGTCGCACTAGTCAAATTCGGACGCTTTACATAATTCGAGGTCTCAGGTCTCATCCGGAGTCTCAGCCAGGATCTTAATGGATGCAACCAGACAAAGTAAAGTAAACTGGAAAGTGACAATTATAAACCCTTTTAATTATTCATGAACCAGCGTGCCCACTTCTTCTTTCCATAAGCATCCTGGAGGACCCTTTCCTCGCCATCGGCGCCCTCGAAAATGTCGGTGATTGTGGGCGCGGTTCCATTTCATGCGCCTCACCGTCGTCCTCGTGCTCTCGAGCTCCAATCAACAGCTAAAGCAAACGCCATGCACGGTCAAGAGTTACGCGGACCAAGCTGAGAATTCCATGCTGGGTGGATAAACTTCGATACACAAACGTATCTTCCAAGCACAAGGTTTCCCGCCGTCACAGGTTGAACGCCGGCGGCCTGTGGTAGCTGAGGGGTCTCTTGAGAGTCGAACGCTTCCTGTTCTCCTTGGTGATGGGAATGAGGACCACGCCCACCACGAAGACCATCAGGCCGATGGAGAGCAGGGCGGGGCCCAGGATGTTGGTGACTTTCCTGCAGTGGCCGGCGAAGTACAGGCCGCTGATGATGATGCCGCACGCCAGGAAGCTGCCGCCGGTGGACATGAGGTGGATGGGGAACCAGAAGACCTCGCACCGGCCGCGGGCGGCCTCCACGGCCCAGAGGGACTCGGTGCGGGACAGGCTGAACACGGTGCTGGCGGTGTGGCTGGGGGGGGTCAGCTGGTCCCTGGACTGGGAGAGCGTGCACTCCCCCAGGGGGATGTTCTCCGGGCTGCCCGACATGACCTCCTGGGCTCTGTGGAGGCAAAGAGTCCGTCGGTGAGGGAGTTCGGGTCACAACGTCTACAGAAGTAATGCAATGACAACAACAATGCGTTTATATTATTTTTTGGTAATGAGAGCATGTGAACCGAGGGATGCCATCTCTGCAACGGTATGAAATGTGACTGAACACTGCAGGTTAGGGTTACCCCAAATCATTACCTCTCTACCACCATGCCCGACAGCTGGTACGGGATATTTTGAGTCTCGATATGCCGCGTTTGGTTTTCTCCAAATATGACGCCGTGCGCTTCGATCTCATCGCCCCAGAAGCCCTGCGGTTTGCTCAGTCTTGGATTTGGAGCTCTGAGCTCGTCATACCGGAACAACCAATCACGATCAAATGCTTGAATCGGTCCTGACGCCGCGCTCGATTTCACTGGCGCACTTGATTTCATTGGTCCAAAGTTGAAAATTTCCACTAGGTTTGAAGGAAGCAGCGCAGTCACAGAGATACACCAAACCCACAATTCAGTTTGGATTAAGATTAATTTAGAGAACTGTTCATCTGTTAAAACTAAACTTTATAGCATGTAAGAATGCAGTCTCTTTTATGACCGTGAGTTCCTCAGTTGGTTGCTTTAGGTTTTATGACTAAAACGACTGGAACATCCTGGCTTCTCGACCCCCAAAAGTCTGTGACAGCATAGGTAAACACATTTGAGGGACATCTCATTTCCTAGACAAAGAAAACAACCACTTGTGCCTGGACCTGCGATTCAGAGCTGTTTACCATCTGGACTTGAAGACAAAGAGCAATAAAACTCAGAAGAGCAAAGATCCACCTATAAGAACTGAGACAATCTGACATTCGGTGTGCATTTGTCCATGGCAGCATCTCGGTGGTGTTGTGGACAAGTTACCATCGGCCGATTAAAATATTCTGCATGGCATATTGAATCTTTTTATTGATAGTTGTATATTAAACTCTTTAATTGACCTTAGAATAACTTTTAGCTGCATCTGAAGTCTGTGGAGCCCGACGCCACCGAAGCTTTCAGCGCCTACGTGTGGACGGCCCTGAAACCTCGGAGAGATTATATTTACCGCCCTTAGAACCCCTTCGAGTCCTCCTGGAGGAGCTGGGGTACCAGGGGAGAGGGAGGTCTGGGCCGTCCTCCTTAGACCGCTGCCCCGTGACCCCAACCTGGGTAACTGTTAGATGAGCCGCCCTTTACCTGGTTCGTTCCAGGTACTCCAATCTCGCTTACAGCTCGGTTTCAAGTAGAAAGAGATACTCGCCTCTCAGATGCCTTCTGATGTCTCTCCAAGCTCGCCGACGCTCTCAAAACCCCGCCTTCTCCCCAGCTTCCACCTGTAGACTCCGATTCTATGGAGGGGGGGATAAAGTTATGTCCGTTACCCTCAATATCTCTATGTGTGCCTTAAAGGGTGGGGATTTATTAGATCAGAGCCTTGGCGCCGAAACCAACGGAAACCTTTAAAGTCTTCATCACAGGACTTATCTAGCCTGTCACCCGAAGACAGCTGGTGTCATGATGGGGAGTGGAGGGACAGGGACAGGGACTCCCAAACAAAAGCACTTCTTGACTGAGACTAAAACGGCAGAAAGAAACCAGAAAGAAACCAGAATGTGGGAAGACATAACCGAAGGAGCCAGGAGGAACGGGATAGGAACAGGACGTGGCAAGAAGAAACAGAAACAGGAAGAAACGGCGACTTAAATAAACCACGGGACGAACAAGACGCAGGTGCAAACAATCAGGAAGATGAACAGAAACAGAAAAGGATGCAAGGAATTCAAGAAAAGCATTCAAAACTAGATAAAACCAAGAGCCAACCGGACAACCCTAACAGCTGGGACAGGCTCGAGGAAACCGCCCCTGATCCTGAGTAGGAAGATGCAGGTATAGATAATGGATGGATGGACGGATGAGCCGGCCTTCCTCTCAGTATCCATCACAACCCCTCCACCTGTGGAGGCCGTCGGAGTCTCGATCTGTTTCCAGTCAGCTGAAGCAGCCAATCACAGAAGTGCATTGTCTCGCTTCCCTGTAAATCTGTCTGAGAGGAGCCTCTAAGTCCTCAACGGGATTTACACCAGTGCCAAATCTTTACTCCATCTTCCATGAGCCTGGGATCCATGCGCCGTATTTCCTGCACAAAGGGAACTTCCTTTCAGAGGCGATGAATTCTTATATTTCTGCTGGTAGAGAAAAGTTTAGGAGTTGATCTCCAGCATGTGCGACGATGTAAACTGCATTCTACCTAACGGCCAGCAGGTGGAGACTCCTGCAAGGAGGTCAGAGCACTTCAGCCAACGTCTACCTGGAATTCACCCTGACAAAAGGCGTTTAAACACGAACTGCTGCCTCATGAGAGCGAGCAGTTACACCCGTTCATAACGAGATCACTAACAAATTCAATTAAGAAAAAAAATTTAAAAATTATAGAGTATGAGTCTGTAAAGCAGTGAGTGGCTACACCCATCCGTTCTTTATTACTGTGTCAGTACTCACAGTGAAGCAGAACTGGAGCGTCTATCATGAGTCAGGACTTCTTCACTGAGTCGTGAGACTTCATCTCGTAAATCTGTCCGTGTCTGATGTCCGGACGGTCCCGGTTCTGGAATACGACGGCTTTACGTTTAATATTCCCCATGTGATCTGGAGTCTATCCTTTTGTTTTATGCTGTTGCTCCACTTTGACTTTTCTCAGCTGTTTACGTCCAGAAAGGTCACGTGTTTTAAGAGCCGCGAGCTCGTGAAAGGCGTTATGTAATATTTGTGCCAGTTCAGTCTCTTTTTTGGCCCGGTTTCCCCCGAGGTGACGAAGCCGCTGGCCACTTCAGGTCGAAGCCTCCCTCGTTACATAAACGCAGCCCGAACAGGGATTAAAAGTTCAACAGCAATCAGGAAGTGAAAAATGAAAAAGCTCTCAAGAATAAGGCTGGAGCTGACGTCTAAAATATGTTCACACCAAGTAATTACACTGCTTTTTACTCTAAATGACTCCACTCAAATGTTCATTTTCCACTTATTTGCCTCTGGAGATAGATAAACATTAGTAAACAAAGGCAGGAAAACACCTACCTTTAAGGTTTCAAGCCTCTAAGGATCAAATAAACGTCCGGAGATCTGACAGAGAAACTTCCACCCAGTGTCTGACCAGAGAAACCAGTAAAAGGCAGCTGAGCGAACAGCCCCCCCCCGCCCCCCCCCCCCCCCCCCCCCCCCCCCCCCCCCCAGCTTTCTCCACCTCCTCAAGAGAACCCTGTGACCACCATCGCCTCACCATCATACACCATCTCTGGTGGTGTCCGCCGATGCTGCATCCAGTCCGGTCCGCTGACCCCAAACCAACGGCCCGGGCCGGTTCCCTCTCCGTTAAAGGCGCCTGATGTTTGCAGGGCAGCACAATATCTGCCTCAGTTGTCCAGGAAGAGCAGCAGGGCAGGGCAGCGGCCGGGAAACGGCTCCCCGTTACGACCAGACTGACAATACATCACCCATGCAGCAGCATGTCGGTGCAGCATCGATCCAACAGCCTGCAGCAGTTTATCTGCAAGTTGCAGTTTTGCCTGCTGAACATGAAATCAATGCTGTTCCACGTATGAAAACGGACCCCGTCGTGCCATTTAGCTGCTAAAACGTCCCGCCACAGACGCGCAGGGAGGGAAACGGCGGGGATGTTGTTGCAACATGACACTCGTGCTTCTGCTACACGACTGCGAGATTGCATTTGTGTCTCCGTTGGGCCTCGTGCGCTCAGAAAGACACGTGTCGGTCTGCGGCCATTGATCCGAACACGAGCTCGCGCTTTAACGCGATTAAACGCTACGACGAGCCGCTAGGCTGCAAAAAAAAAAGAAAACTTAGCAAAACCTGAACCACCTGCTTGATTTAATTTGACTGCTTCTACCATCTGCTTAAAAAAAACAAAAAAGCTGCATCCTGTGATGCATCGCTGTCTCATTATGAAACCTGAGCCAACATGCAGTTAGCGTCCCCGTCCAGCAGAGGGCAGCGTCGCCACGCGGTTGGATTTCAGGTTTTGACGAGCGCTGTGTTTAATTTCAGAATCAACTAATTAACCGGATAATTTACTGTTTCAATAGAGCTCGAAGGCTCTACTTCAGTCAGACATGAATTATGGATCAAAGTCATCTTATTTTGCGGCTCCAGAGGAGAAATCAATTTTCCATCCAATGTAGTGCAACTGTATCTCGCCATAACGACGTGTCTAATTCTCTTTAATGGTCCGTTTAAGTGGCTTTGGACCTCAATCATTTCACCTTCTTGATCGTTGGAGGGAGTTTTGCAGCAGCTGGTACTGAAGGTGGAGCTACAGACGTTCATGTAACCGTGCGCCTGTTCAGATGGTTCTTCCATCTGGGTTTTTAACTTACAGAACATTATTTTCTTTGAGAGTTCATAAGCATTTTTCTTCCCCATTCATACACAGAAAAATCAGCAAACTCAAATTAACACTCTCAGATTTGCTTAAACACTTTTGAAGTGTCTATATGAGTCCACACCACAAAGAGTTAATTTAACTCTTTTTTTTGAGAGTTAGTACCTTAACACTAACTTAGTGTAATTATTGACTCTTTTTGGAGTTAAAATTTAACACTTCTTAATCTCAACACTTTTATGTAGTGTTAGACATTAACTCTCTTTCAGGATTGTTGGTTAACTATACAAGTGTTATAGTCATTTTAACACTGTAAGGTGTAAAATGAGCTCTTCTGAATTACTAAAAAAATACTTAGAAAATAAGGTTTGCTAAAAATAATGCCATCATGTTTAGTTGAAACTCATTTACTTCAAACATCCACCACAAATTAACATTTAAAACACTTTATCGGACACAATTTGTCGTTAGCTAACTTAATGTTAACACTAACATAATACTAACAGCCCCCAACCGATACACTGCTTATTCAGCGTTAGCTTGCTTAGCCGAGTTAACAACACAACAAAAATACGGTCTAAAACTTTTTTACCATAGCAGATACAGTCTTTACTATCAAATTACAAGTTTTAGCGAACCAAATGTCGAACTAAAATCATCACTGCTTAGCGCGGCTAATGTGGCAACATAACTTTACCGTGAGTGTCTCGCCACTGAAGACAGACCAGGTGCCAGAGGGGTAATATAAATATCAAAACCTAACGCGAACATAAAGTTAGCTCATTTTACTTATCGAACAATGATGTTGTTGATGATGTTACTACAATGACACTTACAGATTTGATCTAAAGACACTTTGTTTTGACTCCAACTATTTGTAAACTTAGAGTTCCATATAAGGGATTTGACTCTATTCAGAGTGGAATTAACTTTGCTTTTGCTTAGATTTCACCAACACCAGAAATATAACTCTTCTCAATTTGCTGTGTATGTACGTTGGAAGCAATGACTGAAAATTTGAAAATCTTTTTTTTTCTTGCAATTCCCAAAAAGCAGGAACACTGTGTTAAATATAAAGTGGCACTAAAAAGAAACAGCTGGAGGAGCGTCTTCAGGTAATTAGAGGAATTGTCGACAGGTCAGTGACATGATCAGGTATAGAAGAGCATCATAGAGATATCAGATTGTACCTGAAGACTTTGAATATGTCATCACCCACAGCAGATGATGTCATCAAGAGATTCTGGAAAAATCTCTGTGTGCACGGGACAACGCCAAATAAGATATATCTGGGAGGTAGGAGGATCAGGCAGCACTGGGATAAACCAGACATGATCGTGTGAAGGGGAAACCGCTGCATGGACTGGTGGTGACATCACACATGCAGGTTAAAGCTCTATCCTGCAAAGGAGACACAAGAAACACTGCTGCTTTCAAACTACCTTTCCCCCCTTATGATCAGTTTAATAATAATGTTTTCTTTGTTCCACAGTGAGTCAAATATGGGTTTATGCAGAAGGCATATGGATAAAACCCCGTCTTCATATTCTTCCTCCTCTTATGTCTCCCCACAGCAGATCACTTGTGTCCATCCTCCTCTGTCTTCTGCATCTTCCTCTTTTGTCACATCCAGAAATCTGCTCTCTGGTCAGTTTTTCCCGCCTGGCGGCTCCAGCTTCCTCCTGCCGGCGTATTTACTATCTCTCCACTTCACGCGTCCGGTTCATCTCACGCTACGTTATCTCCAGGACGTCTAACCCCGGCCGTTCCTCTGATGTGCTCATTCTTAATCCCGTCCGTCCCTGTCACTCCGAGAGGAAATCGGGACATCTCCGTCCCAGCCGTCTCTTGGCCAGTGCTGCTGTCTCTCCTCATTTCATGAATATAATTTCAAACCGGTGCAAAGTCGTTCCACGTGATCATCTTTCCTCTGCGATGAAACAAAGGGGCTACATCCGTCTTGCTACTCCGACTCAATCCGGGAAGTGAAGATAGTTGTCGTTCTTTGACGGGCCACTAGGGGGCTGGCTCCAGCGGTGAGTCGGTCTTGACCTTTGTGGTAAAACGTCCAACTTCACGGCAGAAATGAACATATTTACAGGAAGGTGCAGAAAAACCTACCTACCTATCTGTTTATCCTGCCTCGGACCATTTCAGGACCCTTTTCCAAGCCAACTAATTGGATCCCCAGAGAACAGGAAGCACCCAAGCTCGGCAACAGCCGGCCTTGACCACCAGGCGAGGTTGACCCACGGGTCCCTGCCAGTCAGTTTCATCTCTGGCATCTCTGGTTTTGTGTAGCATGAGCTAACTTGTGTAGTGACTGAGCGAGTGGACGAGTCCCAGCCGGCCCCCCGTCCCCGGATGATCCAGGTTTAGGCTCCTTCTGCCGACGAGACAAACACGAGGCTGTTAAATTTAACGGAAAGTTTGGAGATCACGTCTCTCGGGGGACTGAATTTGTTCGGGTAGTTTTGGTACGTAGCCTCGATGCAGCAATGTAACCGTAAGTCCTGGGGGCAGTAGTGAGCTTCGTGAGTCAGTTACCTAAATACAAGAAAGGGGAGGACAATTGGATCAAAAATGGCAGAAAACTGCCATTTATGTGATGTTACAACTCCAAGGCAGCGCATTCGAAACAGTTCCGAAGACTGTCAAGCCTCCACATCAATGTGGCGACTTTCATTTAGCGGTCTCACACCCCACCGCCGTTGGTGCCGCTGTTTTTCGCTCTCTCCGACTCCGGAGTAGCGCGGATTTCGCAGCCTCCTCAACACTTGCCACGTTTGTTGATGCCCCCTGCTGGATGTGGTGCTAAACAACCATAAAAATGTTAATGATGCAGGGAGGCGTGAGGGCTCGTCACGGAAACGACGTTTGGAATGGACGGATGCACAAACGTACAGAAGTGGAGTATAAACAGGCTTTGGCGCTAACAGCAGACCTCGATGACAGGCTGATGGTGACCCGTTCGTTTGAATCAGGTGCGTTGAAGCAGGGAAACATCTAAGACACATGTGTCAAACACAAGGCCCGCGGGCCAAATGTGGCCCGCCACGTAATTATAAGTGGCCCTCGAGAGCTTGTGCATTATTGGCTTAAATTTTAAAACAATATTTTAAGACTTAAAATAAGCTAACACCGCTCTAATGCGCATTTTGACAATAAACTACATTTCCCACAATGCATTTCATCATTACCCACAACGATAACAGTATCTCACCATTATCAAGACATCAAGACGATTTTGAGAAGTGATGGACTTCAGAAATACCTCAACAAACAAACCCCAATATGTCCAAGAAAAGAAAAATTGATGCACAAGGAAGACAGTTTAATGAACGACGGGAAAAAGAATACAAGTTTGTACCTCAAAGAACCTAAAAACAGTATGTCTTTTGTGTTATGAGGCGGGTGTCAGTCGTGAAAGAGTTTAATCTACATCGGCATTTTGACAACGAACACGGAGCTAAGTATGCTAAATTTAGCCTACAAGAAAAACAAAGAATCGCTTCCGCTTCTGAAACCAAGGTAGCGGATACTCTGAGTGATGGTTACAGAGTCCGTTACCATAGCAACGGACTCATCGCCTGTGCGAGAGTAAGTTTACAACCACAAACACTGAGTTTAATATAATAATGAGTTAAATATTTGAAACTTCAATAAATAATAAATACAGAAACAGTAACAGTATAATAAGGTGTAGTTTAATTTATTTTGATTTTTATTGCATTTTGTTACATTCATGCTGTCAATTTGGCCCTTCGACAGCAACCATGATGCTAATGTGGCCCTGACACTCCTGATCTAAGACATTAAGGACATGCTTTCGACCCGCCGCCGACTCGAACAAGTAGAAATGAGAACAGTCAACAAATCTAAATTTCTGAAAATATATCTATAAAATGTCCCAGAACAAGCTTGTTTGTGTCAGTCTTTGATGCCTTAATGACAACAGAGGGAGGCTGAAGGCCGATTGATGTTCCTGCGTGTCGTAGCTACGTCGTAGGTGTGACACACACCTCTCTGACAACGTAACTACATGTTGCACCGATGAGGATTGCAAGAAGAGTGATCGTTCCGCTTTTTGGATTTGTTCTTCTTCGTCATTTTCAACCCTTACTGCAATGTCTGCAAAAGTTATATAAAGGAGGTAAACAAAAGGAAGCTCGGCGCTGCTGGCTACAGCGCTGCAGAAGAGACCCAGCGCTGGCCTCTAGTGGTCGGTGGTGGGATTACCGAACGGCACAAACAATAAACACCAGTGACGGAGTAGACGCTCATGCCAAGGCCCTCGCACTCATGAGATCTCAGAGTATGTTTTTTTCTTCTTCCGTTGTAAGGTTTTAAAACATTGCCGTGTAAAGCTCATTGAAATGTGGTCGTCGGTGTCGGGGATCGCGGGGAGACCTCCACCGCTAACGCTGACGGGTTATCTAACCTGAGGTGAGCCGGTATATTGCTACGGCGAGACCCAGGTGTTAGTCTAATCCTATTCGAAGATACAAACACTGGGACTTTCCAGGGATTAGACCTAATAAGCCTCATCCCGACTCAGAGTGCTGACTTTGTTGGTTTTGGTGGTTGGGGGGGGGGGGGGGGGGGGGGGGGGCAGGATTCAAATGATCTGTGGACTCTGAGGTGCACGCCCTCCAGTTAAAGCCACCAGAACTAAGACGCTCTAACAACTCCAACCCTTGCAGTTTCTGCCGAGGCCGCGGATTAAGGAGAAACACTTTCTGAACAAATGAAGCCGCACGCGGAGCCTCGTTAACCCCCGGAGGAAAATATCAATGAAACGAAGGCGAAACGCCTCTCAGCTCGCACGCCGCTGATTTATTGACACACGGAGAACCTTTTTCTGCGCAGGTGACTTTGGGAAACTAATTAATCTGCTTTGCATATTTACAGCTTTCTGCAGAATAAAGCCAGAGACGGAGGCGCAGTAGCAACTGTAGCATGAAGGGTCTTCACCCTCGGTGATCCTCATTATGGGATGTCTGCGGCGCTCTGAGCAATGACACTTTCATACTTTTTTTTTTTTTGACAGCACGCGACATAAAAGTATTTGTTCTGTCAGACAACATACCAAAATGTAGTAAGTCGACTAACTTGATGGCGTAAAACCAACATGGATTTAATCAACAGGGTTCCAGTCCCAGTGACCCAGAAACACCAGAAGCAGCACCATCTACCCAGAAACCACCTCTCCACCTTAAAGCTTCTTTGTACGACTGGACCCTGCTAGACTTGTGCCCTGTGATGATTTTTGATGTGAATCGGCGCCACACGACTAAAAGGTGACTGGACCTGAACAGCACAGTGAACATAAATCAAAGCCAGTACATAGCAAGCCTTCAGTGCCCCAAATCCAGCGGCTCCGGTCCGGTCTGGTGTACCAGGGAGTCTGGGACTCCATGACGTCAATGATCCGCACCGTTCATCCCCCGCTGCGGCCGGCGGGAGCTAATGGATGCTGCGTTTGGACCGTATAAACAGATCAATAGTCCAGCCGCGTCTCATTTCTGACACGTTTGTTCTCCCAGTCTGGTAATTGGGCCGAGAACAAAGAGCGCCACGCTCCTGCAGGTCTGAGGGTCCACGGCTGGTGGTTCTGGTCTTTGTTTTCCCTCTTTGAGAAGTGGAACGGCGCTGACAGACTGAAACGGGCCAGCGGACACACAGGTAGGTGAGATTTCTGCATCTGGGCCGGCCCGGCTGGTCCGGAGCAAGCGCTGGTTCTCAGTCGTTCTCCTTCCGTGTTCAGAGGCGGGTCCGTCTGGAGCGGAGGGAGGCGAGGAGCGTGACTCCCGAGGGACGCCGTGAATAACGCAATGCAGGAAGTGTAGCTGAACGGAACCAACGGGCCTGAATAAAACAGGAAAATAACACCAGACGTGGATCTACAAAGGTCCCAGACAGCAGACACATCCGGGCCTCACCTGAGCAACTAATAACTCATTAACGCCACTGGTGCGCGTCACGTGGGCCGGACGTGACCCGGAATTCACCCACTGGGCGTCGTATGAGCCAGATGTGGTCCAGACTTCATCAGCTACTTTAAACGTGGGACACAATGAACGTTGTGAGAGGAGATGAGGAACCGGGCCACGTCTGGTGGATACGTGGCCGGGTTTAGCTTGAGCCGAAGCCAGGTTTTGGACCGCAGAACCCTGCAGATACGGGCCAAGAGCTCATTTCTATCTGGGGTAGCACATGACATTCCCAAAATGCATCGGGACTCATCCGAGACACTTTTTGAAACGGCCAGTTTTTGTCTTCGTCGTGTTGGTGACTGTTGTTGTAAGCCTCCCCGTCTGTGTCATTTTTGCCCCATTTGGTTCGGTACGTTCTGTACCCGTGGAAACCGGACCTTCAGCCTGGAAACGACGGACTCAGCAGACCCTCGTGACCCTGAACAAGACTGAAACAACTGTGGAAAATGATGCCTTTGCATCGTAAAAAGCTTCCAGTTTCATCTTCACAGAAGTGAAGAACATTAGAAAGACAGAATAACAGCTGGCTCCTCTCCACACGGAGGACCAGCGGGTCCACGCGGAGGACCAGAGAGTCCAAGTGGAGGACCAGCGGGTCCAAGTGGAGGACCAGAGAGTCCAAGTGGAGGACCAGGGAGTCCAAGTGGAGGACCAGTGAGTCCAAGTGGAGGACCAGCGAGTCCAAGTGGAGGACCAGCGAGTCCAAGTGGAGGACCAGAGAGTCCAAGTGGAGGACCAGCGAGTCCACACGGAGGACCAGAGAGTCCAAGTGGAGGACCAGAGAGTCCAAGTGGAGGACCAGCGGGTCCAAGTGGAGGACCAGCGAGTCCAAGTGGAGGATCAGTGAGTCCAAGTGGAGGACCAGCGGTTCCATGTGGAGGACCAGCGAGTCCAAGGGGAGGACCAGCGAGTCCAAGTGGAGGACCAGCGGTTCCATGTGGAGGACCAGCGAGTCCAAGTGGAGGACCAGCGAGTCCACGCGGAGGACCAGCGGTTCCATGTGGAGGACCAGCGAGTCCAAGTGGAGGACCAGCGAGTCCAAGTGGAGGACCAGCGAGTCCAAGTGGAGGACCAGCGAGTCCATGTGGAGGACCAGCGAGTCCACGTGGAGGACCAGCGGGTCCAAGTGGAGGACCAGCGAGTCCAAGTGGCGGACCAGGGAGTCCAAGTGGAGGACCAGCGGGTCCAAGTGGAGGACCAGCGAGTCCAAGTGGAGGACCAGCGAGTCCATGTGGAGGACCAGCGAGTCCAAGTGAAGGACCAGAGAGTCCACGTGGAGGACCAGAGAGTCCAAGTGGAGGACCAGCTGGTCCACGCGGAGGACCAGCGGGTCCACGCGGAGGACTAGCGAGTCAATGCAAAGGACCAGCTGGTCCACGCGGAGGACTAGCGAGTCCAAGTGGAGGACCAGCGGGTCCACGTGGACGACCAGCGAGTCCAAGTGGAGGACCAGCGAGTCCACGCGGAGGACCAGCCTGTCCACGCGGAGGACTAGCGAGTCCAAGTAGAGGACCAGCGAGTACAAGCGGAGGACCAGCGGGTCCACGTGGAGGACCAGGGAGTCCATGCTGCGTCAGGAACAGAGCCTCGTTAGCCTGGAAAACCGAACCAAAACAGAACAAAAACTCAAGGACACAAAGTGATGAATCCTGTAACTATTTGACGGCGCTGAGACTGTTTTCTGTCACAGTCTTGGTTTTTTGTCTCTCCGGCTTCGTATCGACTCCAGTTTTGTGTTGAGCCTTTCCTCCCGTCTTATTTTGAAAGAACCCTTCCCCTGGTGTGACTTCCTCTGTCTTTCAGCATCTCCTAACCTGAGGGTCCATCAGCGTCTTTCTCTGGTTTGAACTCCATGGATTCATGTAAATTACTTTTCTTTCCTTTTATTTTTCTTCCGTCTGGTTTGCGTATCCAGATCAGGCTGTGAGGCGGTTATAAGAGTTCTCTGTTCGTCAGAAAGGACCGTTTTACTGATGTCAGCTGTCAGCAGAACATCAAGGACGAACAGAAGAAACGAGCAGGCGTAAGTTCTCATTTCCTCTCTGGTGATACGATTACAAATAACCTGCAGCTCAGGAGTTCGGCGTTTAAACGCGTCACAGCAAAGCTTGTGCTTGAATACCAGAACGTTATTCATGAGGTTTGCGTGTCCTGATGACCATTTAAAACCCTTTACCCCACGCTTCAAGATGCCCTGATACATTTTAATGATGCGGTTCTCACTCCCAGTCACGTCTTTCCCAGTATCTTTAAAAGTTTCCAGTATCTGTGCGTCCATTTTGACTCCGGACTTGCAGCTACAGATGACTCATTGAGTCGTAGTTGATCACAGTTTGCCAAAAAAAGTTGACGAGAACGTCTTGTCTGGGTGTCAGAGGTCAGAGGACGAGGATGGGCCCACTGATGGGCGCACCCCCCCACCTGTGAGGAGCTCCTTACTGACAACTATGGGTTGAGCTGAACGAAGAAGAAGAAAGGAGGGGAGAGACGAGGGGCGCTGCCGCCGCAGCGTAGCTGTAACGAGGTTTCACAGATGAGCCGCGGCGTCCCCGCGGACGCGGGAAGCTAAAGTAATTCTCCGAGTGTGCGGCGCGCCGGTTTGTTTACAGCAGACGAAACAAACCCCTTATTACAGGCTGCTGGAGGTTCAGATAGAAGAGAGAGAGGATCATTTTCTAACCAGTCCCACGCGTACAGTAGCTCAGAAACAGTACGCCGTGTTCCTGCATATGATTAGCAATAAGTAGCCTCTCTGCAGATTCAAGAAATGTAGATTTTTTACTGTTTCACTGCCCCTTACTTTCTCTCTTTTTTCAGTTGGTGTGCTTCTTCGTCTCTGACGCTGGTTTAGGAATAACCAGCGAAGAGGACTGACTCACACTCATCACGATGAACCATCAGTAACTTACGTTCTTTTCTGTCTTTAAGAGCAGCTGCTGGAACTGAGGAGACGGCCTGGACATGACACCTGACGTGAAACCTACGCCGGATCAATGTGCAGACCGCCAGTGTTGTACCTGAACGCGTTCATTGAATGAAAGTTCATGAACTAGTTCATATTTTGTGCGAACGTGAACTGAGCGCGCTCTCTTTCTCCTTCACCAGCGGGGGGCGTGAACGAGTTCATTAATTTCAATCATTTTGACAAATGCTGGCAGCAACATTAAAAAAGAATTTAAAAAACAACAAAAAATGAACTATTTATGAACTGGCAGATCTGTTCTTCTCCATCTTTCTATTCCCTGCTGCCTCTTCTTCCTCGCCATTTGCCTGTCGGGTGAAAAGAGACGAGTTTTCTGCAGTGCCTGTAAGAACCAGTGATGGTCCACCATTTATCGTGCCAATTTTTTTTTCCCCATGTGCACAGTAGGGATGGAACGGTTACCGGTATTACGGGAAGCGCGGTAAAATTTTACGCAATAACGATTACCGTTTATGTTTGACTTCATCTCACTTCGCAGGTCGATTACCAGGATGTGTAATATCAGCCTCATTCAAGTCTGTGAGCGACTCGCGACTGTGTTTTGCATGAATTTGTAGCTTGTAACATCGGCATCGTAACGTTAGCATGGAGGAAACTGGTGATAGCACGCAGGACATTGAAAAATGACCAGAACGATTTTCTGATGCAGTTAAAAAATTTATTTATTCCATTAACTGATCCAACAACCATAACGCTGGCAGTTAGCGCCACAGCGGTCAAAAACCTTGTCCCCTTCCGGGTCAAACAGCTAACCAATAACAGGCAGCTACCTTTATACCTGACCCTCAGGTAACAACACAGCGACACCCACAGACACACAGAGTGAACTACAATTCAGAACAACATATTTGGCTCCTAAACAACTGTTTCTTTATTTACACATTTATACGTATTTAAGGTTCAGTTTAAAGTCAAAAGTTTATTTCATTTGAACTTCACTATAATTTCTGTTCCTGATAATTGTTTGCATATTTTGACCTACTATGGTTGTTAAAGTGTTTCTTTAAATTCACATGAGACAAATAAGCTTTGTTCCTGTTATTTATTTTGTTCATTTAAAATCAAACCTCTTTCTTTGCCAGTTGTTTCTCCGTTTAATGTGAAAGTTTCATTTTGATAAGATTTTGGCTTCTGATGTTTCAATATGACAAGAAAATCACAAGATTTTGTGAAATTATTAAAATGTTTTTTTAGACATTTGTACAGCAATTAGGAATATCGCGATAATATCGTAAACCGTGATAATTTGGTCACTATAATCGAGATATCAAATTTTCCATATCATTACATCCCTCGCGCACAGAGGCTCCTTCAGATTCTTATATAATCCTCTGCTGATGATGCGACGTCCAAAATCTGCTTCTGAGAGACTAATCTGGGTTCCTGAGACCAGCAGATCTCATGCTGGGGTT
Organism: Hirundichthys speculiger; assembly: GCA_018398805.1. Lineage (NCBI taxonomy): Eukaryota > Metazoa > Chordata > Actinopteri > Beloniformes > Exocoetidae > Hirundichthys > Hirundichthys speculiger. Next base: position 39,987 of record JAGFBZ010002627.1, on the reverse strand, counting down.
GCGCCTCCATCCCGTTGCAGCCAGCTAACGCGCCGGTTGTCGCCGCCTGCCCTCGGATATTATTCCACGCAACAGCCCGGTGAGCAACGGCGGGCCGGAAGAACGCGCCCGAAGGGCAGCTCTCACACCCGACATGAATAATTTAACGTTATCTCATAATGAGCCGGTGGCGCGGCTCGTGTTTGTCTCACTACGATTTCAGAGGGCCGGCGGCCCGGCGAGAAAACCCCGGCGCGGATGCAGCTTAAGATGCGGAGCGGCGAACCAGACACCTTCTTGGAATTCAGCGTCTGATGTTTGCCAGATTGATCTCAGACTGTTTGGCTTTCTGCGGCCGGCGGAGCTCGAGATGATAAAAACCTCCTTCCAAGAAACAGCCGCTGCATCGCATTTTCAGACGTTCACGCTGAGCTCCATGCAGTTTTCATCAAAGCGCCGGAGGTGTGTTTTATATGGAGGACCAGCACCTGGTTCTGTTGAGATCACTTGAATACCTGCTCAGGAAACTCAGAGAAGGACTGTGAAGTGAAGCGTGTCCTCAAGGTGAATTGCTCTAATGTGAGAAATATGAACGGTGACCTTTGTGCGAATGTAAACTGTCTCAGTAACATTTAAAAGGGAAGAAGCGGCGCTCGCCTTGTAGGATCCATTAGTTTTAGCTTTTAAAAAATAAACACACTGCAGTAGGTTTTAACGAGACGTCTGTGACGCATTTTGATGAGGATGCCAAAGAGACACAACACACCAGCTCCCTTATTTATAGGGGCCGGAGCCAGTTTTAGGGGGTGGAGTCAGACACTCAGCTTGGATTTGGAGGAGGCATTTGACCACGTCAGTCGCGGTATCCTCCTGGGAGCGCTCTGGGAATGTGGGATGCCATTCAGTCAATTCAGTTCGGTCATGTGACCCTGTCAACCTGTTCTCTTTTCATGAGGTGCGTTTCTTTCAGTATTTCATTTTAAAGTAAATATTCAAAATGAATGGAAAGCTGATGCATTACAACAATTAGAAAACTGGCCATGTAAACCAGGGGCGTCAGACTCATTTTCACTGAGGGCCACATCAGCATCATGGTGGCCCTCGAAGGGCCAGATTGACCATGAATGTAACAAAATGCAATGTAATTCAAAATATATTAAACTACACCTTATTATATTGTTAAATAAGGGATTCTGTATTTATTTCCATGTTTTCTGTCAAAATGCCGACGTAGATTAAACTCTTGACTGACACGACTGACACCGCATCATAACACAAAAGACATACTGTTATTTCACCTTGAAATACAAACTTGTATTCACTTTCCCGGCGATGATGAAACTTCCTTCCTTGTGCATCAATTTTTCTCTTCTTTGACATGTTGAGACTAGTTTGTAGATGTTTTTCTCAAATCCATCTGTTCTGAAAATCGTCTTGAGTTCTTGCTCATGGTGGTATACTGTTATCGTTGCATTATGGGAGATGTAGTTTATTGTCAATATGTGCTTTAAAGTGGCTTAAGCTTATTTTAAGTCTTAAAATATCGGTTTAAAATTTAAGCCAATAGTGCACAAGCGCTCGAGGGCCACATAAAATGATGTGGTGGGCCACATTTGGCCCGCGGGCTTCGTGTTTGACACATGTGATGTAAACGGTGATCCGTCAGGAGTTGAAGGGGACAGACTGTTGAACCTGTGCTGTGAATATCAAATTTACAAGATGTCATGTAAGATCCCATCAGTCCGTCGGAGTGTGAACGCCCCCCCACCCCCCCCACCTTCCCCCCCAACAACAACAGCTCTGATCTGTTATGAGCTTGCTGGGAGGCAGGATGATATGATTAATGTCTTGTTTTTCTGTTTTTTTTTTTTTCCGGTTGACCATTCATGACACGATTTTTAATTTGTGGAAGATTAAGAGGCGAGCCGGGACGAAACCACGCGTCGGCGCAGGACTTTTGTCTCTCCTTTCCAGGTGATAAAACTCTGCAGGAGACGCCTGCCCTGAAACTGACACACTCACATCTCATTTCTGAAACCAAGAGGGGGCCTGAACCTCGAGAAATAAGAGCAATCTACGCGGGGTCGAAGGGATAAAGGCGGTGCAGCCAGAAAACTGTCCGTGCTCGTACATGTGACTCAGTTTTCACAGTCGGTGCGCTCCGTAATGCTCAGGTTCCCATGGCAACGTAGCTGCAGAGGCTGAGGGATGCTGGGTTCAGTCTGCCTTTGCTCGACCCTGACGGAGAAACCCTCCACCGGACGCGACATCACAGTCGAGCTCCTTTTTGAAATGCTAATTCCCCACCGCGAGCAGCGGGCAGCCAATCAATGACATTGATTAGCGCGCTCATCAGTCCTGCAAGTCACGCAGACGAGCGTTTTAAGATCCGTTCCCGTCCCGCGTTTAGCGCGCGCGCGCTAAGAGGGCTAACCCCGGCTGGCGCTCAATGCCTCTTTGATGGCTGGGGCTCCACAGATGTTCTGGCTTAATCAAGATAAATGGGAGCTTTTGGTGCGCGCCGAAGAGTCGATAAGGCGCCCCCGCTGCGTTACCTGGAGAAACTCCCCGCGGAGCGCTCAGGCTCTGCTGACTTCCGATTATTCAGAGGAAACAGTTCAGGAAACTTCAAACGAGCGGCAATTAGCACGTCTTCTTCTCCCCTGCTCGAACTGTGCACTTTCAGCAGAAAAGGCCCACTTATCTCGAGACGGAGAAAACAGCTCAACACGAACATGATGCACGATATCGCTATGTAACAACGTGGGAAATTTTCACAACCGTTCATGTAAATTTCACAGAGTGAGAAAAATGACTGCAGATGTTGTCACCTTTAAAGACTGGACGCTTTTAGCTGGAGCTGTAAAAAAAAAAAACACTTGAGAAGTTAAGCCCGCTGCTTTACTGGTAATAGCATGATGGAGCGGGTGACGGCGCAGCGTGAAGTCTTTGTAAATCTGAGTGGATTTGCACATAAATCACCTCCTGACAAAAATCCGACTCCTGATCCTCGAATGCCGCGTTAAACTTAAATTTGATTGCAACCATCCGGTCACATGACTGACTTTGTACAGAGAGCAGCTGAAGCCCTTTTTTTCTCGAACTATGCGGCAGCACGTTGCAGGAGACGTCTAGGAACGGCGGGAAGCCGACTGGAACACGCTCCCCTAGGCTCTTGCCGATTGAGCTAGCATAATTTTTTCCCTTTTTCCAAAAGTAGCACAGCTAGCATAATCCGTATATTTTCTTGTCTTAATAGCACAATTTTAGAATAATTCAAGAAAATGAAGATCTCAGCTACTAAAAACGATAGATTACTATTAACAGTCGGTTCCACTCCTGTTTTGCGATTGCTTTTTAGTTGTGTTGAGATACGGCGGGAATTCGATGAAACGGAACCGGAAGTCTGTGTCTCTCGGTCCCAGACTCCTTAATCTTTCTCCCAGTGCTCGTTTCAAAATGGCGGCCGCCACGCCAAACGTATAGGCCTAACCACCGGATAAAGTTACCCAGGTTTTGAACAACAGGACTCAGAACGTCAGGCCAGGGTTAATAAAATACATTTTCAAACTTGTCTTGTGAGTTGTGAAGTTTGTGCACGGAATAATTTTTTTAAAAAGTAGCATCATTTTGAAAAGTGAGCATAATTTGGGCAAAAACAAGCGTTGCCACTAGCATAATATACCACTTTTACTAGCACAATCGGCAAATACCTACGCTCCCCCCAGTTAGATGCTTTTAGCTCGGCTGGCTTAGCCTCTGCTAGCCTCCGTGAACCTCTGGTGCAACGATGATTTATGTTACTTTGATATTTGTCCGAAATGAAGCGAGTGCCGCAGGGCTGATGCTAGCGAGACGCGAGGTCCCAAGGCAGAGCTCCGTGGCTGAGCTCAGCCAATGCCCACCATGGGCTTCACCACAGAGGGACTAGCCAGGTCCCTGCACAACTGGAAGAGTCCTGAAAGGGTTTTCCATGAACGGTTGGGTTCCTTTAGCTGAGCCGGGCTGCCGGTCCAACGCGCGGAGCTGTCACAAAACTACCTGATGTAGACGTCGGGACGACGCCACAGAAGTAGTACGAGTTGCTCTGCGCTGTGGAAACCCAAGGATGATTTGCTTTTAGCCCACATTTTAAAAGAATCGATGGGTAGGAAGAAGATTTATAGCCCTTTAAATTCCTCAGTTGGAGGTAAGTTAAAGTTTGACGGCCCACAAACTTTACTTTTAAACTTTTGCCTCTTTTGTACCTCCAATAAATCAATCTGCAGACAGGGGCAACTTTCAAACAGCCATTTATCCACATTATGCTTTTTTATTTTATTTACTTTTTTTTTTCTGGGTAAAATGGTCCTTCGCTTAATGTTCCTGAACCCAGACGGCACATCAAGTTAATTTAATCAACCCATCAACATATTAAAACAATGTGCACATTTTGCAGAGCAAACTTTAGTTTTTGAATATCCACAAGTATAACGAGTATAATGAAGCGCTGTGTCGTCACTAAAACCTTAGAGGCACGAGTGGAGGTGTTCATTTATTTAGCATTGTTTCACGTATGAGCCAGTGTCATCTGCATAGAAACGGACCGGTTTACAGGTGATCTGCTGCACAGAAAATCCCCACAAAGTCTATTTCTGGCCGCGTACGTTCATCTTCGGTGCATCTTCTGTGGCTGTTTATCGTTTTGGCCTCAGCGTGCGACGGCAGGACAAAAGTTCATTTCACATGTCACTGATTACGCTATCCGCAGTTCTTCAGAGACGATGTGAACCGCCTCCACGGCGACCGCCTCTCGCTAACGACCATTATGACGGGCCGCTCCAGCATCTCGTGCTCTTATGAGGCCGTTTCATTAATTTCTCCGTCAGTGGAGACGGCGCAGCGTTAGATGAAGTTCAGCTCAGTTCAGTTATGTGTCATTCTGAGCAGAATAAAGCATCTCAACGCTGTTTTGTTTATCTGGATGCTATTTTTATGCCACTTGCTGTGCGGGACAGAACGACTGTAATCTCAAACACCACTAACGCTGAGTTGAACATTATATGCAGTTTATTAAAAGGATGTAAGGTCGACCCCATGTGGGGTTTGATTGTCAGGATTAGAAAATGCATTTTTGAATCTTTTTATGTCACTTTGACGACTGTAAACTTAAGCAGACAAAAAAAAAAACAAAAACAAAAACAACCAAACAAATCACCATGACTGACCTTAAAAGCTTGTTCTTGTGTTTTAGAAAAAAACAAGTTTGTTCTGTGAAGCCTTTGTTTTGCTTGTGGAAATACAAGGCTCTAAAAAGCCGAACGGGAATCAAACACCAGAGTTGCCTTCTTTCTCTTCACTACCACAAATCCTGACACCGAAACGTTGCACCACATCACATCAGGGATACAGACCACGTAGACATGGATGAGTTTAAGCGCAGTTCCATCCCAGTTGCACCAGAAGGACCGTGGAAAGGTTTAGAAGCATCCCAGAAACAACCGCTCGCTCTGCTCCGCTGAAAATATGTGTCCATCTTTTTTTGCCGCTGGATTCACCCTTTTTAAATGTACAGTATGATCCTTGAAAGAAAGAGACATCGAGAGACAATGCGTCTTTTAGGTGAGCGGACTTTGACGGTATTCTAGGTAGAACCTGGAAAACCTCGAGCGAATGCGTAATCTCTCAAACCCAGCCGAGCAGCCAGCGCTCGCAAGCGCTTTGCCTCTGAAATGCTCCCTGATAGACCTGAAGTCGGAGCAAAACTGCTGCAGGACTGGACCACGGCGCCCCCTGTTGGTCGTACCACCAAGGCCTCGGGATCACCACGTTGTCTGCCAGAGCTAGGACACGGGAAAATTGACGAAACACGATTACAGACACGTGAAACGCTTGTCCAGGTGTCTGAGATGTTCTGAGATCCTTCCTTCCCATAAATGGCTCTAAACCTTTATGATTTAGTAAACGCACCAGACTCCGGGCGTCCTCCCAACGACAAGGGGACGAATTTCTTACAGAAGTGGGAACAAACGCTCAACACGTGGACGTCGGTAAACGTCCCCATGAAGTCAGACATGTCCATCTGACATGTCCATTCCCAGTCATGACACAAGTCCACGCGTCAGATATTTATTTGCTCAAGGACCAAACAGCGAAGTGAGAGTCAATGCGAACCTACGTCTCCGTTCACAGATCGGCTGTTTGGCGTCGTTAAGAAGAGGGAAATGTGTCCCTGCCAATACTGAGACCAAAGCTGATGAAATATATTAATTAAATTTCTTCTTTATGATGGAAGTCTCGCCCTCTCCTTGGGCTGTTTTACTTTTAAAGATTACATCCGAGTGTAGAAATTTCATCGGGTCCTTTTCTCACCAACCAGCGGAGCACTTACTCTCGCAGATTACATCGATGCCATTGATTTCTGCCCCTTCATTTTCATCGCTCCATCCAGACAGTCATTGATTCTTTTTACTCACTTCATTTCAGAGGAGGAACAGGATTATAATTACAGACTGTCTTCTGCGTCTGAGGAAGTCAGAACAAACCATTTTTCCTCTCAAACGCCCGGTTTCCCCCCCGAACGTGTTTATTGTGCTGTTTGACTCTCAGACGGTGGATTTCCACACATTTACACATTCGCTTTGTAATTGGCTCAAACCGACGCTGAATACCAACAAATTCTTGGCAGCTTTACTTTTTTTTTTTTTTTTTAACGCTTTGAATTATTCATGAGTGTGTTGTTTTTCTCCTGAAAGCTTTGTTGCCTGCCATGCCATATTTTAATTGTTCTCCAGTCTCTCCAGGCAGAGTTGTTTGACCTTAACGGTGCAGTCCTCTTGCCATTTGAGATGTGGACGGTGATGAGTTTCTTTATATATATTTTTTTTCTTTTTGGGATGGAGCGGGGGGGAGTATCACCCCCGGGGTCCTCCAGGACAGTCGAAAAGGCCAGATGAAGTGAATTTATTGAAGAATTGTTCCTTTTTTTTTTTTTTCCACCGTGGCTTTTTCTCCTCAGTCCACACCGGTTAAGGTCAAAGATCTTTTATCAGTCTCAGCCGAAGAGAGGCAGGCGCTTAAGAGTTCCTCACACTCGAATCGATGTGTATGACGGCGAATGATTCTCCCAGAGAGAAATAACTAGAGGAAAAGAGACTCAAAAGTGCGATATCATCGGGCGTACGCAGACGGGGATTCAGGAGAGGCTGAATGGCGGAGCTTTCAGGGTTGTTTTCTTGTGATGTTGGATCAGATCCGACTTCGGGGTGAAGCAGAATTACGTCAAAGCTGGAAAATGATGTCGTTCATTTATTCTCCGTTCAGCAGCCTTGTGTTTTAGGCATGAAAATGACTGATATTTTACCGCTTCATGAAAAATGTTACAGTGATCCGTTATTTCTCGCGGTTAATGGGAAATCAAAATCCGCTAACTGGAGCCGGAGCCCCTCAAGCCTAAATAATGTGTTTAAAATATGTTTAAAAACCCAAAAAAAGTAGCGAAACAAGACAAAGGCTCAACTGTGGTCTTTCTGTTACCTTCACAGCCTCTGGTCTCTGAACCGTAGTAAACAAACCACTCTTTCATCTAACCTCGTTTTCATTCTGCCGTCCCAGGACACACACACACTACATTACCCATAAGGCCACAGCATTACCCATAAGGCCACCTTCTTAAAGGCTGGCTCACAACATTTCTTTGCTGCGAGAGAATGCGCACAACATCCTGTAATGTTGTTTTCTCCCGTTCCTTCCCAACGCTGACTGGCCTGCAGCTGTAGCTTCTTTCCAGGGGGCTAGCTTAGGCTAGCTTATCCAGCTAGTCTTGGTTAGCTTTCTTTCCAGGGGGCTAGCTTAGGCTAGCTTATCCAGCTAGTCTTGGTTAGCCTTCTTGTGTGAGCTTTTCAAATGGACTTTCAGATTCGTGGGTTTTTTTCTCCTTCAGAAGTATTCCACACATTGTATCACCTGCTTCTACAACAAGATACTTATTTTTATCGTTAACACAGTCATAGTCAAAGAAATCCCAAATAGGACTGAGACGCTTTCTCCCAACTTTTGCTGCAGCCATCACTGCTGATCACTTTTTTTTTTTTTGCGGTTGTTGTTGTACAGCGGAGCGATGTTAATAGATTTCAAACGTTTATGAGGGAAAAAATTACAAACACGAAAACGAAGGATGTTCTTGACATTATTATAGTTAATTTTAGTTCATTCATTAACACATAAAACAGTTTCAGTTAGTTATCATTTTTCATTAATGATATTAACCTTGATCTGTAACTAGTCAGAACCGACATCAATAACCTTTAATGGGCATCATCTCGCCCCGGTCAGTTATTTAAATAATTTCAGTTGTTTGAAATATTCAGTAAGTGACCATAAATAACGAATTTTTCCCTTCATTTATTTTCAAATCACAAAGACAAATCATCTAAAAAAAAAAAAAAAATCTTGTTGGTGTTGGAAAAACCTCATCACTCATGTCTGAGGTTGAATTTAAATAAATAAATAAAATTGCTCATTAATTGGAAATGAGATGAAATGTTCAATTAATCGTGATATTGATTTGAGGTCACATCGCCCGGAGCTACTGCAGAGAACTTTTCACCGGCTGGAATAAAATTAGTTGGTTCATGAGCTCGCTTGATTCAAATACAACACGATAATTCTGCTTTCATGATCCAACGCACAATCTTGTCGGTGTCATTGACGGCGGGATGTTTCCTGCAGACGTAAGCTGCTCCAGATCACGCTGGTGCTTCAATTTCCTTCAGGCTTAAGGAAATAAATCAGAGCTCTGTAGGTTTACAAATCAAGGTCACGCAGCGCCTTTTAAATCTGGGACAGTTCTCCCCGTGAGACGGGCCGCTCGTGCAGCTCGCGCTGAAGGACCACGCCGCTACCAACAAATGTCGCCGGACACATTTGTCTCAGAGCCTTCGAACAAGCCCGTGTGAGAAGCTGGATCTTCTCTGAGGAAAATCCAGACGGGACCCACGGCAGCGACGCCCCCGAGGACTCTGGGTCCCGCGGGGGGGGGGGCGCTGTCGCAGCGTCGGTGCTTTTGATTGATGAGTTTGTGATGTGAGCTCGAGAAGAGCGAAGCCACCGGAGCTGTTTTACTGCTGTGAAGTTTATGGGCCATGTAGAGTATTGTCTCTTCTTTGTGTGCTCATTTTGCATCCTTCCAGTAAAATCCCCCGAGAGACTTGGGGTGAATTCCAATTCCTCCCTTAACCCTCAATCTTAGCCCTGACACTTACTTTCAAGGGTTATCTTGTGACTTGATCCGTGTTGTCTCTGTATTTCCTGAAAATGACACAGGGATAACATTGAAATGAGCGCTGTATATTCTCTAGGGATGTTCCTGGCGACTAATTTCCCTGTCGACTAAATGAAAATATTTATTAAGTATAGTCGACTAGTCTAAAAAAAAGGAAAACACTCAGAAAACAGTGAAAATTTAGCACAATTTATTGAAACATCGAAACAGCAACATTAGCTTCCTGAAGCCTTTACCTTCCACAAAATTAAGTGGAAGCATATCTATCTGCGTTATCCTCTCAGACCAGACGGGAGAACACCGTCTCCGCGTAAACAATGTCAAATCGGCCTGAGTGTGGCTAGCACCGCTAGCATCAGCACCGCTAGCATCAGCAGCCGTCGTCTCATGGAGATTAACATCCAAATGCTTGAGTGGAATGTGGTTGCGCATTGCTCCAGTCGAGTGATTGTATGCCAGTTGTTTCTGACACAGTCTACATACTACCTTGTTTTCATTTTCTAGATTAAAGTACCGCCAAACCGCGCTGGTTTTGCGAGACTATCTTCCCACCGTGCCGTTTTAAAACTCCAGTCTACTCGAGCATTGCTGTGGAGAGGGGGAACTGCTGTCTGACGGCTCTGTAGCCCCGACTAGTGGCGGCCGGCTGTATGACAGTTAAGCGGCCTTGTACATGAATAAAACACAAATTGGTTTAAATGACTAATATTTCTGGTGCCAACTAGTAAGTGAGCAGACGTTTAATCGTTTAGACGACTGCACGCATCCCTAATATTCTCCAAATAATATTAGCAAATAACACAATAGATACATTATTCAGTCCTCCATCGCTACACAACAAGGTATACAAGTAACGTGAAGCCGGCCGGGACCGCCGGTCCGGCAGCAAACATCGTAGAGTAAAAAAATGAATGTTACGCAACAACGATGTTAATCCATGAAAAAAGTCTCAAACAAAGACATTAAGATGGTTTCGTAACATTTAAATCTTTAAGAACTACGAAGATCATCATCATCTGTAGCTAGCTTTTTTTGTCGCCATCCTTTTGGAAGATGTCTTGGCTAAATTACCCAATGCCTTCTGGGTAGCCCTTACTTCCAAGGGTGGTGCTGGAGAATCTCAATTTTGAAGGCAAGACAGCCCTCAAACTTGTCCCTCAATTTGACGTTCTTAGAATCGGGACAGCGCTAGCACTTAGCGGGAGCGCACATTTTTGAGATTGTAATTCACCCTTGATCCACCGTGTCCAGGTCGTGTCTCTCGAGCGGTCAGTTTGAGCTCGTGCGCAACTTTGAGTAAAGGGATTTTCCTCTTCCACAAGTGAATCTAGAAACATTAAAGGTCCGTGTGCTGTAGATGCTTTTAAACCGCTTTGACAAAAAGCAACAGCGAAGGCAGATTGCAGATGAGCGCAGTAAACAGACATCACAAACATCTCTGTGGCGTCTGGTGTCTGTTGGTGGTCCTCTCAAACAGCAGGAAGCCTCACATCTCGCCTCAGCCCCTCCTCAAAGATAACAGGAGATGGTGTTGCTACTAGAAACCACACTAACATGTAACAGTTGGAATACATAAAACATTATTATTTCCAACATGGATTAAGTGTGCGACATGCCCCAGTACATCTATGTCGGGTTTAGGCCTGTGTTGTGGCAGAGCCCAAACCTGTTACCTACTGCCTCGAAAAACGTAGGTTGAAATCGGGTCATTTATCAAGACAGCAGGTGTGTTTTCAGCTACTCTTGGGATTATGTGAACTGGATATGCAAAACTGAAAATACACCCAATGGAACAGCTCCCGTGCACTGACAAAAAGGTTTTATGTGTTTTTCTCTGCCTTTTGAAAAAATGAAGGTATCACAAAACTGCAACGGAAAACATCTTTTTCACATCTGCAGGTCCAATGACGAACCAGGAAGAGTCACGTTTGCCTCCCACTGGATATTCTTCGAGGGTTTAACACTGTAAGTCGCCTTTTAACATTTGACTGTTTGTTCAGAGTGAATCTCAGACCAACCAGTCCAGCAGGTCTGAACATTTTACTGCAGAGACTTGATCATCAGAGACTTGCTTTGGATCGGTTTAAGTCGTATCTGTCTGATAGATATCAGTTGGCACATGTAAATTATTAGTCTTTATATATCAGGGTGAGTTATGGAGTCCCACAGGGTTCTCCACTGGGACCAGTTCCCTTCCTCTGGATAATGTCACCAGAAAACATCCGTGTTGGGGTGCATTTGACACCCAGCTCTATTTATTTATAAACTTGAGGAAACTAAACAGTTACTTATTAGGTTTGGAGTGATGAGAAACTAGTCAGAGACTGAAGACAAGCAGAGGAAACTCTGACAGCTATGAAACAATCAAAGAAGGAGAACCACAGACTGAAAGATGGACAGAGATGGAGGAACGAGTTCACAGATGGAGGAACGAGACCACAGGTGGAAGAACGAGTCCACAGATGGAGGAACAGGTCCACAGATGGAGGAATAAGTCCACAGATGGAGGAACAACTCAACAGATGGAGGAACGAGTTCACAGAGATGGAGGAATGAGTCAACAGATGAAGGAACGAGTCCACAGATGGAGGAACGAGACCAAAGATGGAGGAAGGAGTCCACAGATGGAGGAAAAAGTCCACAGATGGAGGAAAAAGTCCACAGATGGAGGAACGAGTCAACAGATGGAGGATGGAGTCCACAGATGGAGGAAAAAGTCCACAGATGGAGGAAAAAGTCCACAGATGGAGGAACGAGTCAACAGATGAAGGAACGAGTCCACAGATGGAGGAACGAGACCACAGGTGGAAGAACGAGTCCACAGATGGAGGAACGAGTCCACAGATGGAGGAGCAACTCAACAGATGGAGGAAGGAGTCCAAAGATGGAGGAAGGAGTCCACAGATGGAGGAACGAGTCGAAAAATGGAGGAAGGAGTCCAAAGATGGAGGAAGGAGTCCACAGATGGAGGAATGAGGCCACAGATGGAGGAAGGAGGCCAAAGATGGAGGAAGGAGTCCAAAGATGGAGGAAGGAGTCCACAGATGGAGGAAAAAGTCCACAGATGGAGGAACGAGTCCAAAGATGGAGGAAGGAGTCCAAAGATGGAGGAAGGAGTCCACAGATGGAGGGAGGCCACAGATGGAGGAAGGAGTCCACAGATGGAGGAAGGAGTCCACAGATGGAGGAAGGAGTCCACAGATGGAGGAAAGAGTCCACAGATGGAGGAACGAGTCCACAGATGGAGGAAGGAGTCCACAGATGGAGGAAGGAGTCCACAGATGGAGGAAAGAGTCCACAGATGGAGGAGCGAGTCCACAGATGGAGGAAGGAGTCCACAGATGGAGGAAAGAGTCCACAGATGGAGGAGCGAGTCCACAGATAGAGGAAGGAGTCCAAAGATGGAGGAAGGAGTCCACAGATGGAGGAAGGAGTCCACAGATGGGGGAAGGAGTCCACAGATGGAGGAAGGAGTCCACAGATGGGTCCTTGAACAGATGCTGCTGGAAGGGGCTCATCAATTCTCCTATTATCAGCCGTTTTTACTGCTCAATGAGACTTGTATATATTTCTTTCCTCTTCACGATGTATTTTTTGACAGATGCAACTAAAACTCCGGTGTGATTTATACTCTGGAAAGTACAGTAATACCAATACCAGACTGAAGTCATCACGTCTAGGATAAATTAGAATAATTCCCTTCAGCCGGTACCTCCAACAGAAATCATACCTCTCCTGTGTTTGGATCCTTGCTGGTCATCCTGTAAAATGTAATATGTGATTTGAAATCAGTTTTATGAGTTTAAAAGGAAGAGCTTCGCTCCGTCGTATCTTTATGATCTCATTGTTTGTTTGAGGCGATCTTAGAGAACCCGGAGAAGAGCTGTTCTCTGGGAGTGTTGCATGTATCTCCCTGGCGGTTTTCCTTCAGAACCGGTCTCAGGCTCTGCAGATCTGCTCATCTCTGGTGAACCACCGGATCTGCTCTGTGACCCGAAATCCTGGACGCCTGGTGCATGCTGGGAAGACAAACGGACGAACTCAAAGTGCCTTTGCCCATAAACTGATAAAAAAAAAAAAAACACTCAAAGTGGAACAAGGCAGTAAAGAATCAGAGACAAAAACAAATCCAGAGTGAGGGACTTTAGCAAACCCCTGCTGGTGTTATCTTTCTGGCAGATAGAGAACGAATTGTGTGTTTGGTTTGTGATGAATGGTGGAGGTTTTCAATAAGACAATGCAGGTGGGACATTAATTCATCAGAGCGGGAGCCAGATCTGTCTATACCTGCAGAGTGTTGACTCCAGGTGGGAGCCAAGAAGAAATAGTTGGAAATAAAACTGCTGGTTGTGTTCAATGTCACAACATAAAAAAAAAAAAAGGAATTCACAATTTGCACGAGTATCTCTTTGTGTCAGTTCAGTTGGTTCTGAAATACGATTTCCAGCGACGCCACATTTCATTGACTTGTATTAGAGTGAATATGCAGTGAACTATTCAAACCCATTTTTTTTTTTTTGCATTTTTGGAAAAATGTATACATATGACACATATATATGGTTTGTTTTATTTTTTCAAAGAAGAAGAAAGGAAATTACTGCGTCCAAATGTATTCACTCCCGTTTGCTTTTCACAAGTATTGTTCCAGTAACAGCGTCTGCATCTGTAGAAGTCCTGTTTCAAGACACTGGATGTGTTCTTGTTCTGCCCATCTTTATTGATCCAGTGGAGGCTTGTGCAAACTAAATTCAGCTAAATTTCTTGCGAAGATTCTTCATATTTTAACTGCAAGTATTTCATTTTGTAAAACTGCGTTGTTCATTTATAAATCTGGCCACAGTTGGTGTTTTTAGTGGCCACCGATGTAACTGCAGGGAAATGTGGAGTTGATATGACGCATCTTTTCTGTTTTATAAGAGCATCATTTAGTTTTGTTCCAATTAGATTTGCATTAAAAATCAATGAATGAAAATTAAATACCATTGACTGTAATTAGAATAGGAAAATTAGAATGACAGATAAAAATAGATTATGACAGATTTTTTTTAACCCGTCCATCAAAATTACGGACAATGAAAGAATTTAGTGCTCGAGATAGTAAATCTGAATCTTCTAAAACAGTATTTTCCAAACTTCAAAAATACCAAGGCCCAATTTGAAATGTAAAAAAATATCTATCTACGGCCCACCTAAACCTTTAAACACCACTTTGATCAACATAAAAGACTAAAAGCGACATTCCAATATTATTGTGAGAGGTCAACAAATAAAGTGACACTTGTCAGATTAAATAGAATAACACTTAACTGGTTTGTTTTATTATTTCTAAATATTTTTCAAATCATGTAATAAATATTTTACAGTAATTAAAAACATATTTTACAAAAATCAATATTTAAAACACATTTGTTTATTTCTAATGACCTCTCACGGCCCACCTGCAGTACCTCGACGGCCCACCAGGGGCAAGCGCCCTCTGGTGGTACGTGGGGGAACATCATGACTTTCCACATTTTTTCCACATTCTCACTTTTTTTTTTTTATTTGGAAACATACAATGCATTATAAATACAACATTTCAAACGAAATTCAGGTAACAGTAAACAATCACAATAAGGAATAAACATCTCTCCTGTACATAAAGGTAATTAAGAAGGTATACATGGCTATATTTTTAAAATTGATCATCATGGTTTCATTGGCTTTCCATCATTTCTGAACACCACAGGTTAGCTGTGACATCATCAAGTGGGCCGCTGTGTTAAGGGTGAACAACCAAGTGAGCAAGTCCAAATCTGACACCACAGAAAAGCAGCACAGCAAAGACAAGCAAAGTTGGGAACTAAAGGAAAAAAAAAAGTCTGACGTCGCAGTTCTGTCTAGTAATAAAAGAAATAAACATCATGGCTTTACGACAGACCTGCTGAGAAAGGACGGGTCACCAGAACCTGCAGACCAGGTGGACGAGGCGTTGGAGACTCAACACAACTGTTTAAATTCAGGTAAAACATTAATAATGTGAAAACCATGACGGTTTGTTTATAACGCGCTGAGATCTGTAAAACTGTAAAACTTTCTTTTGTAAAATTGCTCCAGTTAACACCAGGCGCTTCACAAGACCCCCCCCCCCCCATGAGGACGTCTCCCTGATATTTGAGGAGGGACTTCATAATAACTCCCATCATTGTTGTGATTAGCGTTATGACGGTAATTATCATCATCATTTCCTGCTCTGAGTCGTCATCCCCGATGATTTCTCCACGGCTTCTCTCGGCGGGTGAAATGGACGGTGCTGATGAGGTCCGAGCTCGTCCGTTGTCCACAGCTGATCGTTCGGCGCTCTGCCAAGGTTCATTAGGAAATTACTCCGATCGCATCCAAGTTACGGATTATTACCTGCGAGTAGCCACCTCAGAGACCGCCGCTCGATTCCTCAAAGGTCGAGAGCTGAAGGAGGCAGTTAGAGAAATGATCTCTGTAATGAAGTTCATGTTGCTTGTTGAGACACGAGCTACTGATCACATCTGTCACAGCGCAGAAAAGAAAATTCTGACATAGGATGAGTGAAGCAAATGTGAACACCTCCAACAAAAGCAGAAGTTTTGAATCACCGGTGTGTCAATTATCAGTACGGTTGGGCATCGTTTGGATTTTAACGATTCCGATTCCAATTCCGATTCTCTGTTTCGATTCCTGTTCAAAACGATTCTCGATTCCGATTCTTTGATGTGTAGGTGAACAGATTGCGACTTATCTAACGGTAGAATTTTTTCATAAAAATGTTTTTATTCTTACACATGCTAGCATGTACATATGCACACACAGAATTCACTTACAGCCTAAATGTTTAACAACTTACAGTTGACAGTTGGCCTCCAAAATACATTTTGCCCAACAAAAAACGAAATCAACAGTTTTTGTTTAGGAAGATGATCATATCTGCTCTTTCAGACACAGACAGATAAACGGCAACAAAAACATAACCTCCTTGGCGGAGGTAAAAATTGTTCGTTTACCTGGGTTGCTGGGTTACGCTCATACAGACAAGGGGCCCTCCTAGCCAATGGGATGCCAGGAAGATGCTAGCCGATAGCCAATGGCAGAGCAGCTACAAGTATGTTTACGTTCAGTAAACTCTGGGAGCTGCGAGTAGCAGCGCTACTGTATTTTAGCCTTTCGTATCCTGAAATTTCTTTCATAACTAAAGTCAATATTTTCCCGTTGATGCATTTCGTAACCTGAAAACTTCGTATGTAGAAACGTTCGTAAGTAGAGGAACCACTGTAGATGAGAAGGCAAGAGTTTCTGGATGAAGACGGACTCTGTTGCGGTCGAAGAAGCGACGGGAGCAACGCAGTGAATTAAATACGGTACACTCGTTTATTTTTGTGATTCCATGCAGGCGAAGGTGTTTTGCCATATTAGTCGTGCTCCCTCCTTTGGCAGTAACACGATTCCCGCAGGTGTTGCACTGCGCCAGGTAGCCGTCATTTTCCAGACTGAAATGCAGCCAAACTCGAGAGCGGCGTCTCTTGGGATCCATGTTGTGGCGAGTGAAGTCCCGTCGGCAACAGATGTGACGTCGATGCTAGCGCGGAGTTGAGTAACATCAACGAACTAGTGCAGTAAATTAGGGGTGTCCGATATTGGCTTTTTTGCCGATATCCGATATGCCGATATTGTCCAACTCTCAATTTCCGATACCGATATCTACCGATATATGCGGGCTATTTTTCCTCAAAACTAATTTTAGGTAACATCACATAACTCCTGTCGTGGAATTAACACATTGTCTGTGCAAAAAAAAAAAAAACAAAACCCGATACCGATATTACATTTTTATGCCAATATCGGGCCGATAATATCGGTGGGCCGATATTATCGGACATCCCTACAGTAAATCAAAACAAAACAAAATAAAAATTAGCACGGACATTTAGGAACCGAAAAAAAGGAATCGAATTTCAAAAATCTTCTAAACGATTCCAGAACCGGACGTTAGGAACCGATTCCTACTTGGAATCGTTTTTCGGTGCTCAACCCTAATGAAGATACAATGAAATTTGGCCCTCTGTGACATCACAGAGAGCTGATGTTAGAAAAACTCTGGACGGAAGCGCTGTCAGCACCCTGGGAAAATTAAAGCGCACGTTTACTACGGTGATAATTCGTCATGATACATGAGCCAGAAAAATAACGGAACAACAGTCGCTCAGACCCGAGAAGCTCATGAAACCGGATGGAAAAAAAATAAAAAATCTGAAATTCAAAGCGTCTCAACAGTCGCAATTGATTTTTGTGACTTTTTCTCTTTGTGCTGTAGTTACAAAGTTTCCAGAAAGAAAAAAAAAAAAGGAAAAGTCTGCGTCCTCATTCAACAAATATCCATTCCACCGCAGAAGCACTCGGGGCCGTTTCAGACACAGCTCTGCTATTGACCGCCCTCATTTAAGCAACGGTGAAACGGGGGGGGATCGATACCGGCACCCCGACGAGGACCGCGCACGTGCGTGCATGCGCGCGCGTGTGCCCGCGTGTGTGTTGCGCGCAGAGAAAAGCCTCGGCCTATTATCTGCATTCATCATCAGACTCCTGTGGTGGTATGGTCGCCGCTGAATGCCACTCTGTTTACACAGTTTGCTTAAGCACCTGCACTATTAACTCTCTGCATTTACCTGATGCCCACATCCATTCATTCCTCCCCGGAGGTGAGAGCTCTAGCAGCCAACCATAAATTACATGGATTGTCCAATTTCTTGCTTCGGCTGGATGCTACGGCTGTAATTGCAGCTTCGGATAATGGCTCCCATTTCCACCAAGGTGGTCGGTCAGGAGCTAAATATATTTGTTATCGGACCGCTTCCTTTTTTCTTTTTTTTTTTTTGCGCCACGGCACCGGATTTGAGGGGTAAATACGGAGATCTTTTAGATCTTGCATCGAACACGTGCGATCGGTGCACAATGCGACGCTGAAACATTAAAAGTGTGAAGTCCGAGAACTTTGCTGAAACTCTCAGATGTGAAAGAAATTGAGACGGTGGGATGAGAGCGAAAATATTGAGCGCTGTTGTCTTTAAAGCAGTGGTTCTCAAGTGGTGGGCCGTGACCCAAAAGTGGCTCGCAGACCCATTTTCAGTGGGTCGTGGGCCTTTGCCTGGGGAAGGAAATGTTAAAAAAAAACAAAAAAAAAGTGTGTCATTTATACTCCTCAACAGTAGATGGCGATAATGTCCTGTAATGCGAGATAGAAAAAGACCTGCAAAGTTTGATTCCATATGTTGAGCAGGTGAAACACAGATACAATGAAGAATATATGAGATATAGATGATCTTATCTTGAAGACAAACGTCAGTGAGCGGTTATTCAGATAAAACTAAAAATTTTGAGTTTCTTTTAAACTACAGCTCAGTGGTTGAACAGTTTTATTTCATATTTATGCATAAAAACACTGTTGACTCTTAAAAATGGCTGTTAGTGAAATGTTCTGATTGTTATGTCAGCTTTATGATTAATGTTTAAATAAGTGACTAGATAGTTTTAATAGGAAATTGTTATATATTCAGGAAGTGGATACTTAGCAAACGCTACATATTTGAGTTCTTTTTGAAACTACTGCTCAGTGGTTGTACTGTTTTATTTCATGTTTGTTCATGTTGAGTCTGTTAAAAAAGGCTCAAGTTACTGAAGTGAAGTGTTTTGGATTTAATTAAAATGCAGCTAATTGAGCATCAAAGGGAATATTTGTCATTTTGGTTATGCCATTTTGATTTTTGTCATTTTGGTTCACCAATAAACTTTTTTTTTGTGTGTTGGCATAATGTGATATTCTATTCTACTATCTCCAGTAGGGATGCACATGGTTAACCGTTTAACCGTTAACCGATAACAGTAACTCTAATCGATTAATGCTAACGGTCAATTTTGTTTTTAAGCTACGTAATTCAATCAACTCATGGGGGCGTGTCGACAGGTGCAACAGGCCTCTGATTGGTCAATTCTACATCCGCGTAGAAAGAGCGCGTCATCGAAAAAATAAGGAAGTACCCACATCTGTACGATTCTGGTTCTCCACACTACAAAGACAGCACATATTCTAGTAATTCATGGAGGGAGATAGCGATGAATGTGGTTCTGGATACGACCGAGACGGTGAGGAAGTGGAAAAACGCAAGAGATAGGTTTAGTAAGTTTAGCTAGTTCATGATTGTCGCTCTTGCGTTGTGGTGTGGAATAACATAGCGGAGACCGCGCTAGTATAAATCAAAAGTGACGGCGGCATCTCTGCGACAAGCTGACGGCGACACATTGCCGCTAGAGTATACACGGGGAAGTGTCCGCATGCGTCCACGACAACGCACGCAACATCGCGGCAGCCAACCATCCCGGACTTATCGGTTAACGGTTATTAATCGTTAAAGGGCGTCGGTTAACGGTCATAAAAAAATCCAAATGTGCATCCCTAATCTCCAATTCAAACTGCATGATCTTTTCATTCAATAAATTTGAGAAGTTGGAAATTTTCCTTGATTTGGGTCACTGCTGAGAACCACTGATTTAAAGGAATATCTCGCAGCACCAATCGAATCAGGACGATTTTAAAGCAGCGATGCACAACTGATTCATCTGATTCATCAGGCGCATATGCAACATACTGAATTCATCCTCCGCGCAGGTTCGAGTCCGTCAGGCCGTGTTTGTCTTCGTTCCCTGCAGCTTTGCTTCTGTACGTTTCTTTGTTCAGCAGTAAAACTTGTCTCTCACGGTGTCGTGGCTTCTGATTGAATCACGGCGTCGGTGGTACGTAAGGTCAGCCGCAGCCTTTAGAAACGCTCGACTCCGTCGGTCAACTCGGCTGACAGATTTCAAAAATAATAAAACGGAATGAAGTCTGACCACTCTGGCTTCTCGCTCTTTAAACAAAAAAAAAAAAAAAAGCAAAGGTCATCCTGTTAGAAACAGACTTCGGGCCTCGTGATACAGGATGACTGAAAGATTTATTGGAACTTTTTTCTTTTTGGTTGGCATTTGTTTTGAACGGTTGTGGTATTTTTCCTGACGGTAGACATGGATCTCTCTCTCTGACAGAACGTCACCTGGACGTCACGGCGGTTCATAATCAGGATCATCGGCCTAAACTGACACGACACAGAACATTTGGGAGGATTAAACTGCTTCGTGGCTGAACGTTCGGCCGTCGTTCCTCCGTTCGGACCGCAGTTGTCTGAATAATACCGTTCCCTTTTCCATCTAAATGCTAATGGACAGGCGTGGAAGGAAGTGGAGGAGCTCTGTCATTTATTCTCGGCACATTTGCGTGTTGTGACCATAAGGTTTTGTTCCGGTTTCGTGAGAAGTGTGTCGTCCGCCCGACTCTATGAATTTCAAACAGGCTTCAGAAACGTAACGACGCTGCAGTTTCTGATACGTAAGCAGCTTTTTGCTGATGGTGGCCGGATGTCAGCGTCCCAGCTGTTATATACAAAACCATTTCCCTGGGCCGCCCCCCCGAAACATTTACTAAATAAACACATCAGTCCATTTCTGTCGCTTTACCAAAGGATCCATCCCACTTGATGGAAGAATAACTTTAACATTGTTTTTTAGTCTGTCAAGATTTAAAGTGCATCAATCCCACCGTAGTCACACTGAAGCCAAGCGCTACATCATCGTCATATTTTCTCGTCTTAACTCTCTGCTGACTTTCGTTTGTCTCATTATCTCCGTCTTTCTTTTCATCCCTGTTAAATGTTTTTCCGTGGTGTCTCTTGAGGGTTTGTTCTCTTCATATCTCCTGCTCTGTGCTGTTTGCGCGCATGTCCGTGCAAAAAACCCCCGACACAATATACACCTTTTCGACTTAAAAATTGTGGACATGCGCCCCCTAGTGGCCCCGCCATAACTGGACTGTGCGGCGCTCCACCTAACTCCAAACACAGCAGCGTGGAGCATCTGTTACTGATAACGCAGACATGTCTTGGATTGATGATGTTAGGCAGTGACCTCCAGTTACAGATGAAGGTATTTTATCGCTGTTTTTAATGATTGGTTATGGAAATAGCATGATCTATTCCCATAATCAAACACTAAAAACTGTTGGAATACGTGAAAAATGCAACGCTGGCTATAACTAACGTCAACAAGCCATAAAGATTATGCTACTGTAACGTTAACGCTAGCGGTAAATTAGGCTATGTGTTAATGTTATATTTAATTTATTTTATCATTCTCCTAATTCATTCATTCATTCATTTATTGTTTTATAGGCATTCAAGATAAGTGGCCGAAATCAAATAGGCTCGCTCAGGGACCTGGGGTTTATTACATGGAGGTGTCCTGCTCATCTTCGCTGGATTTTATTTATTTATTTTATTTATTTTAAAGTCCTTTCTGTTGATATTTTTCACCCACGTCTTCCTAACTTCTTGTTCTGCAAACAAGACAGTCTTCGTGCAGTAAAGGCTTGTGTATTTCATACTTTCTTCTTCCATTGTTGAATTTTCACACCATTGTTGGCACAGTTCATGACGGAACATGTATTCCCACTCGACCGACTCGACATTATAAAAATATCTATTTGTAGAAAGAGAAAAACACTGGTTAATCTGCGAGCCGGTGAAAGTGGCGCTCTGTAGCACAACCCAGCAATGGTGGACGGGGTACTTCCGGGGGGGCTGGCCCGAAAAGGTCTATAGTCATTTCATTCAGTCATCTTTGTCTCTCCTCTCTCTGTCCTCCATCCTCTCTCTGTCCTGTCTCTTCTCTTTTTCTTTCTTTACCCGGCTGGTGTTTATCAGGAAGGTCCCCCCATATGATCCAGGTCCTGTTCAAGGTTTCTTCCTCTTTAAGTGGAGTTTTTTCTTGCCACTGTTTGGCTTAAAGGTTTTTTTTTCTCCTGCTGTGGAAGTTTTTTTTTTTGGATTTTATATAATAATTTTAGTTAATGATATTTGCTCAGGAGTCATGATCTGGGTCTCTGTAAAGCGCCTGGAGACAATTGACATTGTAACAAATTGAACTGAATTGAATTAATTTACAAACCGACGCTAAAGCAGAACGAGCATGAAGCTTTAAGTCCCTCTGGCCACATGAGACAGAAAAGTCCAGTTAGTTCCTGAGCAACGTGAAACAGACGCTGTAAAAAGAGACATTTTCTCCAAACACCCTTTTTCTCTCTCTTTTTTTCCCCTCCAAACAAACAAACAAACGCTGAGCACCAGCTCAGAAGTATGGACTTGAATTCACAGACATAATAATCACAAATGGTACCATATGAAGAAAGCAACAGGAAAGCAAACGGAGACCGATCCCAGCGGCGAACCTTTTCCATTAACCGAGAAGATAAACTAGATTAAAGGTTACTATTACCTTTAAGTAAATGTTTGTTCAATCACATGCTGGGATTGCTCTGTCAGTCTTCAGGAAATGAAAGGAGCCACTTGTCAAAGACAACATTCGATAACGTTGTTTACTGCTTTTGTAATTCAAGTCGGGCTCTGGTGCCCAAAAACAGCTGAATTCATCAGAGGAGGAGATGTAGATGGTCCCGCATGTCGGGGACGAAAATGACCTTTATTTGAACAAAATAAGAGGTTGTAGCAGGAAATGCAAGGTGGAAAGAGACAGTTGAACAACAGAGGTTTCGACTAGTTCTGATGGTTCGGTTTTCATGGTCCGGATCCGTTTCTGGCCCGGCTGCATTTCTGGACTGGTCACCTCGTGAAGTTTGGCTCATCTCGGTTTGGTTCGGAGTTGCCCCGCCTCTCTCAGAAAGCCTCCAGGGATTCGGCCAATCAGAAAACACCTCCGTCCGCGACGTCTCCGTTTGAAGTGAAGCCGAATCGTTTGCGACATTTTTGCTTATCGTTGTAACGTAATTACAAACTGGGTGAACAGCTCATGCAGACGTGGTACTCCCAAAAATGGGTCGACCACAGTTAAGATTTGTAATATTTTCTGGTTGTATTTATCTGTTTATTTGTGTGACATTTGTGGTAAAAGTCAGAAGGACAGGTTAAGGGGCGGCGCCTCCCGCCTTTCCTCAGACACATTCTGGAAAATGAACGACACAGACATTTCATTTCACCCCTCTGCTTCACCTGCTTAATACAGGTCAGTAAAAGGACTAAACATGGTAAAATATCACATATTACACGTAGCTATAACTAGTACTGATGTTTTGTAGAGTTTGAGTTATGTTTAGGATGTTATTTAAGCTAAAAACTACCGAAATATGCAGAAAGGTTTTATCGCGAGGCCGCCATTTTGTGCCCTGGCGCCGCGGCAGTTAACCAGAATCACTGTTTGTGCTGTTGCTTTATATTGTGTTGATATGTAGCTGTGGGTTTATTCATAACACAAGTACTTTGTCATTCCTGAATTCTAACTCTGTACTGAGAGAAAGTGTATGGTTTATCACATGCAGGGATGCATGAAACACTGTAAACCGTATGTTTTAATATTTGTCAAGGGTTTATCCTGAGTGAGTGTGCTGTAGTTACAGAGGATGCTGATTTATTTTGGAAACACAATTAATGAGTATTCAATTGACTTGTGAATGGAGAAGATGGGAGCATATGTAGATGTGATTGGAATGATTTGAAAATGAGTAAAAGAATATGTGAGATGGTGGAAACAGGATCAGGACAGAAATATTGTGCTTATGTGACCATGGTGAATGAAACATATGATTTAATAAATCAGACAGACGCATTCTGGAAAATGAATGACACAGACTGTCATTTCACTCCTCTGCTTCATCTGCTTAATACAGGTACTGTATTTGTTACTGTGGTCCTCCAGCATTGGGACCCGTAACACAGACGTACACAAGACGAGACAAAAATAGCTGGAAACCCGTCATGTGATTTTGACTTTAGTCAGTCACTAAACAAGAGTCAAAGGGAATATTAAATGGGTCTTGACAGAAGTCATTGTGTAAGATTATTCAATATTTGAATACTACTGGTCACGCCAAAAGAGCCTACAACTGTGACATTAAACGAGACATTTGTTAATTTGTCAGTAAAATCACTGACCTTATTTTGCAGGTTTTGCCCAAAGCTCCATGAAGCTAATACGCCGAAGCGCCGCAGACCTTGGAGGAGGGATATTTTTTGAAGCGTTTGCAATATTGCCAGACTGCTGGAGTTGTACAGCAACAACAACTGTGCCATTAGTTTGCTGCTCCAGCGCCTGCTGAGGACGGAGATATAATAGGTTTCAGGGGAATGCCTGATTCTTCAAGCTGACGTATTGGACGGAGGAAGAATGTGGAAAGCGAGGGATGGGCTGTGATGGCTGAACAATATTGATCTCAATCTCGTGGGGTATTCCCAGTGTGCAGCGGTTTGTGACAAAAAAGCAAAAACAAAACCAGTCACCAAAAATCAGGACAGCCAATTAACTGTGACATCTTTGACTAATGTTGTGTATCTAGATCCGGGCCGGGCGCCTGAATGTGGCGCTGGACATCCCTCCCGGACTTCAAAGGCAGGACTGGAGTCTGAAAAATGGTTCAGAGACACAATCTGAGTCTGATGCTGCAGACTTTGTTCTTGTTCTTGTTCCCATCCTTCATTCATTCACAGGCTCCTGGGAATAAACCTGTCTACTATTATTTTTTTTTAAATGACAAAAACCCCAATGTCCCGAGAAGCAACGGTGTCACTGCCGGTATTCACGGCAGCGCCCCCCCCCCTGGCACTTATTGACCAGCTTTAACGGCGTCGTTATAAATCAGTCCGGGCCGATTCCAATGATGCGTTCCGTTTACCTCGGAGGTCGGAACTGGGAATGACGTCACACATCTCCAGTGATGAAAAGAACGAAAAACTACAGCTGATCCTGGTATTTATAAACCCATTTTTTTAATCTGAACTAGATCATGGAGTCATGGAAGATGGTCGTCTGATTGTGAGTCATGTAATCTTCTGCATTGTCTTAAGACATGACAGCAGGCAACCTGCTAGCCATGTAGCGTCATAAGGAGGCCTTAACCCTCAACCAGTCAACAGGCATATAACTGGAGGTAAGCGGGGTCGTCTGGGTTTAAGTCAACAGTTCTGACAACTCCACTGATTGATTTTCACTCTGATTCACTTCAGTTTCAGTTCTCTGTTCTTGTATCTGTAAATGTTGTCAATCATCTATGGGAAGCCTTATCCCCAGAGTGACTTGGTTTGGCAGCAGAACTCCTCAGTAAAGGCGAGGTGTTGTGAAATATTGCATTTATATTTTTCCCACTACACAGACTGGAAGCGTGTGATGGCTTCTCCAGTATGGCTATGAAATAGCTCCGTTCATAAGAACATCAGAGGAGCTCGTCTATTCTCTACTGCCATGGAAACTGCACTGGCGTCCCTCAGGGGTCGATCGTAGGGCCTTTATTATTCATCTAATTTATCCTATATACGGTCCCACTTGGATTAATTATTTTAAAAACATGGTCTCCTGTCAAAGCTATGCTGATGATGCACTCATCTACTTGACATTAGAGGCCCCTTGAATCCCCTGTGAATCTTCACAGTTTCTGGTAAGTAAATTATAAGTAAAATGTGTCTGGCTGAGGTGGCAAAGGTGTGGTATTAAGACATTTTTTCTCTGCTTGACTTCGTTCAACGGGCTAACAGATTGTTAACAGCTAAAAGATTTAAAAAATTTTTTTTTTTCTAAATTATATTTAATCTCAATTTGTCTGCTTTGATCAATAGACGTTAAGATAAAAGGACATACTACTAACGTCCTAGTGTATAATAATATAGGACGCCTTTTTATCTATTAATTAATTAATTTTAGCCTACGCCTCATTGGGTGAGAGCTGCTTTGGTGTCATGAGTGGGAAAATCCTTTGGGCCCTCAGGGTTGTGGCGTAGGGCCTCTGTTGGTTGAGATTGCCTCCCACAGATGCCATCAACTCCCATCAGACTGGCATCCTGGAAGTCTGGAGACCTAATGAATACCTCGGACTCTTTGAGGACTTCCTACATTTTTATTTATTCATATTTTTTTTAATGTGGTTCTTATGTGATCTGCTAAGAGGGTTAGCTACTGTAGGGGAGGTGCTACAAGTGGTTTGAGGTTCTGGTTCTGTGCATGATTTAAAGCATCTCACTACTACTACCCTGCTACTGCATGGCGCCAAGTTATAAATCAAATGAGCAGGCCTGGAAGCTGGCGGGAACACTTCTACCTTAGTTCGGTCCCTGCAAATTAGCTGCATCACCCTCCCCTATGATGTTAATTGATATTACTCTACATTCATTTTGATTAAATCTGCCCAAACATCCACTTCCCAAGTGTTGCTCCTTGTGGCCTCCTTCGATCGAGCCTCGTCACAAGGACCGCCGACTGATGTCCACAACGGGACCTCCCGTTCAAATGCTGTTTCGGCGGCGACGTCAGAAATTTGTTCAGCTGACGCAGGGTTTGTACGACCTCCCTGCTGGGCTAAGCTTCGTGCCGAGACTCTTCCAGGACAACCCCCAGCAGGTTGCAGCGGTCTTCGGTACGACTAACGGCACAACAAAACGTATTATCTTTGAAATATGAATGACTACGTTCTGTTCAGTCTTTTGATTCAAGTCAAGACAGTGCGCAGCATTGGGCAGCGGGTGTGATGAGTACGCTTGCTGCCAATCAAAGAACCAGGCCCCAAATAATAGATAAGTTTGTTGTGTAGTGTGTGAAAAACATGATATATATCTGATATGTACACAATATTTACCTTTTTTATATAAAGTTTAACTACAACCCTTTAATAGCGCCTTAACAGCTGTAAGGCCTGACAGTTTAGGCCATTGTTTGGGTTCACTGAGTTCGGTTCGGTCCATTATGTGAAAACCTGCCCAAGGACACGTTCCCAGGCTTACAAATTTGGAAGATCCAAAATTAAGAGAAAAGGGAGTAATATCCTGTGTTTGGGTCTCATCATGAGACACCAGATGGTCATTATCCAAAGGGAAAAATATGTCAAACTATTGCCAAAGAAATCGTGATTGATCCCATGTTTGTCTGTAATTAGATCTAGCTATGGCTATAAGAACTGTCTCTTGATGTACGTGCTTTGTTCTTCTTACCAAATTCGACCCGAGAAGTTCCCAGACGTGCGCAAGTCTGTATTAAGCCTCTTTTTCTGCAAATAAACTTTATATGCATTTAAAGACAGCTTTGGAGCTGCGTCCCTTTTTTTTTTTTATCACACTGAAGAAACAGAGAAGACCAAGAGAAGACTTCAAAACACCTCTACGGCAGAAACCACAGTTGCTTTGTAAACAAAAAAATATTCATTCCCCGTACACTTGTCATGAATGTGAAATCTAGCGACATATTTTTGGCTATAAATGCGTTTATTTCGGCTTATTTCGGTTTATTTGGGGGATCAACACAGATCAATTCGCTTTCGGAGCTGGCCCCCTAGCGGTCAGTCGAAGAACTGCAACCTAAAGCTGCTTCCTTAGTTAGTTAGCGAGGACAGTATAGCCTCTTGAACTACACACTTAGCCAACATACGGAGACTGCTTTGTACTTGACCTTACGGTATCTGTAGTTACACTGCTCAACCACTAGAGGGTAGCGTTACTTCCTTTATGTATGGAGCAGTTGGGGCAAATAAATGGCGAACAAGACCAACTTTTACTGACATTACAGCAATCTTTCTTGCAAAATGAGACTTCTTTGTGCTGATTTTCCCATTAAGGGTCATCACAGCCGATCATCATGTACTTCGTACTTATGTTTTTGGCGAACTCCACCTCCAGTGATTCTTTATTTATTCGTCTGATGTCAATGATGTCATGCTGGCTGGGTGAAGGCGTTTTAGCTGGTAAAATCTTTGAAAACTGAGGTACAAATCACGAGATACACTTAACCCACTTTTAATACCTTCACCAATTATTGTGCCGTGAGCTAATTTATGACTGATGCGTGTAATTTTCAGCAACTCCCAAGATCCTTTGTTGACTAATCTTACCTTACTAGTTTATTTAAAGAATATTCAGAGGCACACGTGATTGAATAATGAATACAACACTCATGATGTGCTTTAATAATTTGTAAACAAACAAAAAGAATATGCACAAGAACAGTCATATTTTGTAGCTTGAAGCCTTTAAAGTCTCCAGTTATTTGTGCAATAACACTGACACCTTTTTCATTCACACCACATTTATCAGTTTTACAAAAAAAGTTTTGAGTATGAACGACAGCACAGTCCTAAATCAGGAGGCAAACGAACCTCACAACCTTTCCAAAAGAGTAAGTGGCCATAGGTGTTGAACAGCGTGAATAGAAATATTGCACAAAGAGAAAAGGCTCTCAGGATGACATCATTATTAATTAAGTGAAAAGAAGGAGCGCCATGTTTGTGGGATTTAGCAGTAGATGGATACAGATGTTTGTCTGAAGCGGTTCGCCGAACAGTTAACACCCCTCCTGCACCCAAAAGCGCTCAAATGTTCTTTATTTTCCGCGGGCGCTCTGAAGAAAGAAAGGAAGAATAATATGTACAAGGACGTCAATTATGGGAAAACAAGAGTCTCTAACTGACATCATTAAATTCAGACCTGTGTTTAAAATAAGGTAAAGTGGTACATAGAGTTAAAGAAACACATGTTCAACTTGAGGAACGTTTGAGCAACGCTCCTTACGCCCAACCACGTCAGTCGCTCATAAAGGTCATCATTTATTTAAAAAAAAAAAATCAACTTAAGAAAAACTTGCGACAAATCTAGCGACTTCAATATAGATTCATCCGTCGTGAGACACTGCTCTCCTGCCACTGAAACGACACAGTTCAAGTCACAGGTTACATCATATTTAAGTATATACAGCAGACAGCTCAGAGCTTTGACAGAACAGCAGTTCTCCTGATAGTTTACCTGCACAACAAGGTGCTTTTACTTCATCATTCCTTGTTTGTGTTTGTGTGAGAACCCAAGGTCGGGTCCAAACAACGCACACTTTTAAAACCACTCTATGCATCAACGCCACTTCTGACCACGTGGGGGCAGCAGCTGCTGGAGCAAGACCCAACGCAGTCCACCTCCAGTGGGACAAAGCGGCATTACAAGACATGCCGGACCGTCTTCACGCGTTAGCACAGTGCTGTCAACGTGGAGGATTCATACGATTCACGTGGTCAGAAGTTGGTTTTAGAAGTTAGTTTTAGAACCATTTTCAATTAAACGATGATTATCCAAAGGTGAATGTTTGTGTGCAAAAAAAGGGACTTCTTTTTCATCACAATGTACATTTGTCGGGCACTTCCTCCGTGAGAGGAAGACGTCTAAACATTCAGTCTGATATATTGAAGCAATCTTAGGCTGTACGACAGAAACAACACAACTGGCAAAACTCACAAAGACAAGCTAACAAAAATAAATAAATAAATAAAAATAATAAATATACAACTGATCAAAAAAGGGTCTCAGCAGTGACAGTGGATCATGTATGGTTCATTTTGCGTACGATCCGTTCTCCATAGGTGGCAAGTATTTTCCATGGTTGTGTAACCATGTCATGTTAACTGTCATTTCAAGTTTGCACCACTTATAAAAGTGGTCTTGCGATAAATATCATGTTTGCAGATCCAATAAATGCCCCCCACCCTCCTTACGACTGCTTTTTGAGGATTTTATCTCTGACCCGTTAAGTAACCAAAAACTGCAGAAAGATGGTTGCTGCGTTCGCTGTTGCTGTGAATTAATAGCGCGGCTGTTGTGTCAAACATCCCAACCAAAAGATGGCTCGTTTGTACCTCAAAGACAACGTGGACTTGAATAGAAAGGCTGCCATTAGCGTACTGGAATGAGAACTTTTGTATCATTCCTTTCTTTGTCTTGCTTTTTTAGGGATTTTTAATATAGTTAAACGATGGCTGCAGAATTGCTAAAACACCTAGGCCCCGATCATACAACTCCCGTTAGCTGCTAGCCGCTACCCGCTACAAGCAAATTGCGGGTTTACGAACCTCCGCTAAGCGCTAATGCAATCTTCCGCTTCCCTGAAGCCGCTACCCGATATGCCGACACCCTTACTCACATTGTAGGTGTGGCACTGGGCTTTCCGCAAACTTGGTATCTTGCAATCACGGGTTTAGGGTAGCGGGTGACGGGTGGTCAGACGCGCTCTTTTACGCGCCGACATGCGGGTTACTGCAGCGGTGTATTTTAAACATCAGCTGCGCCAAGACGCACAGCAGTCTGACTCCCAGCACCCCCTGCTGAGGATATTTTCTCGCGGCTCTGCCTGAGTGTGTTTATCGGGAGCGCACCAACTATCTGGGACTTTCAGGTAGCCGATAGGACTTGTCTGTGTAAAAATATTTTTATATGTGGGTAGCGGGTGTGGGTAGTGGCTTGCGGGTAGCGCAACCTGCTCTTAAAGGCAATGGCTACTGACGCACTGATTGGTTTAACAGGTGGAACTCCCTAACCACTCCTATGCATAATGTAGCGGGTAGCACAGGTAGGATAGCGGGTTTAGGGAGTTGGAAGATTGCGATCATTGCGGGGGAACGCCCCTCCCGCTACCCGCTATCCCTTAATAGCGGCTTTAGGAGATTTGGTGGAAGACCGGGCCCCTAGGATCAACCGGCTTTATTTCAAAACAGTCATTCAGCGGTGTTCCTACTCCGCTACACAACATTTTAACTGGCTTCTGATGTTTCTAGGTTGTTGATCTCAGCTGTATGTTTGTCCGACGGTGTCCTGAGGCAGTTTCTTCTGCGTCCGTTGGTTCTGCTCCCTGGATATCAAAGGTCAAATCCAGAGGAACCAGACTTATTCTTTGTATATAAGAATTAGAAAATTAGGCTTGTCGGCTACCGGCTTGTCAGTTAAGTAACTGGAGTTTTGGCACATCCAAACTGGCATCACGCTTTGCCACCGAGGTCTCTTTGGCAGTGATTCTAGTGCACTGTGGGCAACTTGAAAACGAAGTCATACCAACTGGATTGTATTTAAACTGTAACTGAGACTAAAACTAACTTGATTGAGAATTAGTCAAACCCCTGAACAGCTAGAAACAGCAGCCCTGTGTTGTATGTATACATACACATCTGTAGGCCCATAATCTTGAAGCTCTCGCAGTTTTATCTTTTAGCTGAGGGTGCCCCCTACTGACCTGGAGGTTCACTATAACATCTTCCATCGTTACTTTCTTTAGTCTCCTCTGCCATGATATCTACTGTAGCTCCATAAGCTAGCTTCATCTTACAGCCATTAATGACTGTCGCTGTTGATGTGTCACATCGCGACGTAAGTGATACACGGTTCTCGTGAACAACTCGACTGGGGTCCAAAGTTGCTTTGGGCGGTTTGTGCCAGTTGTAGCAATCAGAGACCACAAAAGCTAGACGGTGCTTCCGAAAACCAGTCAGATGTTCTTTCAAATAAAATAAAACCATGAAAATACTCCTCAATGCCTATTTAGCGAAGTTTCAGCTGAGATGCTGAGTTTTCAACAGAGATATGAAGAATGAGCATCACATGATTGTTTTACTTTAACACCTTTTCAGAGTTCTTCAATTGAATTTGATCTTTGTGAGGTATGTGCACTGTCACCAGTCTCTCTGTACATTTTTAACTGCTGGTTCTGCTTGTAAACTACCTTACAGTCGATAATATCGCACAAAAATCTAAGACAGCAAGATATGTGACAGAAGCATGATTGTTCAATTAAGAGCATATGGGATTCTATACAATAAGGCATTGCTTTAATGAAAACATCTGGACAAACATTTCACAGTTTAATTGATGCTTGACTGTCAAGTGACCACGGTGTCTTCTTTTGATACTGATTGCCTCAGTTAGCATCACCACAAAACTATTACTCTGCCTACACGCTCCACAACACTTAGTACCTGATATGTAGCGATGGAAGCAACTCAACAGTCGCCATGGATGACAAGTGGAAATTGAGCAAATTCAAAAGGACCATCAGGCTCCATTTTCCCTGGTGGATTCATAAATGGAGATTCAGCATTGTTTCATACGCAATCATTCTATCAGCCCGGTGTCCACTATACGCGATGAATCGACTGCACCGCGCAGGTATCACTCAGTTTCGATAAAAAGTGTGGTCGGTGGTTCTGCAAAAGACCTCATGAAGTCAATACATCTGGGCAGTGCTTCAAAAAGTGGACCTTAACCTAACTTTTTGACATTGTCCTTCTTCGTCACTGGATTTGATAATTAAGGAACGTCCCTGAAGCGGAATCAGTGCATCTGCAAGCGAAATCGCTCATGGTATAGTGGACACGTGGCCTATGCAACAAGCACAGTTTGGAAAGAAAAAAAAATCCCCATATACATATTAGATCCACATAGTTTGCAGACATCAGTGGAAATAATGCTAATTTCGGACCTCTGCCTTATCTAAAATCAGAATGATTAAATAGGAATCTATAATGGATTCCACTTTGGAGAAAAAAAAATGCCAGAGGACCAACGTTTCTTGCTTAACGCTGCTAATATAGCTTATTTACAATCATCTATTGTATGCAACAAAAGTATACGCTGTCGTCACTTACAGTATAAACTGATATGTTCTGGCCGGTCACCAAAGAAGAAGAGAAAACTTAATCCAAAAGAATGGGAATTCATTAATTGTGCTTTTTCAACCCACAAATCCACTTCATCGTCGAAATGGGACAATTTCAAGAGGCACCACTAGAAGTGCTCACATCACTCGATGGGAATCTCTAAAGCTATAACAAGGACTAAAAATACAAATAGTAAATATAGTTTATTTATATATTTATAAAGTTGATACAATTTTCCGTTGAGTCCCCTGTCCAGTTTAAAAAATATTTTCTTCACTTTGTCAAACGTCCAGGATGAAGGATCTTTGTGTCGACGCGCAAAGCCCTTATGATGCTCTAAGAGAAAAATGCTTTTCCCAGGTTGGAACTTAGTTACCCAAAATCTGGATGACACAAAGCTTGTGCTAAAAAGCAGGAAGAGTTTTAATGTGGGAGACCGGTTTAGCAGAAGACTGAAACTTGCCGATGTCGTGGGTGTCCGTTGATGATCAGGTGGCGTCTCCAGAGAGCTTTCCGCGCCAACGGTTAAACGGTTACCTCGTTCTTACTGGCAGTGCGGTATGTGTGGTGGTGGCCAGGAATGTACTGTAGGTGGTCCACCGTGTGTGTTCGTCGGGAAGCAAACGCCTGCCTCTTTGACGTGGTCGCGTGATGGTTGACCATCAGCGTGTTGTAGGAGTCATTAGAGGCACTGGGTTGAGAGTGCATCTTGGCCATCTTTTTGTGGCGGTCCACGACGGGAGTGGTGGGCATCAGCATGTCGGCGTGGGACAGCGCCCGCGCCATGGCCTTCTCCCGGAACTTGTCGCGCCTCATGGCCGGGGACAGCAAGGGATCTTGGGAGTGCAGGCGGTCCGCTGACAGCAGCTGCTCGTTGGAGAGATTGCGGCTGCTCCCGTACGCCGCGGCCGCCATCGCGCCGTACGATGACAAGCCATAGTCTCCGCGCCGCGGCGTCCTGGGAGGGGACAGGACGTGGTCCTGGGACATGGCCCTCTGGACCCGGCGGGGACGCTGCCTCTGCTGGTGTTGCTGGGGTTCTGCATTCAGCTTCACCATGTGGGTCGGTCCGCGGCCACCAATGTCTTGGTGGTGATGCTTCCTGGGGTAGTAGTTGTCTATGTCTTTGTCACCTACGGAGTTGGAAGACAAAGGTCATTAGAGAGAGACAGGAGTGTCACAACTTTACTGACTTTATTGCTTAATAGGGGTCTGAAAAAAAAATCGATTTGGCAATATATCGTGATTTTCGGCCACCCAATATAATATCGATTTTTCAGCTCCTAATATCGATTTTTTTCAGAAACACTAATAAACAATAAATAGGTTGTTTTGAAGCAAATAGTTTTGACTCATTTTGTCCTCTGAATGATCAATATCATCTGATGAACATATACAGCAACTTGATTTTTCATCTCTACTTTTAACCTTTGTGTCGTGTTTGTTTATCCCCCCTTACTTTAGTGTTCCCGGTCAAATTTGACCGGCCTGTTTTAACTGCTCCTACATTAACAGAAAAACCACTGATTAACACCAAATTTTATTTAACTCCTTTTTAAGCTGTAAACAATTTCTCAGACCACTGGTTTATATGAATAACTGCAGTTAATATACATAAAATAGACACAGAAAAAGTAAACTGTATTCCAAAATTATCATTTATTGTAAAAAGAAAGTAACAAAAATCAAAACAGTGACCAAATTCACACATCAACATGAGCCTATCATTTGTATGTGTGTGTGTGTGTGTATGTGTGTGTGTGGGGGGGATGTGTCTTTACATGTGTCTTCACACACAGGAGTGGCATCCTAACAATATTTTCTACTCTTGCTCTTCCTCCTCTTTCCTGGGTGGATGAATACCAGAGCAAATTGCCATCCTTGGACTGGAATATCACTGGACAGCTCCCACCTCTACACCGGGCTGTGGGGGCTGTCCGGTGCTGAACGTGAATGTTCAGCACCGGACAGCTCCCACCACTTCAGCACCGGACAGCTCCCAAAGCCCAGAGTAGTGGTGGGAGCTGTCCAGTGCTGAACGTGAATGTTCAGCCCCGGACAGCTCCCACCACTTCTCTGGGCTGTGGGAGCTGTCCGGTGCTGAACGTGAATGTTCAGCACCGGACAGCTCCCACCACTTCAGCACCGGACAGCTCCCAAAGCCCGGAGTAGTGGTGGGAGCTGTCCAGTCCTGAACGTGAATGTTTAGCACTGGACAGCTCCCAACACTTCTCTGGGCTGTGGGAGCTGTCCGATGCTGAATGTGAATGTTCAGACCGGACAGCTCCCACAGCCTGGTGTAATGGTGGGAGCTGTTCGGTGCTGAACATTCACGTTCGAGCCCACAGCCCGGTGTAGCGGTGGGAGCTGTCTCGTGATATTCCAGTCCAAGGATGGCAATTTGCTCTGGTATTCATCCACCCAGGAGCCTATCATTTGTATGTGGTGTGTGTAGGGGGGGTGGGGGTGGGGCATGTGTCTTCACACACAGGAATCCTAACAATATTTTTTCTATTCTTGCTCTGCCTCCTCTTTCCTGGGTGGATGAATACCAGAGCAAATTGCACATCCTTGGACTGGAATACCACAGGTGCCTCTTCCTCAGGTGTGTCTTCCTCTGGAGCCTCTTCCTCGCCATCTGTTAACTGGTCGGTCTCACAATGGTCTGGATCAAAATCAGGATCAATGTTGTCTTCTATTTCTGAGACATAATCCTATATTTCTGGTTGAACTTCAATCCCCTGTTCATCAGGTTGAAATAAGGTCCAGAGCTTCTCTGACAAGAAATTGTCTGATCGGGCGTCTAGTCAATGTGTTCATAGCAAAATGAGGGCAATGCACACAAAAATACTATGTATAAGGGGTCTCTGAAAAGATATACATTTTGTATCAGAAAGTGCGGTTCACGTGGGGGGATGGGCACATAAGCCTGGGAAAGAGACGGTTCTCATAATAAACACCTAATTGTTGACTTTGAAATGTGGAACAAGTGTTATACATTTAGTTTGGAAACTTTGGTTCATGTGGGGGGATGGGCACATAAGCACAGGAATGAGGTGGGAAGAGGAAACACCTATTTGTTCAGTCTGAAAGGGTTCACGTGGGGTGGGGTGGTGTGTGTGTGTGTGTGTGTGTGTGTGTGTGTGTGTATGGTGGTGTATTTGTGGTAGTGTACTATCTAATGGATGAACACAATCTAGGGTCACCCTTTAATTTCCTATGGCGGTCATTTTTGACCGGGAACACCACAGCTGTTACAAAGTTGAATAAACTACTCACAATTCAGAGAAAATGGTGATCAGCAATTATATATGTTCAAATGGCTAGTGTGGAGGATATCATAAGGCCCTGAGACAATCAAATGTAAAACACAATATTTATGATTGATGGAAGTAGGAAATCGGTCAGATTTGACCCGAACATGACAGAAAGGTTAATTTTGATATTAACTGGGTAGAATATCACAATATATTGCGATATCGTGATAATATCGTACCGTGACCCAAGTATCATGATACATATCGTATTGCGAGGTCCTTGCCAATACTCAATACTACTGCTTGACACTTCAACACCCTTTCACACCCTTTTCCTGCTTTCTTTAACAAATCTAAAATATTCCACAATAACTGCGCAAGGTTTGGTGCTTTAAGTTTTGTTCAGGATAGATAAAAGCAAATTAATTAAGCACTTCTTCACTAGTGGCATGCATAGCGGCTGAGATGAGTTACCGCAAAGGAAGTTGCTCATAGAAAGGACAGGAGTTTTCAAAAAAAACATCTGGCAAGTCACCAGACCAATCGCTCTGTCTATCGACCCAGTTGAGACTAGAGTGGAATTACAATTTCCTCCAGTCAATAAAAGTCATTTCATTCCCTCTGTTTTACTGAAAAAGTTCTGATGTGACAATTAACATCTTTGGTGGTCATTGAATGTGCTTCTACCTGAAACTGGACTGTAGCTGCGTCTAGGGCAGAACCTTTTGGTTTGGCCATAAATGCGTAGCTGAAGGTCTTGCGTGGATTGACCCAGAGTTCAACCGATTTCAACGCTGAACTGATCCGACCAATAACTGCGTCGGTCACAAAGACAGCAACTGGAATAGCTGAATACCCTTGTCCTGAATGAACATTGTCGACTTTCAGGACCCAGCCATGGCAAAGCCCTGAGAACCCCAAAGGCCGTAGTCAGTTGGCCAAGCTTGTTTCAGGTCTGGCAGCTCTCGTTACCAATGCCGCTTCAGTGACTGCAACAGAACTGAAGACGGTTGGATGAATGGATGTAGGGTAACGCTCGTTAGCGTTCCAGGGCAGCCATGGGACCCAAAGGCCCCATCAGATAGAGTCGAGAGTGGTGCTCAGTCAGAGCTGGACCAGTCTCCGTTGACGGTCTCTGGTCTGGACCGTCGCATCCACGAGCCATTGGTTGTGCCCATTAACAAGCCTCCAGGACATCAACCAGTCGAAAAACAATTGAGTCCAATCTGTTCTTTTTCCAGGAAGAGCCTGTCCTTGTGATACCTGGTCGTTCAGAAACAATAAAGCCCCTTCACAACATGCTGACGGCGAAGCTACGCCAGGAGTGGCAGAGATTAACATCAGATGACTGAAAGTGAGAGCAATATGGCCACTTTAAAGAGTTCTAAATTGTTTTGTCTTGTCAGACAGAGTCTCATCAGTGTGAGAAGAGATAATGGGACTGTTTGGATGTCTCTCCGGGAGAGATGTCACCTCATTGTCCCTCCGCGAGGAGTTTCGTGTCCGCCGCTGTGTGCATTCCTAATGAGGGCGGCTCAGCTCTGGCCCGTGGCGATGCGCCCCAGCACTTCTGCCTTCAGGACCGGTCGCGGCGTGACATTATGAAAGAAAATGTCAGCAGAACTCAACCAGAGGCGACAAGTGCACAGACGACCAGCGACGCGGAGGCCCGCGGCTTCATTAATGATTCAGAGCGATCCGGTGGCCGTTCGCTCACGTGACGCCGTCAAGCATGAGGTCTCAGCGTCGCCAAATCGTAGTCTGAACACCGAGACGCCG
Source organism: Hirundichthys speculiger (assembly GCA_018398805.1). Taxonomy (NCBI): domain Eukaryota; kingdom Metazoa; phylum Chordata; class Actinopteri; order Beloniformes; family Exocoetidae; genus Hirundichthys; species Hirundichthys speculiger. The sequence goes on along the minus strand of JAGFBZ010002627.1, from coordinate 2,171 downwards.
TTGAGGTCCTGATAATCTGCAGATCAAAACCGGAGCAGATAAGATCTGAATTTTATTATTTTTTTATTAGCATTCACGCTTACGTGTTTCGTGACAGGAGTGATTTAAGAGCGTCCACGCCTGGTCTCGTCTCGACAGCACTCTTGTATTAGCGCCCTAAACGGCTAATTAGAGCGCCGCTACCACTTTTCCAGATTGCACTCGGTGTAACGAGCATATTTATGTGTCAGCTATTGATCACAGAAGAGTTGTAATCACGTAATGCATTAACGCTCATGAAACTGATCGAACATCAATTATACGGTGATCTTTAGAGGAGCCGAAGCGCCAGATAGAGGACTTCGGCGGCGTGTGAGCGTGCGGCGGTCCGGGGCAGCGGTATAATTTAGGTTTGACTCTTTGGGAGGATTAAAGATGGCTGGAATGTTCTGAGCGGTGTTTTAATCCCTTTTTAGGGTGATTAAGGTGAAAGACAACAGAGCCGTCTTTTTGCTGCCTCCTTGGAGGAGTTAAGCAGGTTATTTTCAGCGGTGCCCTCAATCTCAGCCTCGTTGACTTCGGTGAAGGACGGAGGGGGTGAAAACTTTCCCTTTTCTCTCTCTGTCTCTCTCTTTCTCTTTCTCTCTCTCTCACAAACACACACATACACACATGCTAATCTAAATTAGCAAATTTTAAATTGCAAATAAACCACGCTAATTCACTTTAATAGTCATCATCTCCCCAGATGGTTTAATTGAATTAGCAGCTAATTATATTATATATCCAAAGATGTTTTTTTTTTTTTCTTTTGTGAGGTTTTTTTTCCCCCCAGAAGGAACAACTTTGCATGCTTGTTTAACAACTTGTGCCGGGCGTCCTGAGTCAGATTTATTAATCTCCTTTGCAGTTTTGACGTCGTTGGATGTCTGAAGGCGTCAGAGATTAAAGCAAAGCTCCTGGTTCGTAAAAAAAGGAAAAAGCCGAACCACTGAAAGGATGTTCTTCACTTTTTACCGCCAGCCGTTAAGGAAAAAGAACCCAACGGCACATTTAAATAACTTTCTCTCCGAGGGCGACTTTTCTTCACGTTCGAGGACTTTTAGGGGCAGTGATTTGGAAAATCTCCCGTGCTTTACTTTAATTCCTGCAAAATAGGCTTTTGAGAAAAAGTACAGCATGAGCGTTCCGATAAAGAGCTTTGGAATATTTTTATTAATGTTAAGTGCTGAATAACATCTTCAAGCTAAAGATTTAGAGGCAACTGATTTGTTACAAGCGATAACTCAATACGGCAGCGAGCTAACGGTTCCCCGCTGTGGTGCTTGAATTAGTCGACCCGCAGCACGTCCTCAGGTCTGTTTACTTCAGTGCGTGGAAGGAAATACGCATCTCAAAGAGCATTTTATCTTTAAACACTAAAAAAAAAGAAAGCAGGGAGAGTGAAACACAACAGTCTGAATTCAATCTGTCGCCCAAACAGCTCCCCCTGGTGGCCAAAACGATATCAAGGCTGCACACCTGCAGCAATTTCTTGAGCGAGGGAGGCGTGAACTTGTTTGCAATGTGTGAATATAAATGATAAATTTGAGCAGATAACTCAAGCAAACAAAGCTGGCTCTGCTCTTGACCTCTGCGACCTTCCTCGAAGCCTCGTTCCCGCCCACCAGCTGTCCCGATGGGCGGGAACGATGGGTTCGTGAAGAAACGGTAAACCTGCCACAACCTCCATCACATTTTCCTTCGTGGTCTTTAAAGCAGCGAACAGCGACGTTCAGGAGAAACTTCCCGTTGAATGCAGCGACGTAGAGAACGACGAAACTTTGACTGAACAGCGTCCTCGTTTGCATAAAATAATCGATAATCGATCGTAATCGATGTATGGGATTGTAAATGACGGGACCGTTTAGAGGCACATCTGTGCAAGTTCACTTCGGGAATTGCACAGATTATGTAGCGGTACAAACAAATTGATCAACGCTGGTCTAATAACAGGAGTCTCATCCAAACGCGAACAAGCAAGAAAGTCAAAATGAGCTGATAATTTCCATAAAATGCTCATGGTAAAATGTCTTAGTTTCAACACCTGATATTAGAGATGAGCGATTTTATCGATTCTGCGATATATATCGATATTTCATTTCCCCAGAGAGTATCGATTTTTTCAGCCGTGGGTATCGATATTCTAAGCT
>JAGFBZ010002626.1:0-40828 GCA_018398805.1 Hirundichthys speculiger | reverse complement strand
GAAAATGACCAAGATAGAAAATAATATTTATTTTCTTTATAGTTGAGAAGAAGAAGAGGTGTATTTAGATAATGATCAGTCAATGAAGACTTACAAAGCTTTCTTGGAGGCTTTGACCACTGGCAGCAGCCTCAGTAGAGCCTCCTCTGAAGCAGAGTATTTCTTCAGGTCAAACCTGTCCAGATCTTTCTCTGATGACAGTAAGATGAAGGCCAGAGCTGACCACTGAGCAGGAGACGGTTGATCTGTGGAGAGAAGTCCTGACCTCAGGTACAGATGGATCTCCTTTACTAGAGAACGATCATTCAGTTCATTCAGACAGTGGAGCAGATTGATGCTTTTCTCTGCAGACAGATTCTCGTTGATCTTCTCCTTGATGTACTGGACTGTTGTCCGAATGTGTGGCACATTTTTTCCTTTCGGTCTCAACAGACCTCTTAAGAGAATTTGATTGGTCGCCCATGAAAGACCCAGGAGGAACCGGAGGAACAAGTCCAGGTGTCCATTTGGACTCTGTAAGGCCTGGTCTACAGCAGTCTGGTAGAAGCTATTCTCATCACCTGTTCCAAACCTTTTGAGTGTATCTGTTTGTGCTTCCAGTAGATTGGCACCAGAGTTGATGAAGGTCAGATGGACATGAAGAGCAGCCAGAAACTCCTGAACACTCAGGTGGATGAAACAGAACACCTTGTCTTGGTAGAGCCTGCTCTCCTCTCTAAAGATCTGTGTGAACACTCCTGAGTACACTGAGGCTTCTCTGATATTGATGCCACACTCTGCCAGATCGTCCTCATAGAAGATCAGGTTTCCTTTCTGCAGCTGCTCAAAAGCCAGTTTTCCCAGAGACTCAATCATCTCCCTGCTCTCTGAACTCCAGTGTGGATCTGTCTCAGTTCCTCCATCATACTTGACCTTCTTCACTTTGGCCTGAACCACCAGGAAGTGGACGTACATCTCAGTCAGGGTCTTGGGCAGCTCTCCTCTCTCTCTGGTCTTCAGGACTTCCTCAAGAACTGTAGCAGTGATCCAGCAGAAGACTGGGATGTGACACATGATGTGGAGGCTTCGTGATGTCTTGATATGGGAGATGATCCTGCTGTACTGGTTCTCATCTCTCAACCTCTTCCTGAAGTACTCCTCCTTCTGTGGGTCAGTGAACCCTCTGATTTCTGTCACCACCTGGATACACTCAGGAGGAATCTGATTGGCTGCTGCAGGTCGTGTGGTTATCCAGACACGAGCAGAAGGAAGCAGTTTTCCCCTGATGAGGTTTGCTAGCAGATCTCCTACTGAGGTGGGCTTGTTAGGGTCAGTCATGATTTTAGTGTTACTGAAGTCCAGAGGAAGTCGACACTCATCCAGACCGTCTAAGATAAACATGACCTGGAACTTTTCAAGATCACAGATTTCTTTAGTTTCATTAAAGAATTCATGAACAAGTTCCACCAAGCTCAAGAGGTCATCTTTCCACCCATTCAGCTCTCTGAAGGTAAATGGAAACATTAACTGGATGTCCTGGTTGGTTCTGCCTTCAGCCCAGTCCAGAGTGAACTTCTGTGTCAAGACTGTTTTTCCAATGCCAGCTACTCCCTTCGTCATGACTCTTCTGATCGGTCCCTTTCTTCCAGGTGGCGGTTTGAAGATGTCTTCTTGTCTAATTGTTGTTTCTGTTCCATCTGGTCTCCTGGATGCCATTTCTATCTGTCTGACTTCATGTTCACAGTTGACGTCTCCAGTCCCTCCTTCAGTTATGTAGAGCTCCGTGTAGATCTGGTTCAGAAGGGTTGAGTTTCCTGCTTTAGCGATGCCCTCAAACACAAACTGAAACCTCTCTATCAAATTAAATCTGAGTATGGACTGACATTTTCCAGGGGGCACTAAATGACAAAAACAAAAGACATTATAAACATTGAAGAAAAATAAAGTGTATAGTAATTAAGATCCATCAATAACACAAAAATCTTGAAAGTGACAGGTCCATGCATTAATCACGCAAGTCCAAATTGGGCCTGTGCCTACTATCATATAGTCATGAAACATATTGCACTGAAACTGATAATGTCATGGTGAAAATAGAGGTACAGTAATTGGAAGAAGGCCCAAAACAACAACCTGGTGTCTCCAAAGTATGCAAAGGCTGCCATTGCAACCTGACAGCAAACAGAAACTTTGTTTTTGAACATTTCAAAGTCCAGCTTTAAGTGATGGCCTTCGAAAGAGAGAGGGCTTAAAGAAAAACAGTATGACCCGATCGTACACTTCCCCTTACCCATCACCATTAGCCGCTACCTGAAAATTGCAGGTAAAGGAACCTCTGCAAATGCAATCTTCAACCCGCTAAAGCCACTACCCATTATGCTGACTCCCTTACTCACTTTGTAGGTGTGGCAATGGCCACACCTACAAAGTGTCTTTTGCCCTTTCCGCAAACTCGGTATCTTGCCATCGTGGGTTTGGGGTTGCAGGTAGCGGGTGGTCAGACCACCCGCTACCTGCAACCTGCATGTCGGCAAGTACAAGAGCGCGTCCAAATGGTTCCAATGCACGTCCACCTGGTCACATGTGGACATGCACAAACTCCCCGACTTGCCCAGCAGGTCCAAGGTTTGCACAAGAGCTGCTCAGGTCTGGATGAAAAGACGCTCCATAGGGGTTTGCGGGTAGTGGTTTGCGGATAGCACAACCTGCTCTTAACGGCAATGGCTACTGACGCACTGACTGGTTAGGTTTAACAGGTGAAACGCCTGAATCACTTCTATGCATAATGTAGTGGGTAGCACAGGTGGGATAGCAGGTTTAGCAAGGGTGGAAGATTGTGTTTTTTGCGCTGGAATGCCCCTCCCACTACCCGCTATCAAATAGCGGCTTTAACAGATCTGGCCGAAGATCGGGCCTTATGTCTCAAAAATCTCAAAATACCTTTAAACCATTTCCAACATGCTGTCATATAAAATAAATACAGTACATCGTCTTTCAATTCTAAGAGCTCTTGAGTAATTTGGGATCCAGAGGAATCCATGCTCAACTTCATGCCTTCAAAGTGCCGACACCTTTTTGGTTGTGAAAAACATAAATCACAACCCCCCCACCACTTTACGTGATCGCTGCTATGAGGTAAATCTTCTTGTACTTTAGTCTAATGAATAAATAAGGAACGTGAGATGCAGCAATCTTATAAACAGATACATACAAAGAACTATATTGTCATTTAAGTGAAATGCCACGAACTGGGTGCACCAATCCATGTCTTTTCCAGCAAGAATACATTCAGGATGAAATACAGGCTTTGATTTTAAATCACCATATTGGCCCAAATATAGGATGAGATTTTATTCTAGAAATCATATTCTCAAAAATGGGCTTCGTCTTATAATCAAAGTCAGGACTTTTCTATTGTCATTACACATCTGCGCCACTAGATGGAGCCGCACCAAAGTAACCAGTAAGAATGGAGCATCACAGTTGTCAAGTGACCCGGAGAAAGTTGGAATCATCTCAGCTCTGTTGAAGAGATTTTTTTCTAAGGCTGAGCTATGAAGAAGAGAAAATGTCGCATCTGGGTGATTGCAGAATGCAAATTATAATCTGATTATGTTCATAGTGTAGTGGAGTAACAGAAATGTGGTGATTATTGTGATTTGTGATCTCTAATCAATAACCGTAAGACCAATGTTAAATTTTAGTAATGCAGAAAATCAGTAAGAAGTGGTTGAATTTTGATCTGAACATGCAAAATGTTGTTTATGCTGAGCCGAGAACAGCAGAGCGCTGTGTACCGCCCTGGAACGCCAACAAATCTGTGTGTTTTCACAACAAATGTGTCAGGCTACCAAGTGCCAGCTCAGAGCTACCAGCTAGTGCAAAATTCTGCAGCAAGAATTCTGACCCGCTCTAATAGGAGGTCACACATAACCCCTATTCTAAAAGCTCTTCATTGGCTGCCAGTTTCCTTTAGGATCAATTTTAAAATTCTGGTTTTAACTTTCAGAGCTTTGCATGGTCAGGCTCCACCTTACATCAGCGATCTGATCCAGCCCTACACCCCAGCTCGGGCTCTGAGGTCTGTGGATCAGAATCTGCTGATGGTTCCCCGTACTCGCTTCCGGACCAGAGGAGACCGATCCTTCCAGGGGGTTGCTCCCAGGCTTTGGAACGATCTTCCGCTCTCTCTGCGTTCCATGGAGTCTGTTGACGCCTTCAAAAGGCAATTAAAGACCTTTTTATTTGTGCAGGCTTTTGCCTAATTGTCTTGGAGCTGGTATGATCGTAAATGTGTTGTCTTGGCCTTTTAATCTTAAATTTGCATGCATCTCTAACTGTGTTTTTATTTTTTTAACTGTGTTCTTATTTTTTAACTGTGTTTTATTTTTATTTTTTTAACTGTGTTCTTATTTTTTAACTGTGTTTTATTTTTAACTGTGTTTTTATTTTTTATTAATTGTGAAGCGCTCTGTGACCATGGTCTGTGAAGGGCGCTGTATAAATAAAGTTTACTTACTTACTTACTTACTTAGACACAACTAAGAGAAGGGAAGGAGGTTGTTATCAAAAACAATAATTTCTTCTGCAATATACACAAGCATACCCGTAGCTAGCACTGGGTCAGGGGTAGCAGCTCAGGGCAACCTTGGAGGAGCTTCGAGCAGAATCGAGCTGCAGGCTTTGTGCAGAATCATGGCGAATGAGCACATATTCTGGGTATTAACCAATCAATCAGTTAATGAAGCTTTGGGTACACTTTGTGATATATATTGGTACATAAATCGTTAGATAAGAGTTAGCTTTAGCTGATTAGCTTCAGTTTAGCGAGCTATTTGACCAAGTAAACAGGGTAACCTTGGAACCTGGGAGGAGTTTTGTGGTTAAATTATGTACGCCTCTGTTGAGCATAAACCAATCAGAAGGGTTGTGTATGTCATGATAATTACATACGCCTCTGCTGAGATGCCTGAACCTATCAGAGTGACTATGTGACTCTTTCTGTGAATTATGCATGAACGACTGTATGTGAAACTAATCATGAATTGATGCGTGACCAAACAAGAAGGGTTATGTAAAATTTTGGGTAATTATGTACACCTATGCAGAGGTGGATAAGCCAATCATGAATTGTTATGTGAGTTTTGGAAAATTATGTACGCCTTCGCAAATGTGCGTCAACCAATCGAGAGTCAGGGGTGTCAACGGGAAATTGGAAAAAACACTGAAGCGGGGGGGGGGCTCGAGAAAATTTGGAGGTGCTTTAGGAGGCATTCTGAGCACAGCATTGTGTATTTGTCCATATTGTTACTTTGATAATGAAAAGAACATTTTTTACTTACTGAAGATCCAACAGACTAAACATTTTACTGAAAATTGTTTGACAGTGAAAAGACATTTTTTACTTACAATTTGTAAGTAAAAAATGTTCTTTGTGTTTCTGCATGGTTGAAACAAAACCTGCAGCCTTTAACGGATCAGTTTGACACCCCTGACTTAAGCCTTTACAATAAACCTGGGGGGATAATTGACGTTACATAATGAAATGCAAAACTCGCAATCTGGTGCCTCACTTCACAGGTTTGCAAAACTCTGCTCATACTTAAAATCCAATTCTTACTTTCCCTCAACAGAAAATAAAAGATAAAAATGGCACAAAGTTTAATTATACCTGCTAATGTGAGAATCCACTGAGCATAAGGCTGAGGTTAGATATCAAAAATAAAAGTAGTTGTTATAAAACAATTAAGTTGCCTATTAAAGGCAAAAATTCAGAATGACTAGTGATTCAGTCACTCCTGAACTTCAACAGTAAAACATAACTGGCAACAAGATACATGGATCCAAAACTTTAGTAAGCAATTATAGAAAATAGCATGTTAAATTCAACATGTCTACTTGATGCCTATAACTCTGAACATTAGCTTTTCTTAATTTTTTTTTTTTAATCACAAAAAGCTCTGCTGAATAACTAATACTTCAGGCATGAAAATCCCCCACCTTTCGGCGAAATTTGCCGTTTTGAAGTCAAAAAGAGAGACCTACGTGAATCATGTAGATTCGAGGACTTTTCTATTTTGAGAGGGGAGGGGGTCAGCGTCGGGAGATTTTTTTTTTTTAATTTAATGATCATATAATTGCCCTAATATGTAAACTGAGCACTTCGGAAATCGGCAATTTAAATGTACTTGGAGGTTACTTTGCTAAGCGGGACGAGATGCCGGTGTCGAGGCAGACGAGCTTTTGTTTCCTAGCTACATTTACCAGCGGTGAGAAGCGCTGTATATTTCATTCGCGTTGTCTAACAATAAATAAGTACAATGAGGAATAAACATCTCTCCTGTGAATTTAAAGCTAATAATCATCCATCCAAACAAGAAAAGGAGAAGTAATATCAGAAAATATGTGTTTCAGCCTTACTTTGACCGTTGATCTGGCTGTGATAGCGGCTGTATTGTCAACGGGCTCATTGCGCATGCTCTGGTCTCAATCACTCAATCGCAATGGAGAATTCACGTCACGTTGGAGGTGGAGGTGGAGGTGGAGGTGGAGGTGGAGGGTACCCCCCCCCCCCCCCCCCCCCCCCGAAAATATTAAACCGGATCTGCACGTATCTCAAAAATGACCCCCAGGATGGCAAAAAACTCTGAAATCAGCAAATCCGCGGAGAATTGACACCCCTGGAGAGTTGTGGATGCTGAGGAAGACCGAACAAGGACTTCTTGGGGCTGAGGCAGGCTGGTTGAGAGAGAGCATAAAACCTGAGGGGAAGAAGAATTCTGCGTTCTTCCATGGGGCGTCTTCGAAGGAACAGGACTAGCTTAGGACAGAGGGAGCTAACCAACCATCTGAGGGAAATATCCGAAGGATTTATTCTTCAAGAACAAAGAAGACGCAAGAACGGATTAACCATTTTTCCAACTCTTGAGTAATATATTTGGAGCTTTTTGGATTTTACCCTAGCTCACTGCTGGAGAGGAGGAGAAGCCGGATACCAGGAGTTTCCAGGAGCACCCACTCTGACCTTGGAAAGACCGCCCCTCGTCTACCTCGCTCCTCAGTAGCCTCGGAAAGCGCAAACTGGCAATTTGCCTACCCCCAACCGTCCTTGGATCAACCAGATGAATCAATTCAAATGAATGGAATTGGAATTACAAGCTACCGTACTTCCCATTCAGCCTGGATTCCATGGAAATAATTGGAATTACATGCCACGACCTGGATCAACACAGAAGAACGGAGTTGTAAGCCATAGTTTTATTTTAGAATATAATTAAAGTTTGTCTCTCCAGTTTCCAATCAGTATTTCCAATTTCCAATCCAATCAGTATTTAATCAGTGTATAACTAATGATTGCTGTCGCTTAACCCTGCTAACCTGCTTAATAAATATATAAAATTAACACAAGATGTTGTGGTTGATATTGGAACTGTCTCCACAATTGTAAAGAATGGGTATACCTCGCATAAACAACAACTTCAGATTCTTATTGGTTACTCTAGCCCGATATTGTCACAGATCCTTGGGGCTTGCTGTCCAAGCCACTAAAACTTAACCTAGTCGGTAACAAGAGCCCAGATCATAAGAGGAGAGCTGCAGTTAACAAATGTGACCGATAGCTGGACTTTGAGCCACCAGGCTATTCCTCTTAGGTCAGTTATTGGAGTAAGCAGGGTCGGCATTTGGATGAAAGTATGCAGTGAGTGCTAGGCGTATCTCCTTGACACCAGCTTAAATAAGTTGAAGGAAATCTAGCGAGGTGAACCCCCCTAGACCGCAACTTCTGACCCGAAAAGATGGAGAGCTGGTCCCGGTGACAGACTCTGCTAGTCAGAGGCTGAACCGCACCTGGGGAATCTAACACAGTGAAGCATGCAAGCAGGACCTGATGTAGAATGGAGGAATCACATGATTGTGCTGAACAAAGGGGCTCGGAAGTTTTGTTGCAGTTCAGAATTTTTTTTTTAAAGAATAAATTATTAACGTTGTTCTTTGAACTGAATATAACTCAACTTGGTTGATGGTTATGCAGTTTTTGACATCATTAATGCAGTTATTTAACTAAATGGTTGCTGCCTATTCACTGAGTCATCATCTTAGATTTTAAGAGAATGAAGTTTATTAAATAGTACTATACCTTGATCTAAAAAAAAAAACCTGGAAACCTGACATGTACCTTACCTTAAGAATGGTACCATACTTCCTAAAAAAAGATGAAATCATTTAAATGTTTTACAATACAGCAGAATGTTATCTTTGAGCTTTTCTATAATACTAGTAGAATAAAAAGTTGTTTTATAAATTACCTTATTGTCTGCATCATATTTTTATTTTCCCAAAATGATATTTGAACTAGAAAAGCACTCAGAGGGCCTGATTTACTAAGATCCTAAATAAAGAGTACTAAATTGCGTGTGCACTGAAAAAGTTTGCGCGTGCTGTTGTTGTGTGTTTTGCGGGTGATCAACTAAGAATGCTCGCGCAAATGATAACAGGTGCAAACCGCAGTATTTAAATGAGGTGTTGCGTGTTTTACGGTTTGAGCCATGGAGAGTCTGGATGGAAAGCAGGATAAACGCAAGCGCAAAATGAAATTTGACGAGTTGGAGTTAGAGATATTAGTGGAAGAGGCAAATAAACACATTCATGAACTAAAGCAAAGAAATTTAAACATTACCAAAAGAAACGCAATATGGGAGAAAATCTGCGATAGAATAAATGCAGTTGGTAAAACAAAAAGAACGCCAGATGAGGTTAAAAGAAGGTGGCAAGATATAAGGCGAGGAACTAAAGAAAAAGTGGCCTTTAATAAAACTTCGGCAAACAAGACAGGTGGTTAAGTGGCCGTTGAGAAGTTCAAGCCTCCATAACCGCGGAGCGCTGTCATTACGGAGATGCGTCTCTGCGCGCAGCTGTGGCATCAATGAGTGGAGCTGTGGCTGGAGCCGACTCGTCCTCACACACTACTCATTCGTAAAAAAAGTATATGTTTTTTCATAAAATCCATCCATCCATCCATCCATCCATCCATCCATTAGCTTCTGCTTATCCGAAGTCGGGTCGCGATGCCAGCAGCTTCAGAGGTCCAGATCCCCCGGCCGCTTCCACCAGCTCCTCTGGGAGAATCCCGAGGCGTTTTTCATAAAATGATGTGGAAATAACCCATTTTATTACAACTGAAATTGTGCTTGGGAGGAGTATTTTCACCGGACATTTTGACCGGAGAGATTATAAAATCCCGGACTTCCGCATATTTTACCAGACAAAGTCCAGCAATTACCAGACAACGGAAACCCTGGTGCCTCCTGTGGCAACCTTTTGCTGAATAATACTCGATTTAACATTCAAATAAAATATTTCTCCTTTTGCATGTGCAAACAAATTTACACGAGTCCGAAAGACTCTCTCTCTGCGTATTCTTTGATTTTGGCGATGTCGCCTCCTTGCCACAATAACAGCAGCCATCGGTGCGTAATGCTGGGCAGATTAGCACCTTCCTTTCGAACGTATTAAATACAGACGCAATCACAATCCCCGCAATTACTTTCAGGGTTGGTAAATCTCATTGCGTGTGGTAAATGGACCTATTTGCATTTTCCCCTCCCAGTATTTTGCGCTTTCTGGCGGGTACGCCCCATATTGTTTATTCATCAGGGCAAAAGTACTAAATGAACAGCGTGTGCTATTTTGCTCATTTGAGAGGCGCAGTCCTCTTTGCACGCTGTTAGTAAATCAGCTTGCGCATTGGTTTGCGGGTGATGTCAAGTTTGCACACGTTTTTACGCACGCAAACCTTTAGTAAATCAGGCCCTGAGAGCGCAGACCTCCGCCAAGCGCAACAATTCCCCCATATAGCGATTTACAGATTGCGATAAAATCCGCCTTCTGGATCAGATCCGGATCAGCCTTTGAAATTTGATAGAGGTTCCCATTGTCAATCCCTGAGTCAAATTTCATGAGTTTTGGGCAATAATTAACGGAGATATTAAGAAACAAAATCTTTGACCCCATTGATCGCAATGTTATCGAAAATTTGAAAGTGATCCAGAATCCAGGATTTTTTCCGGATCACAGCCTGATTTTAAACTATAAGCTTGGTGAGCTTGTAGGCTTGATATGACTTCTCAAACTCTGATCTGTGTTACCCGATTGGTGTTGGTCCACCAAAGTATAGTTCCTTATATATGCTGCCATGCTATTTTTGAGCGACATAAAGGAAGTACACTGCTGTGAAAAAGTGTTTGACTTAGGGATGCACGATTTTTTAAATCCGATACCCAGAACCGATAACTTTCAGCTCCTAAAGGCCGATACCGATAACCGATAACACACACATTAGGGCTGGGCGATAAATCGATTTAATCGATTAATTCGAATTTGTACTTAATGTCGATTTGTTTGAATGAAAATCGATTTTCTCATTAACATCCGCCACCAGCGCCTGCCTGCTGGGCTCCCGTAGGTCAGAGAGCGCGGAGTGCGCGCCCCCTCGCGCGCCCCCCTCCCCACCCGCGCTAGGTACACAAACAAGCAAGCAGTGCTGATCTTACACCGAAGAAAAGATACGTATCCTCGGTTATTTGGAATTGGTTCGGGTTCGCGGCGTCAGACACAGAACAAACAGCACCTCGCTGCAAAGTCTGTTTAAAGGCTGTTGCTACCAAAGGTAGCAGTACTAGCAATTTACTGCAGCACCTTAAACAGAAGCATGCTGTCGAGTTGGAGAGGTGTTGCTCCCTACGAAAAAAACGACCGCGGCAGCCCAAGCACCGCCACCAGAAAACAACCTACCGTCTTGGAAACGTTGACAAACTGTATCCCGTATGATAAGAAAGGAGCCCGGTGGAAAGCTGTCACGGATGCAGTCGTGATGTATATTGCAAGAGATATGGTGCCCATATACACCGTGGAAAAGCCGGGGTTTATTCACCTGCTCAAAGTTTTGGATCCCAGGTACGTGCTACCAGGCTGCAAATATTTTTCTGACGTTGCCTTGCCTCGTAAATTACAATGGAAGCCTAAAATTAAATTTTTAATTTTATTTGATGCAGATGTTTAAGTTAAGTTAACATGATTCAGGGAATCAAAATAGTGCCCAAATACTTTTTGTTTACCACACAAGCACCTCCTTATTATGCAAAACATGTTCAGGTAACTGAGAGTTTTGTTTGCACTTTATTTTGTCAACCTCAAAAAAGGGGTCTTATAATACTATGTTTTACTTATTTTTTGTGTCATTTCGAAACTAGATTACTGAAAAGTTACATTGTCACTGTTCACAATGGCAGGCAGGGCTTGCCATCTCTTTTTTTGTGGCTTGTTTATGTAACTGAAACTCCAGAAGGGAAAATTTAAACAAAATAAAACTGAAACTTGTTTTGAACAATTTTCTTTGTCATCTACAAATTGATTTTAGGTAGGGGGTGAAAAAAATCGATTTAAATCGTGAATCGGGATTTTTTCTGAAAAAATCGGAGATTTTTTTTTTAGGCCATATCGCCCAGCCCTAACACACATATACTTAAGATCATTACATCAATACTATGAACAAAATCAATAATATTTTTCACTCTTTAAATGAACAGATATTTATTTTTTTCTAATAAAAACTATTGGCAAGCCTCTCAAACATTTTTGCAAAGCTATCAAACAAACTTATTTGATATCTTACATCAACTGGGGAGGTGCATTACTTATTGATATAAAAAAAATAAAGAATCCTTGAACTGATAGAAATACATGCATCAGAATTATTAACTGAAAAATATTTATGTTTAAAGGATTTTTGATTGTGGTTCCAATTAAATTAAGACCTTTAATTAATTAACATTAACATTTTTTTTTGTTTTTTTTTTTCATCTCATGGAAACTTTATATGAGAGAGATGAGGGAGAGGAGAGGGGAGGGGAGACTTGCTGCTGGCTTGCTCACGTTAGCATTAGCTCATTCTAGCTCACATTAGCGTGATTTCAAAACTCCATGGAAGCGATGGTTATGTTTTAGGTGGCTGATCAGGTTTGATGTATTAAAGCTTGTGCTTGTGCTTCCCTCGTGGAATTCGCTTGGAGCTTTCGTCACAAATAATCAGCCAACTATCTTCTTCTGAAACTTGAATGAAGTTCCATACAATTGCCGCCATGTTTGTTGTGATCAGCACGCTGTGCTGCATGCTGCATTCAACGTGTAACCTAAATTCCCACGTTCCCTCATTTGCTAGTCATTCTTTTAGCCAGGTCTACTTTTTTCTTTTTTTTACGTGTAACGTGGGAAAATACTGAAAATATCAATTCAAGTAAGAAACTACCAAAATTATGACCGAGTTAACAAGTTGTTTTCTGGCATTAGGGGGTATACTTGATTTTCCTCATTGAGAAATCGTTTTTCTGATCATGCGATGTCACTGGACATGGCTCAGAGGGAGCGAGGCACTGCCGTGTTCACAAAAATATATGTTATCGCCGATATTCGTCATGATGACTTATTAGAATGACGTCATAATTTCCTGTTATTGGCCTGATAGTTATCGTGCACCCCTAATTTGACTCCATACAGATTTCTTCCATTTTGCATGAATTTGGGCTGTCGCAGATGACAGATCACCAACGTTAAGGAATTGTGGTGATATCTTTTGTCAAAATCAGCTATCCTTTGTCCTACAATGTGAGCAGTGTGACGACAGCCGTCGCACTGGGCTTCTGACCAAAGACTACCTGTTAAAATTTACTGACTTTACTTAAGTTGGTTAGTGAAGACACAGAAAATCCCTTCTGTTGTACTCATGTTTGTTAAACAGACAATCAAATTAATCAAACTCAATGATGAATATTGTGTTATTGTAGTAAACTATTTCTACAAATATTTCTGGAAATGGAGTTTATATGTGGCCTTACCTCTCAGAGCAGATGAAGCAGAGAACAAACCCAACTGAGAAGACAGAGTTGGATCTTTGGTTTGTAGATGCATCATCAGCTTCCTGCTGGCTTCATCTCCTTTGTTCATGACAAAGTCGATGAAGTCACGTGCCTTATTTGCTCTGGTTTGGTTCTTCTGAAGTATCTCCTCCTTCTCCAAATGATTTAAAACTCCATCAGACATGAGGGCATCCAAGAGCTGGTTGAGCATCTCCTCTGACACCCTCTTCACAAACTGAGTCCGAATACTGCGAAGCTGGCTCTCTACAGGAAGCAGGAAGAGACATAAACATGATACTCCCTCAGACTGTGGTCTTCTCAGTAAATGTTCTTGAACCATTCCTTCTTCCTCATGAGGCCTATTTTTCAGATTCCTGCTTGAAAATAAAATAAAGGTATCAAAATAAAGGTTAAACAAAAAGGTCACAGGCAGGGTAAATGATGACACAAGACATCAACTCCCCAGCCTCTCAATCTGACACAATCTTCTACTGTGAGAGATCATATCTCTTTGGATTTATGCATATATTTATGACATGTTTCTGTTTGTGTATGTGTGTTTTTTTTTCCTGAATCAGAGTCAAAAGCCGGAGATCCGGCACGGTGCTGGAACACTTTAAGCCCTGACTACTGGAGGTTCATTCAAAACCCCACTGTCACATGACCAATTACTGCTTCACTTCACACTTCATTGCTGTTTCATTGGCTCAGAATATTTCAGTGCCTTTCATTGGTTTATAGCTTGAACACTTGGTTAACTTGAACTGATGCCTGAACAGCTTAATATCTTAAAATGTTATTTATATGGCAGGTTTTTCATGTTCTTTTCCAAAGACAGACCTTTCTCACTGTTGATCCTCTCTGTCGTCTCTCTGGTGTTTGTGTCTGCTTGCTCCAGATGACTCTCTTGGATCGATTTGAAGTCATCCTTTGATTCATCTGCAGTCTGCAGGTCAGAGTGGGCGTTCTCCTGGTTCTTGGGGTCTAAATTCTCCAAACCCAATGTTGCTGTGACTTGTTTAAAGAAAAAAAAAGATCATCAATAAAATCTAAACAAATGGATGGCTGAGAAAGAAAGATGACAGATTGTGAACAAACTCAATAATATCTATAAAAACAATTAACTGATAAAGTATTAAAAAAGAAACATAAATAGTTTTATATTCTGACCTGTGAGTCAGTCAAGCAGTTCACTTCACTGCATCCATCGTGGTCCTCAGAGGTCACGTTGTCAGGGCTGTGAGTCCAAATGCTGCACAGATGAAGAGAATACAAAGAACAGACGAGTAGGTGTGACTGACTGACAGTATTGTCATTCTGGTGCGTTAAGAGTTGAGGTTTGAATCAACCTTTTCCACACTGGAGTGCATCTACAATCCCACTGAGTTTCTGTTTGGGCGTTTAGTTCAGAGGATGGACCCGTTTTTGTTTGAGGAAGGAGTTGGGTTTGAAGAGGACCAGCTGTGTTTGAAGAGCACAACATCCCTGGTCATGTTTGCAGTGGTATATCCCGTCTCAAATGTCTGGTGATGTCATAAATGACTGCTGCATCTGGACGATGTACAGCTACCACAAGCTACCCCCTGCTTAATGACTCTTTACCATCTGAGGTCGACCCAAAGCCGGTCAGAGTGGTCCATTAGCAGTGTTGGGCAAGTTGCTTCCAAAAGGTAATAGATTACATTTTACTAGTTACTGTTATTTGAAAGTAATAAGTTATATTACAATATTACTGTCTTTGAAATGTAATATATTACACTACCTTTGCACTACTTTTGAGTTACTTTTTTAACACTTTAGCCGATGACATGTCAGAACAAACAATTTACTTTTCTTTATGTTCTTGTAATCTCTTTAAATTCACGTTCACAGCACAACGTTGGTATGAACTGGGCAGATGCAGCTTTTATTTTAATCAGTCATTTAAACAAGTTCTTGAAGAATAAGATTTCAAGGATTACGTCAGCAGTTACAGTTAAAAAAAACCTCAAAATTTCAACATCGGACCGGAAGTAATTTTGCCGATTCTACTTCCCTCTTCACTGAAATATCTGTTGAAGCGCATCAAGAGAAGGCGCTGACAGCATTCAGTGCCAAGACGGTTGTGTTTTGGGATGAGCACAAGGCTCCCAAGACTGAAAAGTCTTTCTGCTGGTGCACTGAAAGGTGTATCGTGGAGTGCAGTTTTTATTATGATTATTATTATTGGGAATTGGTGAAAGCTTTGCATTGCTGGTGCAGCACTGAAATAATAAGTTATCCGAGTTTCCACTGACATGGGCGCATCAGCTGCTCATTGGCTCATCAAAGGAAAATAAAAAGTCCTCAGAGGAGGTGACAGCAGCAGGTAGCGAGGCGTCCAGCATCAGCTCAGCAGGCTCTTCTTTGACCCAGTGTAGTTTGAACCTGAGCAGTGACACAGCAGCTGGTAGCTTCTCTGGAGTCATTCAGTGCAGAAAATCCAGTTTTCATTGCTTCCACAATAACTTTAGGCCAGTGATTCCCAAAGTGTGGGCCGCAGCCCCCTGGTGGGCTGCCATGGTACTGCAGGTGGGCCGTGAGAGGTCATTAAAATTAAACGAATGTGTTTTAAATCCTCAATCTTTTTTAAATATGTTTTTAATTACTGTAAAATATTCATAACACAATTAAAATAACATTAAGAAGTAATAAAACAACCGAATTAAGTGTTATTCCACTGTCATCTTAACTCAATATGACAAGTGTCACCTTATTTGTTGATCCCTCACATTAATATTGGATCATGGTTCCTAGTCCTTTATGTTGTTCACAGTTGTGATTAGAGGTTTCGGTGGGCCGTGGAGATTTTTCACATTTCGAATTGGGCCTTGGTATTCTGAACTTTGGGAATGGCTGCTTTAGGCAATCCAGTGGTCATTTGCGACAGTTCAATTTTATTTGCGTGACAATTCAATTTTTATCCTTTTCTCTGATAAACTGAAAATAGTCTACATATATTTATCTTGAAAAGTTGGACTCCTTCTCCATGTTCATATCCTCCAACTTCCACTCACTGACCGGCACAGATGGCAGATATTTATGCAAAAGTCGTTTTCTGGTTTTGGATTGTCTCGCAGTTTTGATGTAATCTTTTGAAATTATTTTGGGGGGGAAACATTGTAACGTGCGTTACTGGAATTGTAACGAGTAATATTTTACTGGTATTTTAATAGTAATGTGCTACATTACTGCGTTACAGTAAAAAGTAATTGTCACAACCCGGCTCAAAGGCCACGACAAGAGTGAGGGAGGCAGCACAAGGTAGTCGGTACCAACTAGGGATGCAAAGGTACAAACGGTAAAATAATGGTAAAATACTGGACCGTTCGGTACGACCTGCACGGGACAACACGCTTTTATGTCCCGCTGGGATTTATGTTCCAATAACTTTGCATTGGACTTGCACGTGAGCGTGCGTACCTTTTAGGCAACAGGCCTGTTACTGCATGTCAATGTCCACTCGCCTCCGCTCACTCACAGTGATCAGCCTATCACACTTTTCCGGTTGGCTGCAGCTTATGGACGCAGGAAAAGACAAAAAACAAACAAAAAAAAAAAAACAAGCAGGCATGGCCAGCGGTAGCGGAGAAATTTAAATCGTTGGTGTGGGAGCATTTTGGTTTTGCTGTTGAATACACCGGCGAGGGAGTGAAAACAGTTAACAGAAACTTCACAGTCTGTAAACGCTGCTTGAAACATGTCCCTCACTCAAACGGAAACACAAGCCATACGGACAAGCATCTCCAGCGTAACCCAGCAACCCAGGAAAATGAACAATTTTTACCTCCGCCAAGGAGGTTTTGTTTTTGCCGGCGTCTGTCTGTCTGTTTGTCTTCAAGATAACTCAAAAAGTTATGGATGGATTTTGATGAAATCTTCAGGAGTTGTCAGAAATGTGAAAAAGGAGAACTGATTTCATTTTGGCTGTGATCCAGAAGAAATCCTGGATTCTGGATCACTTTCAAATTTTCGATAATTGTTGCGCTTAGTGGAGGTCTGCGCTCTCCGAGTGCTTTTCTATTTCTAACATGTATTTCTTACAGGTTTTTATGTCACATCATGTATTATTTATAATTTAAAAATTTACGTTCGAATTTTGGGGGGCTTGGAACAGATTAGGGCATTTACATGGAAAACGCATCTCTATTTTAGAAATTTTCAGGTTACGAAACTACTTCAAGAACCAACTAATTTCGTAAGTAGAGGTACTAGGGATGTTCCTGGCGACTAATTTCCCTGTCGACTAAACGAAAATTTAATTAAGACTAGTCGACTAGTCTAAAAAAAAAGGAAAACACTCAGAAAACAGTGAAAATTTAGCACAATTTATTGAAACATCGAAACAGAATTTGAAACATTGTCCCAAAAAATATTGTGTGTAACAAGAGTTCTTTAAGCCTTTAATCACAATGTTCAACAACCATGTCGGATTTTAAATGCCGCTGAAGTACGAGACACTTTGCACCGTGCAGTATGAATGAATGTGAACATGAAGGCAACTCAGTCAAACGTTAACCACCAAAATAAATAAATTGCCTCTGACACATTGAATCTTGCAGATTATCCGACAAAAATTATTGCTTCAATTCACTTTCAAGTTAATAAAACATCTAATTTATAATTACATGTCAACCGAAACGAGCAGCATTTTGCGCCGTGCAGCATGAATATAAACCTTGCACATCCGAAAAAACTCACTTAAAGTTAACAAATAATGTAACATCTAAAAAAGATAAATTGCTGCTGAATTATTAAGCTCTATCCGCAGTTCAATATGAGTGTAAAATTAAACAAACATCTAAAATCTCTCAGACCGGACGGGAGAACACGTCTCCGGGTAAACAACGTCATATCGGCCTGAGTGTGGCTAGCACCGCTAGCATTAGCACCGCTAGCATCAGCAGCCGTCATCTCGTGCAGATTAACATCCAAATGCTTGAGTCGAATGTGGTTGCGCATTGCTCCAGTCGAGTGATTGTATGCCAGTTGTTTCTGACACAGTCTACATACCACCTTGTTTTCATTTTTTAGATTAAAGTGCCGCCAAACCGCGCTGGTTTTGCGAGAGACCATCTTCCCACCATGCCGTTTTAAAACTCCAGTCTACTCGAGCATTTCCGCGGGGAGGGGTCTGCTGTCTGACGGCTCTGTAGCCCCGACTAGTGGCGGGCGGCTGTATGACAGTTAAGCGGCCTTGTACATGAATAAAACACAAATTGGTTTAAACGACTAATATTTCTGGTGCCGACTAGAAAGTGGGCGGACGTTTAATCGGTTAGTCGACTAATCGCGCGCATCCCTAAGAGGTACCACTGTAAATCATTTTAGACAAATGAATTGTCACTTTATGCACAAAACACATCGAAACTGTACCAAATCTGTACAGAAACTGTGACACAAAAACCGAGGTACGAACCGTACCGTGAGTCACCTGTACCGTTGCACCCCTAGTACCAACAGTGTATACGTTTATTTAAAAAGACGACCGCACCACAACAACACTAACAGCCAAACCGTCTGTCAGCTGCAGTCCTGCCAACTGGACCTACACAAGACCCCAAAATGCCAGTAGTGATCACAGAACTGTGACAACCTGCAATCTGGCAGCAGCAAAAAGGCTCTCCACCTGCAACAGAAAGAAACCAAGACAACAAACACCACCACCTGGTGTACAGGTGGAGGAGTAAAAAGAGGCTCCAATCAGGAAGTTCAACAGGAAGAGGACAAGGAACCCATCCCATTTCCATACTTCAGAATGTAATTGTATATCTTACACACACCCAAATGTCCAGACTGAACATGCGAGGATCTCAGCACCTCCTCCCGAAACTTAACTGGAACCCCAACTCGGAAAACCGGCCTACCAACAAAACGTTCCCCATGACCCAGCCATTTCCTCACTAGCCCCATATCCTGCAGAATATAACCACTAGCAGCGCTCCACTCAACATCTACCGACAACACTTTACTAAACAGGTCCCTCAATGACACATCAGCCCGCTGCTCCGCCGCCAACTCACTGTGAGAGACAGACAAAAGAGGGTCAGGCAGGGACACTCAGTCAGGCACCTTCTCATTAACCTCACTCTGCACCTGACGCTCTGCATCCACACGATGCAGAGCGCGAGTCACAGCACCAGCCGCAAAAACTCCAGGAAATCTCTGTTCACTCTCACCAGGTAACACTGAAACAGACGGAGACAAAGTTACCACAGGTGATTCAGTCCACACACGGCTACCAGCCAGGATATTTCCCAGAATAATGTCAACACCAGGAATTGGCGGAGGGGGACGCACACCCATTTCCACATCTCCCTGAACCAAGCCACAGACCAAACGCAGCTTATGCACCGGAACAGGCAACACGTTTATGCCCTTATCCCACATCAGAATATGGTTTCCAGTGTCACTGTTGTCAGAAAAAGGAAGCACGTTGTTCACAGTAAAGAACTCAGCAGCTCCAGTATTTCTTAAGATTTTAACTGGTACCTGAATGACACTTCCAGACATAGACACGTGACCATCAGATATAAACTATGAAAATGCTGAATGCACAGAGCCACCATCTTCTTCCTGCTCCACCTGTAAAGGAGAAACACAACTAGCAGAACTGGGTGAAACCACAGAAGATTTAAACCCACATCAAGGTGGAATAATAAAATGATGTGCCGTCACTGAAGCAAGATCACACACTTGAAACTGTCAACACCGAGAGACGTGCACCAGTGATGAAAATGAATGGTTAAATCTCTACCAAACTGCATATAAGTCTGACTGCCCAGCCTTCCCCAAGACTGGAATTTCTGCGGATAAGCTTCAGGCACGAGCTCGTAGGCGTCCAACACAGCTTTTTTAAGCGTGGTGTAAACCTGACTTTCATTCACGGTGAGCGCTGAATACGCCTCCTACTCCTTACCCGCTAACACACACTGCAGCAGTAGTGTCCTCTCCTGATCAGAACAGCCTCTAGTCTCCGCCACCCGCTCAAACAATGAGAAAAATGTGTCTGGGTCCCGCTCACAAGACTGAAGAACTGAACGCAAATTAGACCACACGTCAAAATCAAGACCTCCACCAGAAGGCCGAGTTCGAGTCTCCACTCAGCCTTGACCGGCACTCTTCCAGCTCCAATCTCTTAACTTCCAGCAGTAACAACCTTTCACACTGCTCAAGTTAAACCACCAGTTCCAGGATCAATGAAGGCAGCAGCTGCCCCAGCAGACTCCAGAGTAGAAACAACAGGACGTGCTTGCTAGAGAATGTTGTGTGATTGCTTTAAATATATAGATACTATGACGTAATGACGTATAGGGGGTATAGGAAATCACATCTGTTATTATATGGTTTACACACCAGCGAGTGCAAGTCATGTAACGTTGCGTAACAGTTCAGTTTTGCGAATTACTAGGGAACCCGCTGCTGAAGCTACCAGGGCCATAGAAGCAGCACCTCACCTCACACGCCAAGTGACCCGAGTCTAGATGGGTCAGCCACACCCCAAACCTCCGGCACAGGCTCTCACCAACTGGACGACATGACTCCGAGTGACGCCCGTGACATAGTCATAACCCGGTATCTTTCACAAAAACCGGTATCTTTCACAAAAACCACCTCCCTTACATTTTTTAATCGCGATTTATCGAAAGATTTTCATAGTTAACTTGCGATCAATCGAAAAAATAATTTTTTTTATGTTCTGTTTATCCATCCATCCATGCATCATCTATACCCGTTTTGTCCTATACAGCAGTGGTCCCCAACTTTTTTTTTTTTTTGTGGCATGGACCGGCTTTTAATGCCGGTTTAATGGCAATTTTTTCACGGACCAGTCTGTAAAATGTGTCGTAGATAAATACAACAAAATAAAATGATACGACCGGTGTTAAAACTGTGGTATTTTCTTTGCATTGTCTGACCTTGGTATGTGAAATTTTGTTCTTAATAAAACAATTGTTTACAAAAAAACTGTGGTATTTTCTATATATTATAAAGAACGTAAATCCGCTTTGTATTCACATGCAACTTTATTAGAAGCGTCCTCGTAATATCTCGCAAACAACAGAACATCGACAACATCCTCTCAGCGCAAAGACACTTTCTGAAGACGTTTGTTTTTCACTTGTTTTGCCACGTGACCGAGACACGAGTCTTGAAGTCTTGTCATGTGTCAAGAATAAGTCATAGACTGATGTAATGGAGAGAATCCGGTCATTTTTCAAAAAATAAAACATAATTTAGACTCGGATTATAAATCAAACGGTAATAATGGAAGTGATTTATTTTTTTCTCTGCGGCCCGGTACCAAATGACCCACGGACCAGTACCGGGCTGGGGACCAGGGGTTGGGGACCACTGCTATACAGGGCCACGGGGATCTGCTTTATTTTTTTTAACATTTAGTTTGAAAACCAGAAGTCCACCAATGCTGCCATACTTTTTGGGGTCCTAATTCATCAGCTTCTTACTGTATTTTGTTGGAGCTGCTGCTTGACTGCAGTAATTTGCTGACGGTCCCTAAACTCCAAGGCAGCAGCTCGGTACTCAGAAGGACATTCAGCGCTGTTCCTTAGTGTTTTAGCCACACTCACTGAGCTTGGAGGGTTGATGACATCTGTGAAATGTCTGGCATACTTATATCTACAAAATGATACCAACCTGGAAGAAATCGGTGCCGTTTTCATGACGTTATTAAAGTTTAAAGAGAAAAAAAACAAGCGAATGTCGTATGTAAAAATAACTTTGCTACGCCCTGCGGTGGTAACTCAGCGACAACAAATACTAATAACCTATTTATATTGTCAACAGATCCATCTGGCAGCACCTTAAGGCTAAACTTGCAGTTCATAAGACCCTTTTCTGTCTCCATGTCTGTCCCACATGTTGACTCTAAATACACTTATTGGTCGAGGGTCATATTTACAGAAACGTGTGTGCGTTAATCTCACGTTAAAAAAATAGTGGCGTGAAACAGAATTTGCGTTAACGCGTTATTAATGCTTTAACTTTGACAGCCCTATTTCTCTTGGAACGCCTTTGTAAAATTGTTAAGGATGTGAAATCCATCAGCGATATGACGTCTTATCAATATCCTGGTTAAATGAACATTTTACCTGGATTCCAGTTATTAAATTAGTTTAGATTAATTATTTGCCCTCCTTAGAACAATCAAATTTTTGACATAAATATACTCAAGTGCTCAACTGGCATGTTGTTCTAATAAAAGAGTACATATATATTTGCGACTTAAAGAAATGGATGTACATTAACACACAGTAGGATATACTGAATAACACTTAAGAATTGAAATAACTGACATGGGCAAGACTAAGTAGATTATTGACTCTAAATTCTGGTTTCGATTAATTAGCCTAGCCGTACTATGGATAAAATGAATGGGGGGGGTTCCTACCAGGCTGTGTATGTGTAAATGTGTATGTTTCTGCTGCAAAGTGGAAATCAATGGAAACTGACTTACTTAGTGGTCAATCAAGGAACTGCACCTTTCCTGATTCCTCTATTTGCAGCCAAAAGTTTGAATGTTGGAATTTGCTTCAAAATCACTTTTTTTTTCTTTTCCTTTGAGCATTGAAGTCTGATAATAAGGAAGCAGAAGAACCTGTTGGAGCAGACTAGTTACAGCAACAGAAAGACATCGTAAACTTACCAGAAAGTGCAGCACCAAGACAGACATGTTGAGGTGGAACTGGAGGACACCCCTCTGGGCCTAGGTTGAGGAGAATGATGTTTGTACTTCTGTTCTACACTGGAATACAAAAAATACAGATAAAACTCAGCTTAAATAACGGTGCAGTGGTCTAAGTGTTGCGCTCTGACAAAGATGGTCATCTCACTTCTGAGCTTTGGTCCAACTCTCATGTCCTCCAGTGGATTTAGAGAAAGTGACTCTCTCCTCTCTGTCTTCACTCTGATCCATGTTGCTGAATTCACGTCCACATCAGCTCACACACACTTTCTACCTTCATCTGCAGAGGAAGTAAAAGGGTCACATACATACGTTGGTGTAATGGAATGTAAACATCGTCTGCATCATTTCTGCATTATGTTCGGGCCATGATCCTTTTATCATGTCTGGGTTTCTCCCGTGTCGCCTTCATGGACGCCTGCAAGTTGTTATTCTCATATCTTTTGTCTAGTATATTCTAGCCTTCTGTTTAAACCACTTGTATTACTTCTATTCTTTGTCATTCTGCATCAACTGTTGAGGTGCAAGGTATGACCCCTTTTGGATGGAAATTGACAAAAAATTTACTGTATTCCAGTCATAGCCAAGTCTTGTTATCTAAATTAATTTTCACTTAGATGTTTTAGTCTCTAAGTGGTTAAAAACTAATATAAGATATATGTTGTTAATTGACTTCATTTCAGCATTCAATGCAATTATTCTCCAACAGCTGGTGAAGAAACTCCTGCTGGGTCTCCACACTCCCCCACACATCTGGAATCTAATCTAGTCTTCCTGACACAAAGATCGGAGTCAGTGCAGATCAGCAACAAAAACATCAAAGCTTATCAGGTGTCCCACAAGGTTACGTTCTCAGACCACTGCTGTTGACGCTGTTCACATACAATTGTACAGACAAATCCGAGTCCAAACTGGAACCATACTTTTACCATCAGGTACTGGGTTCTTCAGCATTCGGACTAAGGGGCTACATCTGGCTTGCTTAACCTAAAATGGCGCTAAAATTTGTAGTTCTCCAAATACCCACTTGTGTTTGGTTCCAAAAGGGAGTCAATTTTCATTGATTGGGAGTGTGGTCTTGGCGGCGCGTACAGCTAATGACTTGCTGTTATCACTTCAGCCATTTTGTGCTGAGCACGTTCTCAACTTCTGAGCTGTAAATAAGGCCTAATGGAGCATAATCACCCACATTTAAAAGAGAACTTGTTTTGTTGTCTTAACAGACCGCTGTAATTTCTAATGTCGCTACTGAAACAACCTTTAAAAAGAAGGTCCGACTGTGAATATTCACTTGCACCTCTGCACCTCCTTTGGTGTGGTTTGCAATGTTGGGAGTAACGCATTACAAAAGTAATAATATTACAGTAATATAATACTTTTTGCTGTAACGCAGTAATGTAGCGCATTATTATTAAAATACTAGTAATATATTAGTAATTACAATTTCAGTAACTCTTTTCAAAAGATTGCATCAAGCCACGAGACATTACAAAACCAGAAAACCATAATCATCTAATATCTGTTGTCTGCGGCGGTCAGTTAGTGGAAATTGGATGTTATGAATGTAGAGGAGTCTACCTTTTCAAGATGAATATATGCACACCATTGTAATGGCTTCAAGGAGACGTCTGATACCGGCTTTGTCGAACTCTGCTTTATTAAACACATAGATTTATATTCGACAGTACAGTCAGGAGTGAACAACCACCTGCACCTCGCTCTGTCACTCATCTGCAGGGGAGACTAGCATGCTAACAGGACAGCCCACTGCCCACTCCCTCTGCCAACCACCGGCCCACACCTGAATAATGTGACCTGCAGTCCGGTGACTGACAGGGGGAGGAGGAGACAGGCCAACTCTTTGTCTTCCACTTATTCTGGGTCGTTACATTATCAGTTTGTCAGAGAAAAAGGATAAAAAAAATCTAATAGTTACGCAAAAAAAAAAAAAAAAAACATGAACTATTGCAAATGACCACTGGATTGCATAAAGCGAGGCATCCAACATCTGCCCTCCACATGCTGGATGCCTCGCTACTTGCTGCTATCCCCTCCACTCAGGACTTTTTTTTTTTTCCTTTGATGAGGACTCATGACTCATGCTCCCACATGACACATACACACATTATATTTATATATTTATATATACATATATATATATATATATATATATATATAGATATATATATATATATATATATATATATATATATATATATATATATATATATATATATATGTATGTATGTATGTATATATATATATATGTATATATATATATATATAGATCTATATATAGATGTATGTATATATAATATAGATATATATATATACATATATATACATATATACATAATATATATAATGTATATATATAATGGTGTGTGTGTATGTAGTTATATATGTTATATATACATATGTAAAGAGGACACAATAAATGCACCAATGTAATATTTTAAGGAACTTATTGTTACTTTTGTCTTACTAACTTATTTACTTAATTGTGAAACTGTCAAAATAAGATGAGTAATGATTCACTTGTCCTCTACCAGCTGTCACATACCAGGGCTGAACGGTTCGTTCTCATTCATTCGTCAGGAGGGCCCGGCGAAAGACAAAGAAACAGGTCACTCCTCAGGCGTCAGTCACGCCTTGCGCAATACTAGATACATCAGCTTCTGTGACACATACATACTTTACGTATGAGGTTATATATATAGGTTTCCCAGCCAGAATGAGTCATGGTTGGTCAAAAAAATTTAAGACTGACTTTAATTTTTTGGGTTTCTTCAACACAGTGAATTAAAGGTTGTGCTGCATGGCTGGCTTCATGTTCACTCTCACAGTTAACTTTACAATGTGTACATTTACAAGTGGATTGCCGGTGAGATCTCCAAATGTATTTTGGGTCAAATTGTCATCAACAGCCGTCTATCAGTCACTAGTCAACAGAGTCTATGTGGTGCAGAGTAGGTGGATCACGGATTAATTAAATCATGAGTGGCAGTTCATACAAGCATAAAAGTGGAGCAACAAAACGCAAAGAAAATGAAAAAAAGAGCGCAGGAAAAGACTAAACTATAAAAGCTGGATACATAACCTCCTGGAGATGAACCTGACATTGTTGGCAGCGGGTCAAGCTCACCAAAACTGGCACCACAGTCAGGGAGCTGGATTCACATGTAAAATTTCTCACAATCACCGACACTGAAATCAATATGTGAGTTAGTTGTAAACTGTTGATGTGGTTGTTATCGGAGTAGCCCGACCGCCAAACGTTATTATTAGGGGCCAGGTAGCCTAACGTTATTAGGGGCCAGGTAGCCTAATGTTTCTGTTGTTCTCATGGTTTGTTAGACTTCATGTCGGTTTTGTCGGGTTACTCTTGCAAAAAAAGGCTCATACAACGATGTCCTCTGGTATTTATTAACAGCAATGGAAACACATTAGACCAATTCGGCACTTAGTACCAAGCAAAATGAATGAATGAATGAATGAATGAATGAATGCTGGTAGCAACTACAACAATAACTGGTGCGTCTCTCGTGTGACGTCACAACTGCATACCGTCGAATACATTTTAGACAATATATTATTCCATAATACTACAGGTTTGATTGATTTCAAAATGACATGGTTGCTCTTCGTGTTGTTGAACTCTTACTATTAAATGCTTTGAGCTATGTGTCAAAAATGTAGTAATGCTTGTAAGCCCCGCTGTTGCAGGCATGTGTATGTTGTAAAATGATCTAATCACAAGCTTTATTGGGTTTGAAAGGCCCGGCCATGTGCTCACCCCCGGCCCGGCAGTCACTTGTTCCGCCGCTGTGTCCGAGAGTAAAAAATCAGAGACAGTGAAAAGATTTGAACTTCACTCTGTGGTCACTGGTACCCATACAACTTTCTCGTGTCCCGCAAGTAACGTTGGTCCTTTAAAATACTTTAAATTAAAATACATTTAAAAAATGACGTTCCCTAACACACGTTGAAGTAACCAGGTACTTCATTTAAAATCGACGTTAAAATATTAAAGCGGCTCATCTCCGGCTCCTCAGACTGATTCAGGCTGAAAAAGCTGCTTTTAATCATTTGAAAGTGACAAAAACAACGACTCCGAGTTTAACGGCTGACTGTTAACAGAACTGCGGAGCTGACTGATGGAGGATCAAACATGGAAAACACGAGAACCTTCCAAGTCATTATATTTACACTAGATTAATGTTCAGTCCGTCAACGTGCAGAAACAAAGCTGCTTGACAACTGCTAATTAAAAAAATCATTTAAGAATTGCTTACATTAGCCTACCTTAAGATGAACGTTTACATGGAGAAATCCATCTGAGACTCTAGAAAAATAAAGCCAACTTAAAGCAGGAAGCCCCACGAGTAGAGGAGGGCGGATCGATCTAAATATCGATAATATCGATACCAACGCTGGTATTAATATCGAATGATATTCGTGTAAAAAGATCGATCCTCAAGCTTTTCTTCTCTCCCACAAGCACTGACTGCTGCACCCCTTCCCTTCTCGTCTGGGACCGTCACCTGGTTGCAAGCATTCAGGTACACAGCCTGGCCCCTCCCCCCAGACCCAACCACTCATAAGCAGTGGCAGAGCAGCTACAAGTATGTTTACATTCAGTAAACTCTGGGAGCTGTGAGTTGCAGCACGTACTGTATTTTTGCCTTTTGTATCCTGGAATTTCTTTCGTAACAAGAGGCGATATTTCCCGTTGAGACGTGTCGTAATCTGAAAATTCCGTATGTAGTGACGTTCATAAGTAGAGGTACCACTGTAATTAAAGTCTGTTCCATACCTGCGTGTGTGATTAACAGATGCATGTATACACTTGGAAAGTTACCGTAAGAATTTACACTCACAGCTTCTGGAGCTGCAATTAACAGCAACGCTCACAAGCTATATTTGAGTTGGTGCATCACCAATGTCTAAACTGGAGGAAATGTCACCATTTAAGAAAATTTAGACTGTATTAGAAGATGTAAAGGACAGTAACAATAGTCTTCCCCAAGCAGGCCAAATCTAGTCAGTGAAGAATCTGTATGAATGCAAGCAGGAGCTTCTTAATGTCAGAGACATTTGTCTGAATTCGACTCTTCATAAATTGCTAAATCTGTTGTCGTGTTTTTTTTCTAGTTAAAACATCTGGCATCTGATCCTCAACAACATCTTGTGTGAAACTTAAATATGATTGTTCAATATATGTTTCAAATGCTGACCTGACTGAATATGTGTAACTCTAAAGCAGTGAAGCTTCCCTTTAAGACCATCATTGTGTGTCACTGAAAGTAAATGTTGATGCATGAATCAAACCTGGTGGAACGCAGTCCCATGACCTCCTCCAGTGGTCAGATAGAGGATAGACGTGACAGAAGAGGAGCAGCTGATTCATTCAGCTGCTCTGATATGAATCAGAATTTACAAGGTAATCATTGTAGGGGCAGATGATCTTTAAACAGCACCAATTATGTGTTTCCTCTGCAGATAAAGGTTAAAAAGGTGTGCGACAGCTGATGTGGATGTGAATTCAGTAGCAAGGATCTGTATAAAACTAGGTAAGGTGAGTTTAATTGGAAAGAGAATTATACAATAAGAAAAAAGAGTGCACACTTGTTAATAAAAGTATCTAAAAGTGAAATCCATAAAACTATTTTCAACTTCATAATATTATGGCTTTGGAAGCTTCTGAAAGGTTAATTGGCAACATCTTAGTTAATTGGATACACACCTGTGGATGTACTTTAAGGAACACCTCAGACGCACTGCTTCCTTTTGTGACATCCTGAGAGTCAAAAGAAATCAGCCAAGATATCAGGAAGAGAATTGTGGAACCGGTCTGGTTCATCCTTGGGTACAATTTCCAGATGTCTGAAGGAGCCACGTTCATCTGTTCAAATAATTATACACAAGTGTAAAGATCATAGGAATGTCTAGTCATTACTAGACATTACTCCAAAGCAACATAAATACCAGATTACAGTTTACAAAGACCCTCATTTTTGAAGCTCATCACGTTGTGGAGGTGTTTTACTGCAGGAAGAACTGGTGCATTTCACAAAATAGATGACAAAGCAAGGAAAGAACATAATGTCAAAAATATTGGACCAACATCTCAAGGTAGTGCTGGGTGATATGGAAAAAAATCATATATCACAATATGGACTATTTTATATCACGATAACGATATATATCACGATATACCATAATAAAGTATGTTTTCAGTTATTCTCTGAAAAGTTTGACAAAAATTTCATTGCTTACTTTTCAACTTTATTTTGAAAGGACATTTAGCTGAACTGTCACAAACATACATTTTAGTGCAGCAAAGACAGGTAGGTACAGAGGTACAGTAGCTTTCACATTTTTTTTTAAAGTGCACAACAGTTTCTGAGAGGAAAAACACATTTTTGCACTGTAGTTCAGCTATAAAATATAAAAACAAATTATTTTTCAACTTTCTGAAATCTGTAACCTTGTAGTGCAAAGTTTGCAAACCAATATAAAGTGTCTAAAGTAAACATCAGGGTTGAAGAGAACTCTGTTTAAGGCATTAACCATGAATAAAAGTGCAAACATAAAAGGTTACTTTGTAGAAGTAGATATGATTCTGTCAAATTTATCATTGCAGGTTATTTAATTACATATTTGCTGTAATTATTGATAAAATTAGGGAAACGATAGAAACAATAGAAACGATAGAAGAGAAATGGCACGATACACACTTTTATATTGTCCCCACGATATGTATCGTCATATCGCCCAGCACTAGTGGGGACAACGGAATACAGCATGTGAAAACGACACCCAAGTGGGCACAAGCCAATGGTGAGGTGGCGAGGCAAAACGCTTCACTGATGAAGAGGATACGCATTGCGCAGTCTGAGGGACTGGACTGGAAGAGAGAACTCCGGAGATACGTCACAATTTACCGATCTATTGACCACTCGACAACTGGAAAGAGCCCTGGCAGAGCTACTCTTCAAAAGGAAAATAAGAGGAAAGCTCCCCGACAGAACAACACCACAAAGAGATCTAGAGACGAGAGATGTAGATTCTGAAAGGAAAGGAAAATCAAAAATCTACGCCGACAACAAGAACAGAGCAAAACACTCGGATGTGACAGTTGGAGATCAGGTTCTACTGAAACAAGATAAGGTGGACAAATTCTCCACTACATTCAACAATATGCCACACAAGGTAATTAAGAAGGACGGTAACAATGTGGTTGTCAAATCACCAAGTGGTGCCACGTACTCAAGAAATACCACATTTGTGAAAAAGTACTACACGGAGGACATTACTCCACAAACAATGGGCAAAACACACATGACATGGACTGAGAATGAGGGGCAGGGAAACGAACAGGCTGCAGAGTCACAAACTCAGACTCACAGTGAGGGGATCAGGACTGAGCCTCTCACACCCAAGCAGGAGAGACCCCACCGGCAAATTAAGATGCCACAGAAATTCACTGACTTTATCCTCAAGCAGGCCCGTCAATAGGGGGGGACAAACGGGTCTGCTGTCCCGGGCCCAGGGAGAAGGGGGCCCACAACTGGGCCCTCATTAAATTGTGGAATTAAAAAAAAATGTCAGAATAGTCATATTTGTGGAAAACTATTATTTCAATCCGTTTAATAGGTAATAAGTCAATAAGTTCTTTATTTGTATTCTTCTAGTTGTCCTTGAGAAATACTGATCATGAACCCTCCCACCCCACACAAAAATGGTTTGGCCTATAATTTCCAAACTATTTGACATATTCCACATCCCACAATGGACGGGGAAAAATAGATAGGGACTGGTTAACATATAGCAGCTCATAAAAGGCCCTATTTTGCCTCCCATGTTTGTTGTCCTCTTTTAAAGTAGAAAAAAAGTCAACAAGTGCCCTAAATTCAAGAGATGGAGATGTTCATTTGGTTTTGAAGATATAAAACTGACAATTCAAGTTTTCATTTAAAGTTTGATATACATGTTTATTTACTGTATTATCAGTTGACAAAGAGAAAATTCTTCAAATTAAAATGCCTAATTTATTCTTCCCTGGTCTATTTTTCCTGCATGTATAAGAATTAGAAAATGTGTTTGCATAAATCTTAATATATTAGCAGGTCCTTTCATATTTAACTAAAACTTCAGCTGCCATGGAGAGCTAAGATTTTCTCCTCATATACAATACCTTATTTGATGCATTACACATCACAATATATCAAACAAAACTGGTGATGTTTAGTGACAAAAAAAAAAACGGCGGTGGTGTAGGGGAGGGCCCATCTAACATTATCTTGTCCCGGGCCCAGACAAGACTGTCAGCTGGCCTGTCCTCAAGTGAGCCTCCCAGGGCTAAGGAGGAAAAGTTGAGAATTGTAATGTTCACTTGTTTGTTATAACATAAAGTAATGTGCCTCTCATTCAAATCCTAGGCTGTTTGATAGAGAAGAATGTATAGTTAAAAAAAAAAAAAGGAAAAAGTTCTGTCAAGAATAAATGTGTTCTGCGAAGATAAAGTTAGATAGGCTGTGATGTGGGTATTAATGACTGTTTATGCACAATACTCTGATAGAAAATGTTTCCAGTTATTGATAAAGAGTAATTGAGTTTAGTTCTAAGAAAAGGGGGGATGTCGTGTATTGATGAGGTCATCAACCAGAGACAACTGTTTATAAGAGAGTTCAACAGGCGGGAGCGAGGTATGAATGTATTGCAGAGCAACAGTTCTATGGCGTTCAATGCCGCGATAGCAGCGTCATACTCCGTCGGTCCTCCCGTGGCAGGCAGAACTGCGAATATATCCTGTACATCCATACCGGCGTGGTGTAGAAGCAAAGCCCGTCGTCTTTGTTTCACCGAAGCACCCGCGTTGACGAAGCTGAAGTTGGTTTCCAATTCCAGCTTCCGATTCATGAAATGGCTAAAGGGCTATTACACTTAACTTTCGCTAAAATCAGATACTTTAATCTTCTCTGGTTAAGACACTACAACACCCAGACACTTCAAACCTGGACTAGATTATTCTGCTCTAATAGAAGAATATGTAAAACCATGTTTGGAATTTGTGAAACTTCAATAAAGGGGCATTTCAGCACTTTTTGGGCATCTGGATCACACTAGAACTGGTGCAGCTCCAAAACTACAACACCTAGACACTTTAAACCTGGACTAGATTATTCTGCTCTAATAGCAGAATATGTAAAACCATGTCTGTGATTTGTGAAACCTTTCTCTGATTTGTGAAACTTCAATAAAGGGCCATTTCAGCACTTTTTGGGCATCTGGATTAGGGATGCGTGCGACTAGTCGTCTAAACGATTAAACGTCCGCCCACTTACTAGTCAGCACCAGAAATATTAGTCTTTTAAACCAATTTGTGTTTTATTCATGTACAAGGCCGCTTAACTGTCATACAGCCGCCCGCCACTAGTCGGAGCTACAGAGCCGTCAGACAGCAGCCCCCTCCCCGCGGAAATGCTCGAGTAACTGGAGTTTTAAAACGGCACGGTGGGAAGATAGTCTCGCAAAACCAGCGCGGTTTGACGGTACTTTAATCTAGATAATGAAAACAAGGTAGTATGTAGACTGTGTCAGAAACAACTGGCATACAATCACT
Source organism: Hirundichthys speculiger (assembly GCA_018398805.1). Classification (NCBI taxonomy): domain Eukaryota; kingdom Metazoa; phylum Chordata; class Actinopteri; order Beloniformes; family Exocoetidae; genus Hirundichthys; species Hirundichthys speculiger. The sequence continues at coordinate 8,586 of JAGFBZ010002626.1, read as the reverse complement.
CGACTGGAGCAATACGCAACCACATTTGACTCAAGCATTTGGATGTTAATCTGCACGAGACGACGGCTGCTGATGCTAGGGGGGCTGATGCTAGCGGTGCTAGCCGCACTCAGGCCGATTTGACATTGTTTACCCGGAGACGTGTTCTCCCGTCCGGTCTGAGAGGATAACGCAGCTCATCACGATAATGACTTCATATTGAACTGCGCATAGAGCTTAATAATTCAGCAGCAATTTATCTTTTTTAGATGTTACATTATTTGTTAACTTTAAGTGAGTTTTTGTCGGATGTGCAGGGTTTATATTCATACTGCACGGTAGTGCTGGGCAATATGACGATACATATCGTGGGGACAATATAAAAGTATGTATCGTGCCATTTCTCTTCTATCGTTTCTATCGTTTCTAACCGAATTTTATCAATTATTACAGCAAATATGTAATTAAATAACCTGCAATGATAAATTTGATAGAAACATATCTACTTCTACAAAGTAGCCTTTTATGTTTGCACTTTTATTCATGGTTAATGCCTTAAACAGAGTTCTCTTCAACGCTGATGTTTACTTTAGACACTTTATATTGGTTTGCAAACTTTGCACTACAAGGTTACAGATTTCAGAAAGTTGAAAAGTAATTTGTGTTTATTTTTTATAGCTGAACTTCAGTGCAAAAATGTGTTTTTCCTCTCAGAAACTGTTGTGCACTTTAAAAAAAATGTGAAAGCTACTGTACCTCTGTACCTACCTGTTTTTGCTGCACTAAAATGTATGTTTGTGACAGCTCAGCTAAATGTCCTTTCAAAATAAAGTTGAAAAGTAAGCAATGAAATTTTTGTCAAACTTTTCAGAAAATAACTGAAAACATATTTTATTATGGTATATCGTGATATATATCGTTATCGTGATATAAAATAGTCCATATCGTGATATATGATTTTTTCCATATCGCCCAGCACTACTGCACGGTGCAAAATGCTGCTCGTTTCGGTTGAAATTTTATTATAATTTAGATGTTTTATTAACTTGAAAGTGAATCAAAGCTATAATTTTTGTCGGATAATCTGCAAGATTCAATGTGTCAGAGGCAATTTATTTATTTTGGTGGTTAACGTTTGACTGAGTTGCCTTCATGTTCACATTCATTCATACTGCACGGTGCAAAGTGTCTCGTACTTCACTGGCATTTAAAATCCGACATGGTTGTTGAACATTGTGATTAAAGGCTTAAAGAACTCTTGTTACACACAATATTTTTTGGGACAATGTTTCAAATTCTGTTTTGATGTTTCAATAAATTGTGCTAAATTTTCACTGTGTTCTGAGTGTTTTCCTTTTTTAAGACTAGTCGACTAGTCTTAATTAAAATTTTCGTTTAGTCGACAGGGAAATTAGTCGCCAGGAACATCCCTAATCTGGATCACACTAGAACTGGTGCAGCTCCAAAACTACAACACCTAGACACTTCAAACCTGGACTAGATTATTCTGCTCTAATAGCAGAATATTTAAAACTATGTCTGTGATTTGTGAAACCTTTCTCTGATATGTGAAACTTCAATAAAGCGGCATTTCAGCACTTTTTGGACAACGCTAAGTTGGCATCCGATTCGCCAACCTCCTATTCAGCAGGCTCTAGGTCAAAAACCACTATACCTAGACTTCTCAAATCTGGACTAGATTAATCTATAGACCCTGGAGAATCATTATAACACAGTGTCTGATCTGTGAAACATTTATTCAATTTGTGAAAATGCAATAAAGACAGACTTCACCGCCAGCCTCCGATTCGGCACTTAAAGAGAATGTTAAGGGGAGATGAAAACAGCGTCCAGCCTCTGATTCGCCAGCCTCCGATTTAAGGGGGGCTCCAGGTAAAAAAAACTACTATACCTAGACTTCTCAAATCTGGACTGGATTATCCTAAAGAGGCTAAACATTCATTATAACATAGTTTTTGATCTGTGAAACCTTTTTTCTATTTGTGAAAATGCAATAAAGGCACATTTCATTGTTTTTTCAGTATGTAGACCACATTAGACCTGGTCCACATCAAAAACCACAATACCTAGGATTCTCAAATGTGGACTGGATTATCCTAGAGAGGCTAAACATTCATTCAGACACAGTTTCTGATCTGTGAAACCTTTTTTCTATTTGTGAAAATTTCTTCTGTTCATCCTGTCTGCCTGCCTGCCTGCCCGCCTGCCCGGCCACCGGCCCGCCGGACGACCTGCCTGTCAGCCCAGCCATCTCCTCCAGCAGTGATTCCTTCCCGGACCAGCTCTCAACTCCTCTCCCGACTTGGACCAGCACCACTCCTTCCTCTCACTCCTTCACCTTTAAAAAAGCTTTTTCTTTCTCCTTTGCGTTCCTTTTACTAAACCATTACAGGACCTGGTCTAATGTGGTCTATATACTGTACAAACGATGAAACCTGCCTCTATTGCATTTTCACACATCGAATAAAAGTTTCACAGATCAGACACTGAGTTATAATGATTCTCCAGGGTCTGTAGATTAATCTAGTCCAGATTTGAGAAGTCTAGGTATAGTGGTTTTTGATGTGGAGCCTGCTGAATATGAGGTTGGCGAATCGGATGCCAACTTCAGCGTCGTCCAAAAAGTGCTGAAATGCCGCTTTATTGAAGTTTCACAAATCAGAGAAAGGTTTCACAAATCACAGACATGGTTTTAAATATTCTGCTATTAGAGCAGAATAATCTAATGGAGGTTTCAAGTATCTAGGTGTTGTAGTTTTGGAGCTGCACCAGTTCTAGTGTGATCCAGATGCCCAAAAAAGTGCTGAAATGGCCCTTTATATAAGTTTCACATATCAGAGAAAGGTTTCACAAATCACAGACATGGTTTTAAATATTCTACTATTAGAGCAGAATAATCTAGTCCAGGTTTCAAGTATCTAGGTGTTGTAGTTTTGGAGCTGCACCAGTTCTAGTGTGATCCAGATGCCCAAAAAGTGCCGAAATGCCGCTTTATTGAAGTGTCACAAATCAGAGAAAGGTTTCACAAATCACAGACATGGTTTTACATATTCTGCTATTAGAGCAGAATAATCTAGTCCAGGTTTGAAGTGTCTAGCTGTTGTAGTGTCTTAACCAGAGAAGATTAAAGTATCTGATTTTAGCGAAAGTTAAGTGTAATAGCCCTTTAGCCATTTCACGAATCGGAAGCTGGAATTGGAAACCAACTTCAGGTTCGTCCCGCGTTGTCCTCCAGAATCAAGCCCTTCCCGTCCGCATACAGCTCGAACGCGGTTAGCCATCTTGTCCACCACGGACCCAGTGTGGCAGGCTCGGAGTAACAGTCAAACTTCGGCAACAGGTTGTCCATCTCTACCGACGACCTAACTATACTTTTCAGATCTAACTATAAGTCGACCACCGTCATCCTCGTCGCCATCAATAATTATACTCCAGTTTCTTGGTGAACGTCACTTTTATAATAAAAGTGACGTTCACCAAGAAACTGGAGCATAATTATTAATTCCTGTACAGTCAATATTGAACAGTGTTCCTTATTTATTTTTCAGGGAGTTGGCAACCCTAATAGAGGGGCACATTAAACCCGCGGCAAAAATCTTATTTGACTTTTTATTTTCATAAAACTTGTTGAACCATTGCAGTCATAACGTTACAGTTACAATGAAAAACAGTATAATTGTCACAGTATTACTGAATTAAGTGCTGATAAGAGACAGTGTACCTTGACAGTGTAAGATCGTTCATCGTCGTTGTGGTAATTTTTGCACTGCTTCATATGTTCGCGCTCGTTTTTTTTCAGTGGTGCAGCGCACTTAAGGGTCCGACTAGAATGTTAAGCCACGCACTTTAGTTCCACCTTCGACGTCGGCGACTCGGCGCTACTGTATAATCTACGTTCGGAGAGGGGGCCACAGGGGTATCTGTAATCAGTGCTACAGGGGCACTGGCCCCTGTTGGCCCCTCCCCAGAACCGCCACAGAGTCTCACCAGTTCTGTCTGGAAGAATGGACCAATATACCAGAAAACTATTGAGAGAAGCTTCTGGAAGGAAACCAAAAACGTTTGAAGGCATACAGTTTAAAGGCAACAATACCAAATACTAAGGACCTTTATGTAAACGTCTGACTTCTTAGAAAGTAATAAAGAACTCATTGTTCTGGCATTTTGCAAACAGAAATGATTTTGGCAATCTGAATTGACCTAATCCATTGTGCTGGGACGCTGGCTCAATGACATCTTGTATCTTGAAAAGTTTAGTCTGATTTAATTTGAGACAGTGAAAAAAATAAAAAGAGAATGTGTCTTTTTTATAAAGTGTTCTGGTTTTAACTGTAAATGGGACCAGCTGCCCCACTGCACTGTGTGAAAAAATGACATTTCTCTTGATGCCTCCCTCCTTTAATTTACTTTCGTTTTTAAAGTCGCAGTATCAGGAAAATTTCTCCACGTTAACATCCATTTGGAGGTAAAATTTAATTTTTTTTTTTTTAATCGGCTTTCAGCAGCATAGTTTCAGCCTAAATCCACTGTCTGTAGTTTACGTTTACAAACAGGTGTCATTAAAGTCACGTCGGATATGAAAGGCTCTGTTTTGGATCCTCCGTGAGCACAACTGCTCAGTCAGCAGTAGAAAACGACTGACGTCACGCCAGCGCTCTCTTCTCAAACGACTGTCGTGCCAGCCCGCTTTGAAATGTTTGTGCCATTTTACTGTTGAAAATATGGTAATTGCTGTGCTAGTTTTCAAAATAAGAGTGGTTATGAATGAATGTGAATGAACAAAAGTAATAGTGAAAAATAAAGCTAAACTGTATTTGCTAAGACATTACATGATTGGAACATATGAAAAATAATAGTAAATTATATATATATATATATATATTATATATATATATATATATTATATATATATATATATATATATATATATATATATATATATATATATATATATATATATCTATATATATACCAGCTGCAATAAGGTACTAATAACAGGTCAAATATTCACATGATAATTGTCATGGCCCATGGCAGCCCTGTGTGTGTCTGTGTCTGTCAAGTTGGCGTCTCTCCCTGTCTTTAGTGTTTCCTGCTTTACTTTGAAGGTCTGTCTTGTCTCTATTGTTTTCTGCTTTGCTTCCTACCCCTCATTACCCTGATTCCCTGCACCTGCCTCTCGTTTATTCCTCTGTGTATTTAAGTCCTGTCATTTTCCCCTGTTCTCTGTGGGTCCATCGTCGTGAGTAACATGTTTGCAGTCCTTCTTGTTTTCCTCTCATCGTCTCCTTGAAATATAAGTTAAGTTATGTCTTTGTATTTTTGTATTTTGGACTTTTGCAGTTTGGACTTTGTGTTTTCGGATAGTGGCTTTTTGTGTTTTGTTAATAAACCTTTTTGTTTTTGAGATCTCCTGTTCTCTGGTCGTCCTTCAGTCCTCTGCAAACAATGACAATAAGTTCATGGGTAAACATAAAAATATGTGTCTTATAGACTTAAAGGCTACGAATTCTCATGTGTAAGGATTTGTGATATTGAAGACTGAACTAAAGCTTTCTAAAATTTGCATATTTAATTGCTCATTAGAGTTTGGATTTCGGGTTGCGGATGTCCACAGTAATCATTCGGGAAAGTGGAGTGGAACCACATAGTTTTTGGTCCTAATTCAAATTGATCCTTTTATTCTTTATTATTTGTGGATAATACATGTCTGTATCACTTTTATTTTTGAAGTAAACTTTTTTAAGCGGATTGTAACAGGATGCAGTATACTAATACTAGTTTGAAAATGTTATAAAATAAAAAGTCCTGGTTTCCACAGACTCATTCCACTTCTCATTAATAGTACTTATTCTGGTAACATCCTCCAAAAGGTTTCAGCCAAATCTGATGTAGTATTTCAAAATAATACATAATAGAAAGCATGTTTAACCACTATATACTAACAATACTTTGAGAAGGTTATACAATTAAGTCCTTATTTCCACAGACTCATTCCACTTTTCATTATTCGTACCCACTCTAGTAACATCAAAGTTTCAGCCCAATCTGATGTGGTATTTCAAAATAAAGCAAAATTAAAATCATGTATAAATGCAGTATACTACCACTACTTTGACAAGGTTAATTAAATAAAAAGTCTTGGTTTCCACAGAGTCATTCCTCTTCTCACTAATAGTACCCCATCTGGGAATGTCACTAAAAACTAGAGGTGGGCGGATCGATAATATCGATACCAACGCTGGTATTGATATCAAATGATACTTGTGTAAAAAGATCGATCCTCAAGCTTTTTTTTTTCTCTCCCACAAGCACTGACTGCTGCACCCCCTCCCTTCTCGTCTGGGACCATCACCTGGTTGCAAGCATTCAGGTACTCAGCCTGGCCCCTCCCCCCGGACCCCAACCACTCAACAGGAAAGTCCACACAGTGCAAACAACAAAATTACACAAGTAAGTAACTGTATTGGCCTGAATATAGGATGACTCTGATTAAAAAGACAACCATATGTTTTACATATCATTTTGGAAAAATAGAAATATGATGAAGGCAATACGGTTATTCATAAAACAACTTTTTATTGAACAACTTTTATAGAAAAAAGTCTCACAGAGAACATTTTACTGTGTTAAACATTTAAATGATTCAATCTTTTTTAGGAAGTATGGTATCATACTTGAGGTAAGGTACGTGTCAGGTTTCCATGTTATTTAGGATTAAGGTATAGTACTATTTAATAAACTGTATTCTCTTAAAATCTGAGACTATGACTCAGTGAATAAGCAACAAGCTTGTAGTTCAATAACTGCATTAATGATGTAAATAACTGCAGAACCATCAAAGAACAACATTAATAATTTAGTCTTTAAAAAACAAATTTTGAACTCCAAAACATTCAAACTTTGAATGTTTTGGAGTTCAGACTTTGTTCTGAAAGGAAGAAAATTCCTTATTTTTGTATTTTTCTGAAGAACAATTCTATTTTGTATTGTGGTTTTTCCTTATACTCCTTAAAAAAATGTTTATTTCCTAATGTTAAGAAAAACTTTGCTTATTAATGTTCCATTGTTTCAAAACAAATGTTAATTGTGATAATAAAGTATTTTCTGTCATCTATAAAGTTTGCTGAAATTCTATCGTAAGTTTTAACCAAAAGGTCAGCAATTTCATGACAGAGCTTAATATAAAAAAAGTATCGGTATTGGTATCGACGATACTGGCCCAGTATTTACTTGGTATCGGATCGATACCAAAATTCTCAGTATGGCCCAGCTCTAGTAGACGGTCCCCCTGTGCGCGCCACATCTGTGCATGCCAGCCAAGGGGGATAGCGGGTTGCCAAGCGCCCATACGTGCGCCTCTGGCAGTGTGGCCCACCCTTTTAAAACTCCCAAAATATCACCACAATCATCCACGCACACACCGCCAATCGAAATAATCATTATTTTGCCCTCTAGTCATTTATTAGGTTATCTCACAGCTTTTATTTTACAACTGGAATTATCAGTGAGAACTGCAATTATTCAAGTCAATCTAAATACGTCATTTATCTAATAAACTCTGTGGGGAGAGGAACTTTTTTTTACATATTATATGATGCAGGATGCTGTTGACACAGAAAACAAGTTATAGCGTGTATTTTGTGTTTTTATTGTCATGTGTTTTTTCCCTACAATTCCTTTTAATTTCCTCTTATGTCCACAGAAGCATTTGTTCCTCATGCACCAATTTAAAGCCTTAAGCTATGTTGGCTCGGCGCAAACAGCGTCACCACGTACTGAGTCACCAAGGCAACCCTCAAGCCATTTTCCACGGGACCAAATCCCTCACATGTCTTTTGCTCCTGGTCTGCTGCAGTGCCAGCTGTGGCCCACTTCACGGCACTAGTCTGCCTCAATATGCCAACACAGATCAGTGGGTCCTTACCACAGAAACCTTGGCACACCCTTTTCCATCACTGTTTAGTCAAGCCAGATCATCACATCTTCTGCACATAAAGATTTATTATTATTATGTTCTGACACCACCCTTGGGAGTAAGGGCTATCTGTCGGGGGTCCCGACCGGGACCGACCGGCGGTCCCAGTCTCGGTCCCGGTCGGCGGCTGGCGATCCCCGGTCGGCTTCACGTTACTTGTATTCCTTGTTGTGTAGCGACGGAGGACTGAATAATGTATCCTCTATTGCAGCCATCCCCAAACTTCAGAATACCAAGGCCCAATTTTGAAATGTGAAAAATGTACGCGGCCCATGGAAACCTTTTAACGCCACTTTGATCAACATGCAAGACTAAAAGCTACATTCCAATATATATTCCAATATAATCCAATTGTTTTTTTATTATTATTTCTAATTATTTTTTAAATCATGTAATAAATATTTAACAGTAATTAAAAACATATTTAAAAAAAATCAAGGATTTAAACTAATTAGTTTAATTTTAATAACCTCTCACGGCCCACCTGCAGTACCACTACGGCCCACCAGGGGGCCGTGGCCCACACTTTGGGAATCACTGCTCTATTGTGTAATTTGCTAATATTATTTAGAGAATATACAGCGCTCTTTTCAATGTTATCACTGTGT
>JAGFBZ010002625.1:0-30395 GCA_018398805.1 Hirundichthys speculiger | reverse complement strand
GTTTTGACCAAAGCAACTACACACAAGTGCTTGTGTCAGTACATCTGTAGGGATTTATGCAACTCTGCTTCTCACCACCAGAGGGCAGCATAGAAAGGCGTTCAATGATGAAACGACAAACGAGGATTATCCCTTTCTTGTTCTGTAATCCAGGAGCTTTTCAAATCTGCTGAGAGTCTGAGCACCTCCCTGAGTGATTGGATTTAATCACATCTGATATGCACTTTGATGAGCTGTATATCAGTGATCATCATGTAAATAATACAGATTTTTTTCTGAAGTGTTGATTATATGTCAGACTAAAAAATTAAACATTCTTTATCATTATGGGTATTTATACCCATTTTTCTTTCTTTTTCTATTGTATAAAACAATTTTTCAGTACATTATTTGATTATGAGGGTGGCGCAGAGGTGTCAGAAATTCATAAATCAAAAATAATGAGGTGAAAAACACACTTAAATCTGTGTGTGTTTATAGAGAGATGAAGAGCTGAAAACTGAAGAAATTTAACTTCAGTATCCCATTAACTTCATAATTTTAATAATCATAGATATCTCACGTGCGCCATTTAACTGTGGAACTACATTTACTTCCAAGTAGCGTTGGTAAAATAGGTTTTGATTTTAGAGTCATCTAACTTTAACACATAAGTTTTAGTTGCAGTGGGAAATTTTGAAACTTGACTGTTTTTTTTTTTTGTTTGTTTGTTTTGCCAAAATGGTACACTTCCTTTAAAACTGCTGCAATTATGACAACAGTTTAAATTCAGACAAACACAAGAGGATCTGTCACATCCTCCATAAACCCGAAACAGGAGGCGTGAACGTCTGACCTCCAGGTTTGATTAAAATTCACACGTTAGCCTATCAAAAGTACGCTGGTCAAGACTGGAGCAAGATGCAACCCCGGTCACTGCTCTCTGCCAGATCACTGCCCAATCACAAACAGATGCTTTTACATCCAAGCAGTTGAAGAACTAACATCTTAAGATATTCAAACGTCAACCAAATGAAGACGCTCAAACATACAAAGAGTAAAACACATAGACCTGTTGTAGTGACAAAGAGTTACTGAAAACACTGCACTGATGAGTGGGCAGATCCCTGTGATATCAGCTGATCCCAGTAGAGGACTGGCTGGAAGTACAGTCAGCGGTCGCTCATCAGCACTTGACCAGTGTGTGTCAACTATTAATAGATCGTCAACAACACCCCATTGAGCAATATGTCCGACCACTGATGGGTATCTATATATTGGGAGCTGCCAGCGGAATCCTCATTCAAGCTGCAGCCAATGAAAGAGAAGGAATGGGCCTACATCATGGTAAAGAAGGGAATCCCATGAAGGAAGGATATATGCTGCAACCGAATAACGAAACATGCTGTAGCACAATTGGAGGAGTTACGAGTGTTTTATTACCTTTGCCTCGTTTCCACTTTTGGGGGTAATTGAGCGAGACCCCATAGTTGCTGACGAGCACAGGAATCTGCCGACCCTGAGAGTCATTCGAAGCTGTGGTGGCGAGGGCAGTGAACCGTTATCCACCATGGATGAACCCAACCACCCTGTCCACCACTACGGGATGAACAAAAATCTCAGGTAGCTCCGCTGTTTTGGGGCCCGTTACAGGAAGTCCTTTCTACCTCATGACATAAGTGTGTGGAACACATCATCTCCGTGTGACAGATAAAACTCTGGACTTGCTACGCTAACTCGAAAATATCCAAAGAAGACATCTCAAAGACCCGGTGAGACATTGTACGGCATATGCCTCGTGGTGTTATGTTTAACGGGAGGAGGAAAAAGGTCGGGGGGGGGGGGGGAGGGGGGGGGTCGGGGGGGGGGGGGGGGGGGGGGGGGTTACTGAGCACTTTGTTGTATATACTGTTGCACTTTGTTGTGAAAGATGTTGTACATTACACAATGGGCTGACATATAGGCTTTCTAGTGATATTCTGCCTCCATCTGGTCTGGAGGATATGCTTACATACTCTGCCTTTAAATAAAAAAAGGCAGTTTGATCAGTCTAAATTCCCCTTTTGTTTAGTGCTTTTATCTGTATTTAATTTAATGTGATGGACTGGAGACCTGTCCAGTAGGGCCCTATGAAATCTGCTTTATTTTTTCTCAAATTCTTTTTTAATATTTTTTATTTTCGGTGTTTTTCGGTTTTTAATTTTTGAGAATTCCATTTTAAGGATTTCATGCAAATTTAACCCCAAGACAGTATGTAAAGTAACGAAATCTAGACAATTTATGCAATTATAGCAGTAAACTTTAATGTTTTTATACTAAACAACAAAACATTGTTTTTTTTTTTGACAAACAAAAAAAAAAATCAAGTTTTTTTCTATGTAATAAATAACTAAGAAAAATAATAATTCAAATAGGTAAAATCCATTTAAAGTGCAAAAAAATACATTTAAACAGCAGTAAACTAATCGTTTTAGTTTGTTTAATTTCTTCTGTTATCAGACAGTTTGTCATATTTTTCAGGTATGTCATGACAAACTGCATGTCTGATAACAGAAAAAAAACTATATTTACTATAGCTAATGTAGATACTAGGGATGGGCATTTGGTCGAGATTTATTCGTCGATCGATCGTTGGGAGAATTAATGATTATTAATCGATTAATCATTAACATTTTTATATTGAAAACTATCACAAATATTCTCGATATCGGCGTGACGTTTGTTTTCCCCTTTGGCCTGGTTGCTATGGCCCGCGCATGCGCAGATGTGTTCAGTGGCCCGGATGTTGTGGTCGACAATAATGTGACATTTCCTGTTTCTTATCTTTAAAAAAACAACGATAATAAAAGAAGAGATATCGAGGAGACTACTTAACAATGACAATTTATATCAAGGCGCCAGTATTACAGGCTTTTAGTTTCTTAAAAAGATGCGCTTGTTGTGTGTTCGATGTGCGCTGCAGCTCCTTCTGGTCCGTGCTAACACCGAGTTGAGGCTAGGCTAGGCTAGGCTAGGCTAGGCTGAGATAGAGATGGACCGCCTCCACCGTCCTTTACAAGGGACTTGGATGCGCGTTGTTCAAGTGATACATCATTGTCGTTGTCGATTAATTGTATTTGTAATTTGCATTGCAGTGATTGCAGTACACTTGGTCATTTTCTAAACGAAAATGGTCCCACGTCACACTTCGCCGTGACCGCTTCATGATTAGGCGATGACCTACAGAAGCTCGCATGTAACAACTGAGTCCAGCCAGGGTAGGGTGATGGTGAAATGTTGCCCCCTGCTGCCAAATTTCTATCGGTGGCACAGTGAAATGCATCGCATTGTTTGAGGATGTGCACTGAGAACCTACATTTGGATTGTTTAAAAAAAAAAAAAAAAAACGTTCGGTTCATCGACGAAAATTAATTTCTTCGACCAAATTCTTAATGATCAATCATTGATTAATCGATTAATTGTGCCCATCCCTAGTAGATACTATGAAATCCAAAGCACTGAACACTGGTTGTGTGTATGAGTGTGTGCCCGTTTTTTTTTTTTTTCTTTAGGTGTTCCAGCTATTACAGACATCACCATTTAAATAAATAATTGTAAGCCTCTTTGTGTTTAGCTCAGTGAGTGAATCTCGCCTTTTTATGTTTGTGCGTTTTTTACTCATTAATTCAGTGGTTCCCAAAGTGGGGGTCGCGGGACGCCGTGGGGTGGGTCGCGAAATGATTTCCATAAATCTTTTTTTTTTTTTTTTTTTTTTATAAATCTAATAAATTAAAAAAAAAAATAAAATACAGAAAAATTCAGCCATAGTTGTAAAAATTATGAAACAATGGTAGTTAAAATTAAAATAAAACTACAGTTTTTCTTCCTGAGGTGATTAAGACAGATTAACATAGCATCATCATGCACGCCGCCTTATACATTGGCATATTTTTATTTATAAAGTCATTTTGGGTCTGCTCCCGCTCTATTTATGTAACTATCTCTCCAAATCTCAAAGCAATTACCGCCTACGTTCCAATGAGTTTTATTTATTAAATGTGCCCAAAGTTAATACTGAACTTGGTAAGCATTGCTTTAAGTATGCTGCACCTGCTGCTTGGAACGCACTGCAGAAAACTCTGAAGTTAAAGGAGCTGATTAACCTGGGATCTTTGAAAACTCGTGTGAGAGAAATTGGAGCAGCTTCATATCGGACTTGTTCTTGTTTTAATGTGAATCCGAACTTTTAGTCCTGTTGCTTTTATCTTGTATTGTATTTTATCTGAATATTGTGTAATTTCTGTGTTATGTATGTAACTTTTCTGCTGCTGTCTTGGCCAGGCTTCCCTTGAAAACCATTTGCAGGTGTGAGGTTACGGCTCCACAGTAAACACAAACTCACAAAGCGGATGCTTTAATACCATTAACCCGCGTGTGGTGGCCGAATCCAAAGCTGCGATGACGTGAAAATACTTTGTGTCGTCCATGGTTATGCCGCGCAGATGATACTGAGCCTCGACATGCTGGAACCATGGCTCTGGGTCGTGCTTCCAAAAGTCCGGTATCTTAATCGTAGCTGCGAAAACAGGTGCTGTCACAGCGGCAAAAGACGAGTTTGCCTATACCGGGGGTCGGCAACCTGCGGCGCCGGAGCCGCATGCGGCTCTTTCATCCTTATACTGCGGCTCTGAATGGCTTGGGAAAATAAATTACTAAAAAAATGTAAAAATTTTAATTGAAGTGTATTTTATTTGTGTTAGTTCTTTAATATTTTAGTTTCTAATTTGGAAGATTAATTGTGATCTTGACATTAGAATAAATATATTTTATTGTTTTTTTTTTTGTCGCTCAAAATAAACGCCATATTCGCGAAAGCCAGTATTCCTGCCAAAGACGCCGTCCATTTGTCGCGACTTTTAACCCCAGCAAGGCCAAGTATGGAGAAATGTAAGAAAAGAAAAATATCTGAAGAAAATAGAACATTCAATGATGCCTGGGCAGAATAATTTGTATTTACCTCTGATGAGAGTAGCCTACCAGTAGGCTACGCCTCATTTGTGGAGAAAAACTGTCTAACAATAAATGGTCGCAAGACATTTCAACAACACTGTAACGTTTCCACGTCGGTAAGAAGTGCGAGGCGATTAATATTGCAAGTAGGTCCTTCTTTTAATGATAGAACACAGTCACTGTTGGCCAGGACCACGCCGTACAACAGTCTCTCAACGCGAGAACATATATCGTTTCCATGACAACAACCGTTGTCATGGAAACCAGTATGTTTTCTCTGAACTAGCTAATTGATGACTTTTCAAAATGAAACGTTGGTTGATACCGAGCAAAGAAAAGACAGAAAGACCAGAGGAGAGGGCAGAGAGGTTAGCGGAGGAGGCAGAGAAGCTAGCGGAGAGGGTAGGAGAGGAGAGCGGAGAATCGCCTTGGCCATCGACCTCTGGAGCGGGAAGAGGTGCCCACCATAAGGGGGTCCATAAGGAGTCGGGTCAGCCTTCCTCCAAGTGTCGCAAGTATCGAGAGGAATATTTACAGTATGGATTCACATGCGTCGTTGTCAACGAAATACAACGTCCCCAATGTGTAGTGTGTACAGAGGTGCTTGCACATGAGAGCCTAAAGCCCGTAAAAATGCTCAGACACATGAAAACTAAGCACCCCTCTCTTGTCGCCAAACCGCTAGATTTTTTCCGCAGAAAGCAGAAAGAGTTGCATGGCCAAAAGAAACTCCTGATTGAACAAACAACAATCCCAACCAAAGCTCAAAGGGCTTCATATGAGGTGGCATATTTAATTGCACAGGCAAAAAAGCCACACACAATTGGGGAAACACTAATAAAACCAGCTGCCATCGCTATGAGTCGCGCAATGCATGGGCATAAACTGGCCCGTGAGCTGGAATCAGTGCCGCTGTCTGACGGGACCATTTCCCGGCGCATCACCGATATTGCCCAGGACATAAAGAGTCAGCTGATTGACAGAGTGAAGAAAGGGAAATATGCTTTACAGTTAGACGAATCCACAGATGTATCAAACTGTGCCCAGCTGCTTGTTTTCGTTAGATATAGTTTTGATGGAAAACTTAACGAGGACCTGCTATTTTTGCGCCCCACTGGAGGGAACATGCACAGGCGAGGACATTTTCACAAAACTTGACAACAAACTGAAAGAAGAGGGACTGTCTTGGGATGAATGCATCGGTGTGTGTACAGACGGTGCTGCAGCAGTGCTGGGGAAAAAGAAAGGACTCAAAGCAAGAGTCTTACAAGTGGCGCCCCACATAAAATTCACGCACTGTATTATCCACAGAGAGGCTCTTGCGAGTAAAACGCTCGGACCAGAGCTGAAAAGTGTTCTTGATATTGCAATAAAAATGGTCAACCACATTAAATCGCGTCCGCTCAACACCAGGCTGTTTGCGACTCTCTGCAACGAACTGGGATCGCATCATGAGGGCCTGCTGTTCCACACAGAAGTCAGATGGCTTTCACGGGGAAATGTTCTCAGCCGCCTGTTTGAGCTGCGGGACGAGGTGCGCTTATTTCTGATGGAGCAAGGGTCCCAGGTCGCTGACCACCTGACTGACCCTGACTGGTTAACAAGGCTAGCGTATCTGTCTTGCATTTTTGACAGACTGAATGGACTTAACCTGTCATTGCAAGGTGAAAACACAAGCTGGACGAATTCATGCAAGAAAATGATCTGAGTGTTCACATTGTGAAGACGTCTATAACTACCCACCTTCAAGCCCTCCTGGAACACTTTGACAAGTATTTCCTTGAGGAAACGGCTCCGGAACAATATGACTGGATAAGATCACCATTCACTGTAACCATCGCAAATCATCTGTCAGCCGGCATGGAGGACGCACTGGTTGAGCTGTCGTGTGACCGCACTTTAAAGACAGATTTTGATTCTAAGCCACTTGCTGAGTTTTGGATTTCAGTCGAGAGAGAATATCCACAGCTGTCCAAGGTTGCAATGGACGTACTGACGCCGTTTGGCTCCACATACCTGTGCGAAAAAACTTTCTCTGCACTGACATATATAAAAAATAAATACAGATCACGTCTAAATGTGGAGGACGATCTCCGTGTGGCCGTCTCTACAATTAAACCGAGAATGGACTTGCTGTGTTCCGCGCATAGCGCGCATCCATCTCATTAGATGAGATTAACGCTGAAACATAATTGCCAGCAACAATGTACATATGTTTACAACAGTTTGTGGATATTAACCTGAGATATTCTTCTGTTCATATGGAAATTAAAGTAATGTTAAAGTTAAGTTTGCACATGACAGTAATACTGTGCACTCATGTTACATAGATATTATTTTGACTGAGGTATTCTGCTTTTATCAAACAGTAAATTTCTATATGTAAAATCATAACAGGCTGCTCTGTTCTTTTGTGTTGTCGTTAAGCCCGTGTTTGTGCGTATGGCCTGTGCGCACATTTTATTTTTTCAGTCACATCCGGGGATAGTGGGGGTCGCCAGTCTCTGGCACCTGTTATTTTGGGGGTCGCGGGTTGAAAAGTTTGGGAACCCCTGCATTAATTGATCCTCATTGGAAGACCAGGGGACAGACCAGGACACACTGGAGAGATTATATCTCAGCTGGTCTGGTGGAAGTGGTCTGGGCCTCTCTGCTGAAGCTGCTGCCCCCGCGACCTGACTCCGGACCAAGCGGGAGTTAATGGATAGATGGAAGTGATCCTCGCATGTATCTTTTCGTGTCCATTCAACCGTGTGCTTGCAAAACTTGCAGAATTTTGAATCTCCAGACACATAATAATCTCGGAGAAACTGCTCTATCCTGTACCTGGGAGTCAGCCGCTAGTTCCTCTGCTTCTTCGCCGGTTTCTCAGTTGGCTTTTACGCAAAATGCCGTTCATTTCTGTTATATTTCGCATTTAAAGTGAATTCCATTTGTAATCTCCAATTCCGCGATTCCGTGATCGCGGATTCAATAGGGCGCTACGCCAGATCCCTGTGACCCTGCATAGGATTAAATGAGTATGGATACTGGATGGATGGATATTTGGTTAAAAAAGGCCCTTTTTCTTAGTTTCAGTTTCATACTGACCCAAGATGGTAGTTTTAATACCTCATGTTACTTGAGTCAGTCCAGGCAGACGTTCATAAATCACTCTGCTTGTCGTCTAATTTTACTCACTGAGTGAGAACTGGAGGGGAAGATTTTCAGAGCTGCTTTAATTTCTGCTGGTTTAAGACTCGAGCCGGTTTTCTTTTCTGAGGCTGCAGATGTTTGGTTAGGGTTGGAACATGTCCTGTGGTTCCTTACTGTATTTATGGTATCGCGAGCAATAGTTTACACACAGCGCGCAGAATTGAGACGTCTTGTTTCAGAACCTTCTGGGGTTTTTTTTCTCCATAATTTCACTTTCATGTTCCAGCCACAATTTGGTGGAAGAGAGCGATGCAATATAAATTCTCTTTCTTTGAAGTTTTAAAACAAATGAATGCCATGCTGTAACTGCACAGGATCAACGGAAAAGCTTGAATTAACAGCAGCAGGGACGAGCTTCATATCTGCTGCAAACTGATGTTCTGTCACTGCATCTGCTTCCTGATGCCTCTCAGAATCAACATGTCTCCACAACATTATAGAGTGTTTTCTTTTGTTGTGTTATTTATTGCACAGTCTCTAATGTACGTACATTTGTCTCGACATAACAGGAGTCTAATACAGTTTGTTCCAAATGCCACAATCCACAACGGGAATATTTACAGGTGATGATGCGAATGACACACAATGAAACACAATCACAGAAATCTGCAGAAATGATGGGATGAAACTTACCCCGCTCTCCACGACGGGACCGAGACTCTTCCAGAGACTCTTCCAGAGACTCTTCCAGAGACTCTTCCAGAGATTCTTCCAGAGACTCTTCCAGAGTGAAGTCGGCTTCTTGTGGTCAGACTGTGAGCAGGGAAGGTTTCCAAAGTGACACTCCTATTTCTTCTTTTCTCTTGCTATTACACGAAATCATGAAAGATAGCAGGTTTTTTTTTTTTTTTTCATGCGTGTCTGGATTTGTTAGTGCTGGCAATGCCAAACCTTTGTGTTGCATGCAGCAACACAAACGTGCTTTTTGGTGCTGTGGCCTGATTTAGTTCATCTTAAAGGAAGAGGATGTCACTTTTGTTGGTTTCCTGTAAGTTTAACTAAACCCTTAGTGACATATTGCTTAAAAAGAAAAGTACTTTACCACCCATTTCATGCCTATAGCAAAAACAGAAGAAGCTTTCAAAATACTGTTGCACAATTTGTAGATTTCCACACGCTGATTAAATAGTTCCACAACAACTTGTAGAGTTCTGAAGGCGTTATCTATTTTTCTAAGTTTTCAAGCCGTTGGGTCATCGAGTACACAGAACTGTTTTACTAAAAATGGTATGAACAGATCGAGACTGGAGGCAAACCTGCACGACCTCCAATCAATGTCACCATTAAATTAACACTTTACTTCTGTCACAACTAGTTATCACCTCCACCAAGGAGATTATGTTTTTACCGGCGTTTATCTGTCCGTTTGTCAAGATAACTCAAAAAGTTATGGATGGATTTTGATGAAATTTTCAGGAGTTGTCAGAAATCTGAAAAGTAAGAACTGATTTCATTTTAGGTGTGATCCGGAAGAAATCCTGGATTCTGGGTCACTTTCAAATTTTTGATAACTTTGTGGTCAATTGGACCAAAAGTTTTGTTTCTCAATATCTCCGTTAATTATTGCCCTAAAAATCATGAAATTTGACTCAAGGATTGACAATTGAAACCTCTATCAAATTTCATAGGCTGATCCGGATCTGATCCAGAAGGTGGATTTTATTGCAATCTGCTATATAGGGGGAATTGTTGCACTTGGCGGATGTCTGCGCCCTCCGAGTGCTTTTCTAGTTAACAATATTTTAGTTTTGTTTAATTTTTTTAAATCATCAATCACTGACAAAGGCTTTGTTGCAAACATACACAATAATCAAAACTGGGATATTATTCTTTTTACATTGTGATTTTACAAATATGTGAAGGGAAACGCAACCTGGTGAACTATTCATGCTGAACATTTAACATTTATATGTGTGAATTTTTAAAAAGCAACTGAAACCAAAGCACGCATCACTTGAAATGAAAATGTCTTACAGAAAGATTTAGTTTAAATGTAAAAACAAAGTAAAAAGAAGAACAGCTCGACAAAATAGCAAAATAGTAAAATTGCAGCTACTCAGAGAGTAGCCCTGATAGCAGAAAGACTCTGCCACGGATCCGCAACGGACGCAGAAAAACCTCTGGCCCAGGTCTGTTTTGGACCCGTTCCTCTCATTTTTTAAAATCCCAATAACATAGCAAACTAAACTAAATGTTTGCCTAGCCTAGACTTCCACACCAACATAGCCCTAGCCCGAATCTGCATTGCCTTGTGTTTTTTAACCTAACACTATTGTCAATATCGATCTCTCGCAGAAAAAGTCAAGACATCAATTGCCCTCAAAGCAGTTTACATCATCAGCCTCTCGTTCACCCATTCACCCACCAGTGGGCGGCTAACTTGTCTGCACCATGCAAAGTGCTGCCAGACAAATTAGGGTTCAGTGTCTTGCCCAAGGACACTTTAGCATGTGGACAGTTGGAGCCGGGATCGAACCGCCAATCTTCTGCTCTACCAACTGAGCTACAACCACCAACCATGCAGTTTAAGGCTATTCTGTTTTTAAGTGGCCTATGTTGGCTATGCCAGCCATTCCCAAACTTCAGAACACCAAGGCCCAATTTGAAATGTGAAAAATCTCCACGGCCCACCAAAACCTTTAATCACAACTGTGTTCAACATTCAGGACTAGAAGCTATGTTCTGACATTAATGTAAGGGGTCAAAAAATAAGGTGACACTTGTCATATTACAGTTTTTCTCAATCACTTTGGTACATTTTTCCAATCATTCTTGCAATTTGCAGAAGATCAAGTGCATTTCTCAAAACAGTTTGAACAAATAGCAAACCACTGTGGATCACCTGCAAAAGCCAGTCTCTTGCTTAAAATCCTTAGTCCATCCCTCAAAAGCAAGTTTTTGTGTCAATATACTTGTCAGTGCCATCAGAATGTTTAATCATTGTGTCATTGTGTACAGATAAGACAGTCAAATTCATTAGTCATGTTGGCAATTGAATAGTGCACTTTGAAGGGACATGTTGATGTAAAATGTGGTTTAGGTGTGATGACAAGTGTTGTACATTTGACCTCATATAATGTATATGTGTAAGATTGATTGGAAAAGACAAGATTCACATTTACAGAATGACTTCTTCATTGGCAAACATTGACATTGCAGTCCGTAAAGAAAAAAAAAAGACAGCACTGCACATAACAAAGGTGAAATACAATACGTAAGTGTAAACATAGGTCAAAAATATAAACATAGGTCATACAGTAGGTAAACAAAAAATATGAACAACTCCCCAAATTCTAATCTCAATCCTGATCTTCAGCTTCTTCCCGTTCCTGTCTGTTAGGCCACAAATTCTCATCCACGTCACACCTGATGTCCTCCCGTGCAAGGCAGCGTGGATAGTATCTTCTTGCATGCCTAATCCATGCTCTGCAGGAATCTGCAGTAATGTCTTGGCATGCTGCATCCATTGCAGCCAGAAGGGTAACTTGTGTGTGTGGCTCTCGGTCATACACCTTCCACCTCCAGGCTGAGAAAAATTCCTCAATGGGGTTGAGGAATGGGGAGTATGGTGGTAAGAAGCTTACATTGTCCCATATTATGGCATATTTGGGCTGGGCCATATTCTCGGCTGGGCCACCTAGGATATGATCCCTGTACAAAGTGTCTAGGAATGCTATTAGACGTTCAGAGTTGTATGGACCCATCAGTGGAATGTGTGTCAGCACACCGTTATCTGATATTGCGGCACACATAGTTATGTTGCCACCCCTTTGGCCTGGCACATCAATGGTGGCTCGATGTCCAATAAGGTTTCGACCCCGTCTTCTGCGCTTTGTCAGATTGAAGCCAGCCTCGTCCATGTAAATGAAGTGACAGGGTGACTCACTAGCTTCCAGTTCCATCATGCGCTAAATACAGAAGACAAAATGTTATTTTTGGAATTACTGCATTACATGCATTTGCAAAAGAAGTTAGATCAAACGTATATGACATATTGCATCTTCTTTTCTACAGCCATAGCAAATGCCACACTTACAGTAGTGTAGTGTACATCTTTACATTACATTGCATTTGGCAGACACCTTTTACTGTAAACCCAAAGCGACTTACAAACGAGGACATATCTATATATGGTTTTGGAATAAAAGTTGTACCTGGACAAAGTGGTAGCGCAGCTCCTTCACCCTCTCACCCTTTCTTTCAAATGGGACAGTGTATAGCTGTTTCATGCGCATGTGTTGTTTTTTTAGCACTCTGTCAATGGTAGAGATACTGACTGTTTGGATGTTTGCAAATGTGTCATTGTCCTGCAAAATAGTAGTCTGTATCTCTCTCAGTGTAATGGCGTTGTTTTCAACAACAATGTTGCAGATAGCCATCTCCTGGTGTGGTGTGAAAATCCGCCCTCTACCACCCCTGTGTACTTGTCTTGCAGTCCTATGTGGGAAATAGAAATGTAAGACACAATGGCATTGTATAGAGCATCAGTGGAATAGGCTACTGTAATTTTGTATGGGGCATTACTGTATTGACATGTAAATACAGTAAACTCCATGTAATTCAGCACATACTGTTAGATTACACACCTGTTCTCTCTGTGGAAAGTTTGAATAATTGAGGACACAGTTGTTCTGCCAACATTTGGCTGCACCCTTCTCCCCGCTTCAGCCATAGTCAGCCCATGATTCAAAACATGGTCTACAAGTGTTGCTCTGATTTCATCAGGAACACGCATGTGTCCGCCTCTTCTGCCTCTTCCTCTTCCTACTCCTCCACCACGCAGCCTCACCCCCCTCTCCTCTCCTTCTTCTTGGCTGTTGTCCTTCCATTGTCAGACATTGTAACTTTCTATTGTGCTCTGGTTACCTATATACTCCCCAGTAGATTGTTCATGAGATGCTCCCTTGAGCTCATTCAGAAAACTGTCGATCATTGGTTGATCAACTCTTTTCATTAGAGAAAGTCTAGATTCACCTGGGAGGAATTTACCAATTTAGATCATATTTACAGAGAAATGTCTTATAGAAATGTATATATGCTTGACATGTTATGATGGCTTGGTAAATCATTTTGCATGTGAAGACTTATATGATGAACTATAGCCTAAATGTTTTGGGGAAAGAGACTATTTGATAGATTCCTATAACAAAGCATTTTGATTAGCATGACAAAAGCAATTGATAATGTACGAAAAAACTGAGAATTGTACACAATCATTTGCATGGATGGACAAAAGCATTTGCAATTTGTTCAATGCAATGAGAAACTGCCTTTTTCATCTGCACAAATGGCATGATGATGTGACAACTGAACAAGAACTTTTGAGAATTTCAATTCTGATGTGAGAAATGTACCAAACCAATTGAGAAAAACTGTAAGTTAAGATCACGGTAGAATAACACTTAACTGGTTTGTTTGTTTTGTTACTTCTAAATGTTTTTAAATCATGTCGTTAATATTTTACAGTAATTAAAAACGTATTTAAAAAGATCGAGGATTTAAAACATGTTTGTGTAATTTTACCTCTCTCGGCCCACCTGCAGTACCACAACGGCCCACCAGGGGGCCGCGGCCCACACTTTGGGAATCACTGGGCTATGCTACTTTACATTCATTTTGTGAGCATCAATACCTATTATTATTGGACAAACTGATTAATCCAGGTGTCTCTGACCATTGTGGCTACTCGGACACACCTGATTAATCAGTTCGTCCAGTCAGTTTGTTGGTTCTGCAGCGGACTTGCGGGTTCTGAGCGGACTTGCCGCGGAGCCAGCAGGTCCGTGATCCGGCTCCAAAGAGGATCCGTCACTGACTGCAAGTGGACCCTGATACGGGTCCTTTTCCCGGATCCATCTCGGATGTCTTTACTGTGTGGGGGGTGCACGAGATTGTGAGGGTTGAAAAGGAAAATCCTTTTTTCCTAGGGGAGCTTTTGAAAGAGTGCACGCTAGAGACTGCAGGTGTCTTGTGTCCCGAAAGCAAAAGCAAATTTGATAAAATTAGTTTATGGGGACAGTTACTCACCGTGTAGAACCAACAGATGAAGACTTAGCCAGCGCCTAAGATGAAAAAAAATGAGTCATTTACATTGTATTTGTTAGCGCAGGATGAAAACAACAACATAAAAGACACCACTCCGCCTTTTAATAATCATCAATGGGATCAGTGACAGTTTTGAGGTAACAGGGGTTTTTGATCATGGAATGTGATCACCAGGTCTTGCTTTGCCACCATTCTGTCCACTGTTGGTTGAAGCATGTCGGCTCATTTTTGGAGTTTTGGAGAGCATTCAAAGGCGAGCTCTACTTGTTTGAACAGATGAGTGCGGGACTTTCAATCCTCTGAAAATTGTACCCAAGGATAAACAAACTTGCAAAGGTCCAAAATTCTTTTCTGATGTCTCAGTTGACTTCTTTCAATTTTCTCATGATGCTGAGCAATGAACCTTTGTGTTTGAGGGTGTGCCTTCAATTAAACTAAATGATCAGTTATCCTTTCAAAAGCTTTTAATGCCACCGCATCATCATGTGGGATTAAAAAAAAAAAATCTCTATTTTATCTGCCATTCTACAAATTAAATAAAAGTCCTAAAAGACATTTATCAGGAGCCATTCCTCAACTTCACAACCAGACATGGAAACAAAAACATTTTTCACAACCAGTTCCTGTGCTGTTTGGAATAAATGAGAACCCAGAACTCAGACACTCTCTAAATACTCAGTAAATGTGTTTTTATAAGATAGTTGAATATGAGACTAGAGATGGACACACAGCGTTATTAAAAATACAAATGAAAAGCACTTCTGTCCAAATGTTCCACATAATTGTTTTAACTTACAATGAGTAGCTGCAGCACAGTCTTTTTTTTTTTTGTCCTGAGCATCTGTGGCAAAAAAAAAAATTGATTAAAGAAGTGTTTAAAGTCCAATTAATTGAAAATGAATCTCAACCAACATTCAGAACCTGAAACTGACTGAATAATGTTGCTTACAGTCTGTCAGCTACTTTATTTCTTTAGTTCTGATAACGTCAGTTACGTATGGTTCTGTGAGTTCCTGGATGACTGCCAGTGGCAGTAAACAAAGTGTCTTCTCGCACTGTGCAGGTCGAGATTTTATATAAATAAAGTCACCTCAGTGACTGGTCGGCTACCGTAAGCGCTTCTGGTATAAATACTGTGCTGTAGACCAGTGGTCCCCAACCTTTTTGTAACTGCGGACCGGTCAACGCTTGACAAGTTTACTGCGAACCGGGGGAGGGAAGGGGGCGGCGGCACTTCCTCATTACTCGTTACATTAGGCGATAATGTAACTGTTAGGTCAGAATTTTCTTTTTTTTTTTTTTTTTGAACAATTTGTTTATTGAAATTTCAAAACAAATTCCAGCAATTCAATATCAGTACAACTGACAATGGGTGTTAACCCCCCCACCCCACCCCCTCTCTCTCCCCATGGACAAGAGTGGGAAGAAACAGGTAAGACAGTAATGAGTATAATAAGAAAAATATCCAAATAAATAAAATAGAATACCGTAAGGTTTTTTTTTTTTTTTTTTTAAATTATAACAAATAAATAAATAAATACATATCATAGTGATAATAGGAAAGT
The DNA here is from genome assembly GCA_018398805.1 of Hirundichthys speculiger. Taxonomy (NCBI): domain Eukaryota; kingdom Metazoa; phylum Chordata; class Actinopteri; order Beloniformes; family Exocoetidae; genus Hirundichthys; species Hirundichthys speculiger. Next base: position 14,622 of record JAGFBZ010002625.1, on the reverse strand, counting down.
GAGAATGGTAACAACACCAGCAATGAAAGTAATGATAAAAGAATATATATATTTATAAAACAAATAAAAAGATTAACAAAAATAAAATGCCAGTAAAACAAAAACAAAAAAAAAAAAAAAAAGAGAACATAGAAGGTGCACTATAAATGCAAAACAAAACAGGATGTGTAGAGTTTGGTACAAGAGACAAACAAAGCAGCAGGCCTGGGTAAGATTATATCATTCTCACACAGTGTTACATTACACCCAGCCTCTTTAAGATTGTTTAGATTGAGTTAAGCCCTGTTCACATCACCTATCGGAGCAGCTCTATTATGTAAAAAGGTTACAAATTTTCCCCAACATTTCTCAAAGACTGATGGTTTTTTTCCTAAGATTAAACATGATCTTTTCTGATGGCAAATATGACGATAGCTCTTTAAGCCATAAAGAGACACTAGGAGGATCCTCACTCTTCCAGTTGATAGCAATGCATTTATTTGCTGCAATTAGGGCTAATCTGATGAAGCGAGTGTTGACTCTCATATTAAACTGGTAAACTCGACAGGTCCCCTAATAGTGTCAGCCGTTGATTAGCTGGGATTTCCACCCCCACAATACTCTTGACCATATCCAAGATAGATCTCCAGTAGTACTGCTCCAGACAACTACATGCCCAAAACATGTGGAGAAGGGACCCCGTTTCAGTCTTGCATCTAGGGCAGTGTTCAGAGTAGTTACTACTTATCTTATGGAGACGTTGAGGCGTCAAGTAGACCCTGTGTATAAGGTTAAACTGTAATAGTTTATGCCGGCTGTTGTAGGAGAATGATTGGGAACTACTACAAATCTCCTTCCACACAGACGCTTCGAAGGCAGAGTCAGTGTCAGTTTCCCACTTAAGTTTTGCATTAAAAGCTTTGTTTTCTGCCAGGCTCATTAGTCTTTTATAAACGTAGGATAGAAAACCCTTGCAGTTAAGCTTGTCTCGCATCATACTGTCTATCTCGAAGTCCTCTAAGGGGATAAGTTTCCCACCTTGCTGTACCCTAATATAATCTCTGACTTGCAACTATTTAAAGAAGTGTGCAGAGGGGAACCCAAAAGAGAGCCTCAGTTGCTCAAAGGATTTCAGATAATTTCGCTCATATAAATGTCCAAAAGTGCATATACCTCTGTTGTACCAGTCTCTAGTAACACTATCTCTCAATGCCCCTGGTAAAACCGGGTTTAAGTGGAATGGAGTAAAACCATGGTTGGAATTACGGGGGAGCTAAGGGGAGCTCGGCTCCCCCGAGAGGGACATGAGCTCCTCTGAGAGCCTGCCCTGAGACATTCAGGGGGAGCTCTAAAGAATTGTCCACTTTAAGATATATTTTATTTTCTCTACATTGAGGTTCCTGAAATAAAAAAGAATTAACATGTCAAGGCTGTATGTGTTTATGTGCTATTTAATGTTCAATATTTCTAAACATTTGCCTCAACTAGTTAACATAATTCCATATATTCCTGTTATAACCGTGGCAACGCTGGAGGAGAATCGTTAGATTTACGTAGCCGCACATGAACTCCTCATTAGTGAATGGGTGGACTGGGGGGATTTTTGATGGTATACTGTATTTGAAATTGAAGGAATCAACGCAAATGATATTTGGCTTATCCTCAAATTATATTGAAACTGTCCAAACGGAAACAGCCAAGTCTCGGACAGTTTGGATTTTTGAAGTAAACGAAGACAACAGCCATGTTTAGTACTGACAACAGTGCAAGTGGACCGACTACTTCAGCTAGTGGTCGGTCTGGCTTTGGTCCGATTTATCAGACTGTATTTTTATGATTTATGTTCCCAAACTAAGACGCTGGTATTGTTTTATTGAAAATCACTTGAAATCACTGGGTCTCTGTAAAGCGCCTAGAGACAACTGACATTGTAACAGACGCTGTACAAATAAAGTTGAATTGAATTGAATATCAGAGCTTGTTTCAGCACCGTGCATAGCGCTGATAGATGTGTGTGCGTTGTTTGCTGAAATAACTGCCCTTAATAAGAACACATAAACTTTTTTACTGTTGTTGAATGAGTTTTAGTCAATGTGCTTGACTGTGGTTCTTAATTATGTTTTAATGCTTCATTGAGCTGTTTTAAAGATGAAATTCTATTTTTACTCGAGACAGACAATAAAGAATCTGTCTGTCTGTCTGTCCGTCTGTCCGTCCGTCCGTCCGTCCGTCTGTCTGTCTATCTATCTATCATACCATATTGTCATTTGTCAGGATTGTGCGGACTGGAGCTTGGAAAATGGCCCTGGATGTTTCAAATTGGTGGGGAAATGTCTCTGGTGGCCCACTTCCTTTGAGTAAATGCAATTCTGACATAAAGGTGATGATAACCAAAGACATGGAGAGATGTCTTTTGGCCAGATCTTATGATGGCTGCAGCCCTAATATGTTTGACGGACGCACTTGTTTTCCTGTTAAATAAACTACAGTTCGCTTTTGAAATGTAGTTTATCGAACTAGTTATTGTGTTTAATATATTTATATCTGTGAAATAAATTCATATTAGACAGTAACGGTTCAGGTTCTTCCTACGGGCTCGGTTCTCTTGGTCATCCAATTGGTCCCTCAGGTCACTCAATTCCCCATCCGTAGATTTTTTGTAATCGTCCAGCTCACGTTGCAAAGCAGCTAGCGAGTCATCAAACTCACATTGCTTCCCCTCGATGCTCTTTACTCTGTGTCCAATAGCCTCGTTGTCTTTAGCGATCTTTTCCATCGTTTCGGAAAGCTTATTCAGACGTCCCTCAATCATGGACTCGATCCTCTGTATTCCTTTTTCCATCTCAGAAATGAACCACTGAGGGGCGTGCTGTGGAGGCTGGTCATCTAGCCCGCCGCTGTTGCTGCTAGCACTCGGTGGTGTCATTTGCCTATTCTTCTCATCTTTATTTCCGTCCGTCTTTTTCTGTGGCATTGTCTCGTTATCACTTTTCCCACTTATTAAAGCACGCATGGCGTCGAGTTGACTTAATGAAAATTCGGCAGAAGGCTAATTTCAGTGGGCTAGCAAGCGGAGCACGGCACCATGCGTCTGTACCCTACGCCTCCATAACCGGAAGTCAGGTCAGAATTTTCTTAACTTTTTAGGTCCAGAATTAGTGCAGCTAGTGGGTCTCATTTGCGCACAAATACACATTAGTTACATATTGGAAATAGTACTGTTATCAATAGTATTATTAATATTCTAGTATTGGAAACATAAATTACATTACCCCTTACTTTATATCATACTGATTTATTGTTGCTCATTGTTTTTATTATACTGTTTTGTTTAATAAACCATATGTCCACCTCTCAGTGTCCTAGATCATTCTTAGTGTATGTTTTGTCTTTACTTTATATTATAAATGTAGCAAACTAGCCCAGCTGTAGCCGGTTAGAAACATATGTTTGGAAACAAAGACCTGGCCAGGTAAGTAGAAAAGCATTGTGGCATAGGTAACCATTCTTTTTTTAGGAAACGCCGGCAGTGGATTGGACCAGAAGAGGACCACCTGAAGACAATGGACTGGACATTACGAACGGAGGACCGGACCGGCCAATGGGAGAGCCAAGTCTAAACCGCGGCTCCTCCCCATCTAGTGACACACATTTCTGTATAAATTGTTGTTGTTTTGTTTTGTTTTGTTCGGCCTCTCGTCGTGTTAGAGACTGCCTCTACCAGAGAGCCGTGATATCACGTTTATGGCAATTAAACATCTGTGTTGTACTTGTACTACCGGCCGAGACTCTCCTTTCCAACAAAGAACACGCAGTTAGAATCTTTTCAAAAAAGATCCTGACAACGTGCTTCTCCTCAGCTGTCCACATTCAGTTTCTTTCTCCAGACAATGTTCAGCTTTCTTCCTGCAGTCGTCTGCCTTCTCCCAAAACCACAGACCTAATGGCTGTGTCTGACATTTTACCTCTCTTTTCTCTCAATAAACTTTCAACATCTAATTTCAACGTCTTATTCTTTCTCTCACTATCTTTAGCCTCCACTGTCTTTCTAATAACTGCATTCAAGACTTCCAGCTGCGTTTCAATAGACTTGGGAACTCCAGAAGGGCCCCAGCCGCTATCCTCTGTCTCTCTGTCAAATTCTCCATCCATCTTATCTACCTACAATGTCTTTAGCACTACCACTTGTCTGTGTTTCACCAGTGGATGGCCAGCAAGTTTGTATGGAGTTCATCCGCGCAACTGGCCGATGCGACAGGATTGGTCACCATAATTTATCTTATGGGAGACGCAGACAGCGGACACCGTAAGATCTCCGCGGCCAGTTTGTTCAGACCTGTCGCGACACCGTTCGCCATGCAACACTTTCCACCTTCTAAAAATTACTTAAAGGTGGGGTAGGTGTTGTTTTTTTGCAACACTTTTTACAATATTGCCTGAAAACCTTTTCACATTCCCATTGTACCCACTGAAATAAAATGTTTGCAAAAAAAACGAAACGTTTTGGTCCGGTCTAGAGGGTACAATCAGAGAAAAACTCTGACCAATCAAAATAGTGATCATCATTACTTTCATTGGCTGCCTAATACGTCCATCAAATATCAATGCACTCCCACCCCTCCCTCCCTCCCTCCCTCCCTGCGGTTCATGTAGTCGTGAATCGTGTGAAGGCGTGGTTTCGAGGGGTGGGCTGAAGAGGAGGAGGCGGAGCCTTTGGGAGGAGGGAGGGAGTGTATATTTTCAAAATCTCACTTGAGTTGGATTGCTGGAAGTAAGTAAGTAAGTAAAATTTATTTATAGAGCACCCTTCACAGTAAGAGTACACAGAGTGCTTTACAGAAGATAAAAAACAATATAACAATCAACACTCAACAAAACAAAAAAAAAAAAAACGTTTTTTCAAAACAAAACCAAACAAAACAAAAAAAATTTATCAAAGACACACAAACGCAAAATCACACCCGACACATATTATTCATACAAAGCACAGTATGTGAGCTCACACAAAACAGTGCACCATTCGATCACACAGCAACACACAACACATTACACTCTACAACGCATCTTATTATTATTATTATTTTTTAATATAATATTATTATTATTATTATTATTATTATTATCATATTTTATTTTATTCTACCGGTAATTATCACTTTTTTAATTCTTAATCTTTGCAAACGTGTTACTCACTTCCCAGAGGAGTCGAACCGCTGTATTAATTTGCCTTTTTATTCCGAATTCAGAACTTCAAAGAACTCACCTCCGGGCATCTTTCGCCCAGGTAAACGCCTCTTGTCAGAAAACAGGTGGAGTCGCCACACTCAAGTTCCCAGTGATTATACACCCTGTTTTTGGGGGGGGTTTTTTGTCCTTTTTTTTTCTTCTCAGTGATTATACACCCTATATTCTCACACGTTTTCCCCAGGGATCATATACCCTGTATTTTTTTTTCTTTTTTTTACTTTTAACCCTCCTGTTATGTTCATTTGGAGGAACAGCAACTATGTTCCCGGGTCACACTTGACCTGAGCAAAGGATATTGGCAAGTAGCCCTAGCATCAGAAGCCAAAGAATTGACAGCATTCATGACACCATATGGCATGTTTCATTTTAAAGTGATGCCATTTGGCCTTCAGGGGGCACCTGCAACCTTTCAGAGACTTATGGACCTATTTTTGAGGGATGTTCCACAGTTTGCAGCATATCTGGATGATGTTGTTTGTTTTCAGCCAGACCTGGGAGGAACATGTTTCTCACCTTCAACAGGTTCTTTCCCTGATCCAGGATGCAGGTCTTACAATCAACCCAGACAAGTGTGCTTTGGCACAAAGCCAGGTGGAGTATTTAGGCCATGTTGTTGGCCAGGGACTGGTGAAGCCTTGTGTTGGGAAAGTGGATGCCATTCACTCATATCCTGTGCCAACAACCAAGAAAAAGGTACGTGCCTTTGTGGGACTAGTGGGGGTGGTACACAGCAAATTTATTCCCCACTTTGCTGAGAGAGCAGCAGTCCTCACTGATCTTACTAAGGCCTTAGCACCAAACAAAGTGAAATGACTCCGGACTGTGACAGAGCCTTTGTGGATTTAAAAGGGTCAATTACAGGCAAGTCTGTTCTCCACAGTCCTGACTTTACACAACCTTTCATCTTACAGACTGATGCCTCTGCAATAGGTCTGGGAGCTGTTCTTTTGCAGGAAATGGAAGGCCATAGGCATCCAGTGCTGTTTTTGAGCCATAAACTCTTGGACAGGGAGACACGATATTCCACTGTGGAGAAGGAGTGTTTGGCCATGAAGTGGGCAGTCGACACGCTGAAGTACTACTTGTTGGGCCGGCACTTCTACTTGGAGACGGATCATCGGGCCCTGCAGTGGTTGAGACGGATGAGGGACACGAATACGCGTCTCACTGGATGGTACTTATCCCTTCAACCATATGGTTTTACAGTCCAGTATACACCTGGGAAGGCTAACTGCGTTGCAGACTGTCTGTCCCGGGCACATGAAGATTGAGGTTCTGTGTCCTTCTTAGAGGGGGGGAGGAAATGTAACGACGAAATGCCGTTACCTCATTTGTATTGGGATGTTATATGGTTAACATGGTAACTTTATATTGTGGTAAGCCAGGTTCCAGGTCGTGAGGACATCCAAGGGTGAGCTACTAGCCAGTGGCGTGGACTGATTGTGGTTACTCTTGGCTCTGGTTTCTCATGTGCACAGAGGGACATTCCCTGGGGGGGGTCTGGGCTTAATGTTTAATGTTTGATTGGAATTGTAGAAGGACTGAATGTATATATTTTAAAATAGATATTTATATTTGTTTGTGTACTGGGGAATTCTAGGCACCCAACAGGTGGTACGTTCCAATTAGCTGGAATTGTTTATTAGGTGTGGGTGTCAGCCATTTTGAAGGTGTGTTGGCTGGTGCTGGAGTTTTGTGGACTGTAATGGAAAATAAAGAAAAAGGAAAAACCCAAGAGCGTCTGTGACTTGTCCTTCAGTAGGCTTACTGGGATACACGTCTCTATGGCCACTCGACCAACGTGACACTAACATTGACTTTTTTTGTAATTATTCTATATATTTTCAACTTTTCTTTTTGGGGTGATGTTGATAAATTAGCACAAGAAAACCTCATCTTCCGGATCAAATTGACCAGCTGAATTAAAATCAAAATCTACTGAATTTACAATGAAAGAAAACTGAAGAATTGTTTTTGAACCAGAAAGTAATAAAAATAAGAAAAATCAAACTAACAGATTAACAAAATGAACATGGTGTGTTCATATGTGTGTCTGTGAGTCTCCACTGCACACAAAGTGACATGTCATCACGTTGTGACGATAAATACTACGCAATGTGTAAAACCAGAAATCCATCCATCCATTATCCAAACCCACTTATTCCTGTGCAGGGTCATGGAGGTCTGCTGGAGACAGAAGCTTAGACAGAAGATGTGCTCCTTGCAGAGCTTTGATGGGTTCTACTCTGGAAAGATCTCCTTCCAAATGACAAATGCGTTGTAGGCTGATCTATCAGTCATGTTATAAAAGATGACCAGCGGTCAGCTTTCAGTCATTCGTTTGGTGCTTTTAGACCCAATGACTTGGTCTAAATGATCCACCCCTCACTTTGGTGGCATTGTAGGGATCATACTTGGTTTCTGATCTTCTCTTGAGCTGATTTCAGACTTTTTATGCAAAGTGCTCATGACATTTTGACACATTTCCCTCCTTTTTGGGGCAGAAAGGCTCTTGGGCTGTGGTGTCTGTGAAGGCAGACATGGAGGACTCAGAGGTCCTGTTCTTGGTTACCAGCAGCTCAGCAGAGAGTTCACACTGGTTCTTTTGGACCGCTCCAACCATCGTGAGCTTTCTCTTTAGAAGTCCCTGACTCAAGTTGCAGCTTGTGAAAAAATTGTCACAGGTTATATTCTGCCTTCTGAGACCACATGTCATGTCAAGCACGACCCAAAGGAGAGGGTGTGAAACTGGGGAGAAATGGAGGACACAGTTGTAAAGAAAAAAAAACAAAACTATTATATTAGATACTTATAACCCCTTTTAGTCTCCATTTTGGCTGCTGGGTCAAATTGACCCGAACATAATCTATGTAACATAAACGTGGAGAGGGGGGTTGCAAATATGTTACATGAACAATTTTTATTTTATATGTTGATTAGACTAATTAAGCCAAGCAGGATACGTTTTATCCTGAAAGAATACTTTAAACTTTTTTTTTTTATTTTTAATTTTCAAAACGGGTCAATTTGACCCGCAACATAATAGGAGGGTTAAAACAACCTTCTGAGTCTTGACAATTTAACAGACTTCACACAAGTCAGATTTAGAACACGTAATTTAGTTCTAGCCAATGCAGAATTCGATTAAACAGGTTTCTGCTTACCTTTTAATGATGGGTCGACCCGTGTCTACTGTCTATTTGTGTTACGTCCTATTTTGAGGCCATATCAGAAGTTACCAGCTCATCATTCAAATCCCGGACAACGCTCCCAAATTGTTAAAACCTGGATGTTAAAGCCTGAAGTGTTCGGCTTTCCCTCCAAGTTCGTTAATTCGAGATGAGAGCAAAAAGTCAAGACTCAAGACAAGGTTTAACTAGTTTATACAGAAGCTTCTGGAGATCCACACAGTTACAGAAAGATATGCTCTAGTCTGCTACCAAGTGAGATCTGAGGGTGTGTCCGGTGGTCAGTGTCTTTATAAGATTACATCATCTTTTGAAGTTTGTTTTTCTGTACCTGCTCGTCCCTGGTACTTACCTGAGGTCCTCCTGGCATTACCTCAGTTTCAGAAAGGCTATCTATTTTCCTTATATGGAAGTGTTCTCAAGGCCTTCAGCTTATAACGATCATGGCAGCTGCATGCACACAGTGATACATTCAAGTACTGATACTCACATCTGGAAGGATGAATGGTCCAAAATTCTTTCTGAGTGTTGAGCAGGTCTGATCCAGAGCTTTTCACTTACCAAAGCAGGCTAGGTCAGATATGAAGTCCAAAGGTTCACTTACTTCATCCTCCAACATCGTGAATGTTCAATGGGTTCGTTCAATACAGTTACAAAAAAATGATAATGCTTAGTCTTAAGCACATTGTGTTGGTCAACTATTGTGAGTACATCAGATCTATAGCAAATTGGCGAGAGCCTGTTTCTTCCAAGGTCCACAACATCCACATCCTCACCCCCGATGGTTATAGGCTCTGCCACCATCTCCTTCATTTGCTGACGTTCAGGAGGATGTGACTCCACAAAGCTACTCACCAGGGTCCTGTACTCCTAGTCCCTCTGATACACGCCACCACTGGAGTGTCTTCAGAGAACTTCTGCAGATGACACATCTCAGAGTTGTCCTGGAAGTCTGAGGTGAATAAAACGAACAAGAGCACTTTCATTTCAGTCATAAATCTCAGATCTGCTCGTGTTTTAATAGTGTGTCAATGATATTGATCAGCTCATTAACATAGAAATTCACACCATGTGCATTGTTTATTCCCTCTCAGTTTCTTCTTGCTTTGACTGAAGGTGGTGTGTTGTTTTCAGCTTGTTTTGACTTTTTGACTTATCTAATTAGTGTTGGAATATAGTTTTAGTAGGATGGGATAGTAATAAGGACTATTGGAATATAGCCAGACCTTGCATTAGTGTTGGTCACTTGTGATCATATTTACTAGGACAGTTTTTCATGCAGGCTCTGAATGGGGTCTTTGGACCTGAATCACATACTTGGAGTCATCCTCAAAAGACTTGAGACTCAGCTTGGATTTTGTGTTTTGAGGTTCATAAGTGATCTTTATTGTTTCATTTGCCGTAATCTCCTGTCGGAGTGTTGTTCCCTCCCTTGTCATCAGACTCAAGCTTGCTAACGTGCAGACATGAGCGCAGACGATAAAAACAAGAATGGTGATCCAAGTGTGGCTGCGATGCCTTTTGTTGATAAAGTTTAGCTTCAGTTACTGCAGTGTCTGCAGCTGACAAATCAAATATGCTGATTAGCAGTGGCGGGCCGTGCATTTCACACCTAGGCCTTCAGTAGTGCTCCGTCTGAATCAATCCAACCCTCAATAACTATTTTATGGCTATAAAACTTCCACTGCAGGTACAGCTGCGACACACATAAAAAACCATCAATAATAACCTCAAAAAATTGCAATATTATTTAGGAATAAAGCAACATTTTACACACCAAAAATCCTGATTATTTGTACACAAAATCCATCCTCCTTTCTTTCCTCAAGAAGATTTCAATGACTCTGTTGTGTAGATTATCTGTGTGTTTCAGTTCCATGAAAAAGTCCTTTTCTATCGCCATTGAAGCTAATGCTGAAAGTCGAGCCTGCCCTGTCAAATTTCTGGCATAAGTTTTAATTCGCTTTAGGGCTGAGAATGTCCGTTCGACAGAAGCAGTGTACACGGGGATAGTTACCGACAAACACATAAACGTGTACAGCTGCCCCATGCTCTCATTCAGATTTTTCCGCTGAAGGAAGTCAAGGAGATCAGTGGGAGATTTTCCTGCAAAATCATCCATGGCATACATTACAGTCAGTTCTGTTCTTACCCACTGCGCAATTTATGGTTCAGAAGACGTCTATTTGACGTCTTTTTGCGACGTCGGAATCACGTCTCGAAAAGGTGCAGGATGAAATGTTTTTTTGACGTCTTTTCCCGACGTCGTGTGGACATCTTTCCCTCGACGCTTTATGGACCTCCACTTCCATTCATCCGGGGCTGGATTAACGTCCACTAACTACCTTCATTAAAGTGTTAAAACTGGACTATTCTGTAATTTACTCTAAGGTAGCAAACTAGAAACCAAACCAAATTTACATTGCAATTTCTTTTAAATGTAACAATTCTGTAAAATTAACACATTCAGTAAAATTATAGCATTACATGCAGTGCAAAATAATATAAGCATTACCCATGTTGCAACAGCTAATAGCTCACAGAATTAGGAAGAAAGGCAAAAAACAACTTTATTAATATTGATTCACACTATTTACATATTAACATTTGTCATACTATACAGAATTTACATATTAAAAATGATTAAGACTACACATTTACAAATTAACAATGATTTAAACTATTTACATAATCTCTACACTACGTACCACATCATCTATCATTCTATCAAACTTTTCAATCATTTATGATTAGTTATGATTGAGCAGTGTATTGTGTTTTACAGTAACTGGCATTATTTAAGTTTTTTTCAAAGAGTAAGTATATACGTAAGTATATCTGTTATATAGTGTTTATTGCTGAAAAACACGAAATGATTGATAATGCTACAATCACGTGTGTAACGATATGGTGCAAGAATCTCCATGCATATACATTCCACAGATGTCGAGAATCTCTTTCGATATAGTTTTTCAAACAGTATACAATGGCTGCATCCCCTAATGGGTGTTGTTTTACAATGGCAGTCTCCAACTCTGATCGGCTGATGATCATCAGGAGATTATTCACTACCTCATTAACTGCTCTGTCTATGAGGCCTAAAAATGGAGCATATTTTTTTGGGACATCAATTGTCTGCATTAATTTGTTGATTAAACGGTTAATGTGGCTAGACCACTCCAGGTTAGAGCGGTTCCTGAGAGTCTTACACCTCTTAAATATTTTCACCATCACCACAGTGATGAAGTGAGTCAGTTTGGTTCGGCATCCCTGCTGCCTTGCGAACCCGCAATCCATTATTAATCCAATCCGTAGAATTGTTCTTGAAAACACGTCTGTATCGTCCTGTTTAAGAGAATAACTGTTAATTTCCTCATAGTACAGTACAACCTATATGACGTCAAAGGCACGACGGATCTCCAAGACCACGCCCATCCCTCGTGCCTTTGACGTCACAGGCCCGAGAGATCTCCAAGACCACGCCGGGACGGGCAGACCAGACCTAGTTCTAGCTCAGACCGTCCTTCGTTGTGTTGCGTTGGAGTCGAAAAAGCAGCCAGGAGAGGGAGTTTATTATCTGTATGCAGAGACAAAAACACTCTTTTCATCCAGTCTCACACACCTTTCCTCAGCGGCTATTCTGCCAGACCGCATGTAACTTCACAAATCATTAACAGTAATACAATAAATGGTAATTATAAATGGACAGGATAATATGATTCCCTCTCTCAAAGTCTTACTGGCAACATTTGAGATATTTTACAAGCACAAGAAAAGCAACCATGAACGCCAACAGTGTATAAGACATATGAAATGAAAATGAAAATGAAATGAAAGATACTTTATTAATCCCAGAAGGGAATTTCAACATTGTAGTAAGGGCTTTTTTTTTTTTCAACAATAAATAAATGACAGCAATAACTTCCATCTGGAACAAGGAGAAGACTGATCAGAGATGCAGCCAAGAGGCCCATGATCACTCTGGATGAACTGATCTACAGCTGAGGTGGGAGAGTCTGTCCAGAGGACAACAATCAGTCCTACACTGGACAAATCTGGCCTTTATGGAAGAGTGGCAAGAACAAAGACATTTCTCAAAGATATCCATAAAAAGTCTGGTTTAAAGTTTGCCACAAGCCACCTGGGAGACACACCAAACATGTGGAAGAAGGAGCTCTGGTCAGATGAAACCAAAATCAAACTTTTTGGCCACAATGCAAAACGATATGTTTGGAGTAAAAGCAACACAGCTCATCACCCTGAACACACCATCCCCACTGTCAAACATGGTGGTGGCAGCATCATGGTCTGGGCCTGCTTTTCTTCAGCAGGGACAGGGAAGATGGTTTAAACTGATGGGAAGATGGATGGAGCCAAATACAGGAGCATTCTGGAAGAAAACCTGTTGGAGTCTGCAGAAGACCTCACTGTTAAAAATTTTCCTGTTAAAAAAACAGTATACTACTGGCAGCTGGGTTGCCATTATGCTACCGTAAAATTAACATCTCTTTACTGTTGCTTACTTTACAGTTTTATACTTTTCATGAAAAATACAGTATGGACTGGTTTGTAAAATTACTTTCATAGTATTATACAATTGAATTACTATTAAGTTTGTATTATTTATACATTTTAATACACTATTTAAATAATAGATTAAAACATGAACAGTCATATGATCGCATACAATTAAAGGCACTTTTGTTAATGAAAACATGTTAAAAGATGTAACTGTCACAAAATCTCTGTTTGAAACATGGCTACAAGCAGATGGTGTACCAAATAAACCCACTGCTTTTTCAATCCTGTGATTGAAATGTAAGAGAAAAGGCTTCACAGCTTCTTATTGCACTTTACTTTTTAGTTGAATGTAAAGTTGACATGCAAAACCTTCACATGCAGAACAATTGCATGTTAAATGAATGACTGCTAAATAAAAAATAAAAGTTTGGTAAATAGTCTGCAAAACAGTTAAAACAAAAAGAAAATCAGTATAATTAACATCACTATACAGTACATGTTACAAAACTGTAGTTACTGTAAGTGTAACAGTCCAAGAACACTGGCAGGAGAGTAACAACTCACTCAAAAACCCCAGGTTTCACAAACCAGCCAAGTTAGCTGTGTGTGTGGTGTGTGCCAGAGAGAGAGAGAGAGAGAGAGAGAGAGAGAGAGAGAGAGAGAGCGAGAGAGAGAGAGAGAGAGAGAGAGAGAGAGAGAGAGGCTCCAAAACAACTTATTATGCATACAAAGTTAACATTCATGCCCCTCATTCCCTCCCATCATAATAACATTCCAACCTGAAACATCCAAACAGTTTATGTGTAGTTTCAGAAACAGAACCGACAACACTAAAATAATGGAAGAATAAATACAAAGTATAAAACGGTGACATGAGTAAAAGAAAGAATATAAAAATAATAAGTATTAGAGAGCTATGAAGGAAGAGAGAGAATTAGAAGATTGAGACAATCAGGTGTCTTGACAAAAAGATTAATGAGGTTGAGTAATCTGACCATCTGAAATGAAGCTCCCTCAAAATCCATTAGCCTCCTTAGCAGAGTGGACACATGCGGGTTCACTGTGGTTCTCTTTTTGGTTGTAACTTTGCCCGTTTTCTTGGATATGACTTTGCCTCGTCCAGTCTTGGTGCCCTTCTCAGGGTTGATTCCAGTGAAATGCCTGAAAAATTAAAGTGTTTATTGAATGTGTAAAAATTAAGTTGTTGAACTGAATCCTACAAATAAAACAATAAAAGGCAGAAAATGTACAGAGTTAGGATTGAAAAATAAGAAAAATTCAGGTTCTACTTAAAGGTGGGGTAGGTGTTCTTTGAAAAAACGGTTCCATCAATCCAACTCAAGTGAGATTTTGAAAATATACACTCCCTGCCTCCTCCTCTTCAGCTCACCCCTCGAAACCACGCCTTCACACGATTCAGGACTACATGAACTGCAGGGAGGGAGGGAGGGGTGGGTGGGAGTGCATTGATATTTGATGGACGTATTAGGCAGCCAATGAAAGTAATGATGATCACTATTTTGATTGGTCAGAGTTTTTCTCTGATTATACCCTCTAGACCGGACCAAAACGTTTGGTTTTTTTTTGCAAACACTTTATTTCATTGGGTACAATGGGAATGTGAAAAGGTTTTCAGGCAATATTGTAAAAAGTGCTGCAAAAAAAGAACACCTACCCCACCTTTAAA